>CM025786.1:4721191-4734269 GCA_014636745.2 Centella asiatica | reverse complement strand
AAAAAAAAAAAAAAATTTTCCCTTTCCGCCAGTGGGAGTGGCGGAAAGAAGAAAAAAATTTTGAAAATTTTTTTCCCTTCCGCCAGTGTTACTAGCGGAAGGGGAAAATTTTTTTAAAATAAAAATATGCCTTCCGCTACTAACACTGGCGGAAGGGGTATTTTTTTTTTTAGTTTGATCTCAAGCGTTAGATCATTCGTTGGACGACTGTAAAAGTGTTAGTTACGAAAGACCCCAGAGCTAACGTTAGACATGGATCGGTCCCCTATATATATATATATGAAAATGTTTCACAAAATACAAAATGCATATAAAAATGTTTCACAAAATACAAAATGCTGCGACATAACCACACCAACTTCGAAATTAAATAATTGATTTAGTTAACCAAGCAATTCCTTTTGTTATTCTACTAATACTGCTCCCCTCCTTTTTCCTTCCCAATAAACAAAAAAGTTGCGATTAGTTGGATTAAAATAATAAAGGAATATAAAATAAATGAATTACAGAAACAATTTTAAAAAACTCATAATATAAAAAATGATGGAGGGTGTAGCAGTATACGAATATCTTGTTTTGGAACCCCACTAATTCCTAGGAACGGGAAAATACTCCATATTTTGTGATATTTTTCATATTTTATGAGGACAATCAAACAAACAAATAAATAATAACATAGGTACAAATATTTATTTTATCTCATTCTCACAGTCCAAACTCAAAATAAATACAGTAGATTAGTTCAGGAACCATGTAATGTTTAATATTCACCGACACCCATCGGCCCTCGTTTTCTTCTCCTTCATTCTCTAAGAAACCAAGCCTTACGTATATTAATTAATTAAATAATTAATTAAGGAACAACGACTTTAGAATTTTTGATCTCTTAAGACCACCACCCCACCACTCCCTCCATAGGAAAAAGAAAAACAAAAACCATTAGTTATCCATTCCGACTATATTCATGCTTAACCAAAAGCTCTAATTTTGGTGTCATTTTATTCCAGACTACTCGGTATAATATCATGATTGTATCATCATGAGATTTCCGTTCCCAAAACCACAAAAGGCGATGGCAGCTTTAAAACCACAAACCCAGAATAATCAGTTTACTATATTCTACAACAACAATCTTATAAAGTGTTACGCGAATCATATACATCATGTACTGATAATACTTGGTACCATTAAGGGGAAAAACATAATCAGATTCTGAAATTAACAAATCCAACTCCTTTGCATAAGACAATTCAAAAGAAGTTACTGCCCCGTGCCACAAAAAGAGAGTTACAATTGATATTGTTTGTACAGACCTGTGAAATCATAAAATTCAAATTATAACATAAGCTTAACAAGATTTTCATATAATACAACATTTATTTTATTAAAATCTTAATATATTTTGTAACGTTAATAATTTTACAATTGAAATCAATCAAATTTTAATCATAGATTAATAGATTTCATAAAAATTGTATAAACTTTTTGAAATGTAACTATTTTTTGAAGGGACCTGAGGGAGTATTTGTTAAATCTTATCAACCAACAAAGTTTCTTACAGGAACTAGACTTTATCAAAGAACGAAGTTATTTACAGGAACCAGAACACTAGTTCCAGATAACCTGTAAATAATTCTGCATACAACAGTTGCATTTAGCTTAAATGGCATATACGCGAGAACGGAAAATGCATCAATCACACCCAAAAACAATCTCAAGGTCCATCAACTATCCTACCCGGTTGAAGTATTTCATTGCTGATTGTTTGTTGTTGTAATAATGCGGGTGTTGTATGACTTGCAACGAGTGCATTTGTGTCCTAAAATATGAAAAAATGCTTCGCCGGTATTATTGCAGTCATTGCATAGGATAGGAACCTGTAAAGTCATACAGATGGTAGTATCAATGTAGGGCATTTTAGTCGGATACCATAACCTTAATAACAAAGTTCCTTGAAGCTGATTTAGTCCCAAAAAATAATCGATAACAGCAAGATAGAGAAGTGAACCACTCGTGTGAAAAAATCTTTCTCACACATCCCGGTTCTAACGTAGAATATGTTGTTAAAACATGATTAGAGATCTAAACGTATGCCAAAGAACCAAAAGATAGAACATAGCATTCAATTCCCAGGGCTTGGAGGGTGTTAATCACTTACTTCGTAACGGTATTCCTCTGGCATGACAGTAGCTCTAATCTGTTGCCAGCAAATTTTATATTAGTGAACAATCACAAATAAATAAAGAAGGGGAAACCAATGAATTGAAAATTTCATCACAAATAAGAAAGTGAAAATAAAATCCATTCTCTTAGCTCTTTTGACAACTATGAAGATACCTCCCTACTTTTGCCATTATATGTTATTTCCTATTCTCATAATTGATTGATTTGGCTTTTACAATCTACACTTGCAAAATCATAGTCATTATTTTAACTTCAATAGACCTTTACGGAAAGACTTTTAGGTCAACAGAACATGGCATTTACAATTGACAGCAGCAGAATGCTACTAAAAGATGGCCAAACCCAAATCTAATCAGAATAATGCTACCAAAGAAGCCTATCAGGCAACTCTCAACTGCTCTCAGCAAATTTCACTGCATCGCGTTGTTAATCTTTTCTGAACAATGGATCCCTTGAATGTCTTACAAATTTACCTAAAATACTGATCTAATTATGTGGCACCAAAAGTCGCATGAAAGCAGTTACGGGCATATATCCCAAAAATCAGGGTCGAATAAAATAAGCCGTGTCAATAATCCTTTAGTACAATGGTTGGTGGGTCTTTTAGAGTTTGTAGAATGCTTGAGATGGATTTTCACCCGTGGCAGACTGTTTGACAGCAACTCCAGCATAAGCTATGACTGAAGGTTCCCTAATCAGCGGAATATCCCTGAGGTTGTCACTACATGGTACTATATAAGTGTCAAAAGAGCAGCCTAAGCATAAGCTATGACTGAAGGTTCCCTTCTAAGTGAAAATGTGCACCGATGCCTGGCAATGGACAAAATATCTAGAAATTCTTTTTAGCTCAATTCATGTGCTACTGTCACTGTCAGTAACCCCTTCTAAGGTCAATCGAGTCTCCAAGTATGAGAATACAAGGTCTTTTGTGGCTATCTATTGAAACATGAAAAAATGATTTTACAAGGATTAATTCTCAACATCAAAATAAATTCGTGGAATGAAACAAATAGAAATTGTTTACACAGTAGATTCCGTCAACTCTCCGCATCATATAAGATCCTTGGGATTTTTTTTTCTCAACATCAAACCATGCCCTGATCGCGTAAGCTTATCCTCTTCCAAGAAGAACCGTACTGTGAAACTGAATTCTGATACGACCATCCTATTCTTGAATTAGATTAAATTCACTACATTATATCTTATTAATTTACTCCAGTCTACTTAATTGAATTTGCTGATGGATAATCAAGTACTGCCAGGGGACGCTAAATGAATGTTAAGGAGCAGCCAGAAGCACAAGAAAATAAAACTCAGGAACATAATAATAATGAGTAATATGAAAGAACATGGGAATAAAGGATGATGCTGATTAATTTAACCGTATGACGTCATGCCCCAAAAATTAATTAGCAGCAACAATCATATCTTATGATGATGCAAGAAATGTTGCCTTTTGCAATCCACTATATCTCAGCAAGAGGTTTAATGGATCCATGTGACACTCAATACCCAAATGAAATATTAAGCCAATAAAAAATAAAGATCATATAACAAGCATATTAATATTATAGAGCAATGATGATTAAGCTTGAGCTTGAAGGCAAAACTAATTTATACCTCTTCATCCAATCTTTGCCAGGACGTAGACAAGTCACACACTGACTTGGAACAGATGGGACAGCGATACCTACATGATAAAAGGACAAGATTTACAGTAAGAATCTGCCTTGTTCCATAGTCTGATTGCGATCTGATCAAAAGACAAAAGTAAAATAGAGGTTACTGCTGTTGGTCTATCATCTCGTTCAAACAGTGCAGATGGATTGTGTGCCCGCATTTCATAATAGTCGTGCCTTTTACCGAGTCAAAAAGGAACTGGAAATTTAGCAAAATATTATTTGTTAATAATTTTCTGGAAATTGAAGAGCATATATATTGATCCCGGCACAAACCTCATAACAGATGGGACAGTGGCTCTTCATTGAATTCTCCACACAAGAATGGTTATTACGCAGCTCCACCGAATAGCAAGATGCTGTTCCATAGCAAATGATTTTAGAATGAAATACAAAGTCTAACAACACACAACATAGAGTCCCAACTCATCAAACACTTGCCATAAAACATAAGACCAAAACTACCCACAGAACTAGTGAAATTCTGTGGTGTCACAGACCACATGACCTGTCCTAGTCCGTTCTGTACACACACACACAGAGGAAAAGAGAGGGAGACAGAGCCTTCGAAGAAAAAATTGAACCACCATCGATAACCAACTAATGAGTACATAGTACGAGGCTAAGAGAGATGTAGAGTCAGGGAACAATCAAAATATATGCATCTAACAACCTCCTCATAAGTCAGAGAAAATGGAGTATTAGCTTTCATTTGCATATGAGAAAAGAACTGGTAAACATTTCCTAATCATATGTTATGGTTGGTTCATGCAGCCTGGGTAATCATTCAAATATTGATTTCAAAACAGAAGGAACTGAATCAGACAAAGATGTACCAGTCTTGGATAAATCCTAGAATCCAAAATAAAAAATGGAAGACCAGTCAAATTTAACCCTGCGTTAGAACACTCAAACTTCAAAAGCTAATATCAAATCTATCTTCAATAATGATGTAAGGTATATTCTGTTGCATGCTCATCGAAAGCTCTACAAGATCATACCAAATTAATAACAAAGTAGACTCCAGTAACAGTATGACTATGTTAGACAGTAATTTACAGAGATGGGGCATATATGATTTTTTTTTCCTGAACGGGAAATTGATTTAGACTATTATAGAATAATTAGTTTTTAGGTTAGATGGTCCTACAGAGAAGGGGCATATTAGTCTTCACGTTAGTATGTCAAGGAATATTAGACTATTATTTAATAGGTGATTTTTGGCCCAAGGAAGATTAGCCACTTGATTTGAGAAAACATACCAACATAAAATTAAATTGACACATATATGAATTATAGAAATTAGATGTTTTTCTTTTCTTCATAATTTATAAGCATACACATGGATAAAATATTGAGAAGGAAAACTAGAAATGCACAAGAGTAAACCCAACAGATGCTTTCTTCAACTGTAGAAGGAAATTTCACTATAAACGAAGAAACAACAGTGTGAATATATCATCAGACATCATATTGGGCAAAGAAATAGAAAAACAAGTGAGCATGGGAGCATACCACACTTCTGGCAGTGAAAGAAGTTCTCACGACCACCGACTCTGTAAAACCATAAATCACATAAAATGATAATTTAGTTAAGCAATAAAAACAATTCGATAAAACCAAAGAATAATAACAGAAAGTAAATAGCCACATGTCACAGGCACACTAACCTACAAATCCCACATTCATCACAGTGAAACTGTTTCTTCTCTGTCTGCAATTTGGACAAACATTAGTTATCATGCCGTATCAACACAAAAGTTTCAATAATAAGTTATAGGAAGAGGTAATGAATTCAAAGTATTTGAATTACATCATCATCATAGAACTTGCAAATGTTGCAAAAATATTCCCCCAATTTAACTCCACAATTCGAGCAAATATGCGCAACCTAGATAAAGTTAATCACGTCATTAACAATAATTCTGATAAACAATTAGTAATGCAAAACATACAGCAGCTAAGGTGCTGAAATCCAAAATTGAAAATTTTCTAACCTCCTGCTCAGTGTCACAAACTGCACAAACAACCTGAAACCATCAATTAATAAAAAAAATAAAAAATATATGGGATAAATGTGAGAAAATGAAGTGTCAAGTTGATAAAAAAATATTATAATACTGACAAAAACAGAGAAGTTTAGAGCATTACTTGCTTAACTTCGTGACGAAGAAGCTCGTGACGATCCCTGGGTTTGGTCAAGGCGCTCTATATTCCAAAAACAGAGAGAATATAGATTAAAATTGCAGAAATCACGTAAACTCGTAATTCTAAATCAATTAAAGATCATAATAATAGTTCGGAGGAGAGAGACCGTGAAATCGTTGTGACAGTGACGGCAAGAGAAGATTTCGTTACAGCAAGGAGCTCGAAGTTGGCATCGTCGCCTGTAATGCTCGCATCTAGAATGACAAATTGCAATGACAGATCAAAACAGATGATAATACACGTACAGATACAAATACAGATACAGATACAGATACAGATAGATATTATAAATTACCCGTAATTCATCTTGCCGAAATCTTCTCTGTTATCATCATCGCCATTAAGGAGATTTTCGTGTTGTTGTTCCATTACAAAGAATGTCGCGGTGGTGTTAGGGTTAGAGGATGAGGAGGAGGAGGAGGATATACGATGGAGTAGTAGTAGGAAGAAGCAATCATAAAGAAAGCAAGCCGCTGAATGCCGCAGGATAAGACCAAAAAGCACCACCGTACTTTTTTTTAAAATTTTTAAATGTGACAAAATATCGACATATTGATGTACTAGAAGCCGATTATTAACCCATCTGGCACAGTGACATTTGTATTTGTTGGGTATTTTTTTTATTGTTGTAAAGCAGTCGTAAAAATTAGAGGGCGGAAAAGACAAGCAAGAAAATACGAGTTTCAGTAAATATGTGATAATTAATAAAAACATTAAATTATTTATTTATTTCTAATTTTATTACTCTTTTGTCCCACTATATAAAACATCATGGAGCATTTTTATGTGTTAAATATTGTATTTATAATAATTTTCTTTTAAAATATTTTTAATTTTTAATTGTTATTGAAAATAAAATAAAATATTTAATATGTATAAAAATATACTTAAAATTATATGTAAAAAAATCACACAACATATAAATATGAATTAAGGGTGTACTCATTTTAAATTATTTAAACAATTGATAATTTACTATTATCAAGGATAGATGGATATTAGAATTAGAATGGGGGAATGAGTTAATATACCACAATATTTACCCCATTTTTTCAGAGTTGACATACGCACCCTTAAATTTCGTTTGAATCATGCACTTTCAGGCTGCGTTTGAACTGAAGGAATGAAATAAAAAGATGAATATATTAAAAATTAGAGAGAATTTAATAAAAAATTATAGCGAAATGAACGATGAGAAAAAATAAACTTTAGGTTGCATTTGAATTGAAGGAATGAAATAAAAAGATGAATATATTAAAAATTAGAGAGAATTTAATAAAAAATTATAGCAAAATGAGCGATGAGAAGAAATGAAAAGAAAATCACAATTAAAAATAATAAATAAATTATTTCTCATCGTTATTCATAAAATAAAATTATATATGAGAATAATAATTCATTCTACCACTATCTTATCAGACCATAAAAAGGGTTGATTTAATTACTCCTGCGGGTTTAATTTAATCACGCAAAACAGGGGTTGATTTAATCACTCATGCGGGTTTAATTTAATTACGCAAAACACGGGTTGTTCAACTGTCAAAGTTATTAGTAATAAATAGACAGTTTTACCCTTCTAGACAAGACACATGACAAAAAAAAAGACATTCGGAACGACTTTCGTCTTGTTTTTCTAAACATGAACTACGGAGTACTTATCTTATTAGATAAGTACCCATTTTGACAAAACAAAAAATGACCTGAAGCTCATTTTGAGAACTTGTAATCATTTGACAGTAAATTGATTTATAATATTGAAAAAAATGAGCACCAACAGCAATTACAATGAGCAAAGCAATCTCTCAAATCATGGATCGTGCCATGGACATTTTCCTTCTCTCTTTTTTGTACTCTCTCAGAAGCAAGAGAGATGGATTTCATTGTTACACTCGTCTAACTCAAAAATGACTCTGACTTAACAAAAAGGACATCCACTATGTAAACTGCTGCACCCTCAGAGCTTGTTTCTCACTCTAAAGGATAGTGCATGAGCATACACCCTGTTTTGTTTTCTCCTCCTTGTCCTTGTCTGCATTATATGAAAGGCAGAAATGTTAAGAGGCCCCGACACTGACTAGTAATAAAGTAATGAGGGATGACAAAATACGAAAGCGGCACAAAATTAAAATTCTAGTTGCTAAATGTGATACATCATAAGCTACGTAATTTCATGATCTAACATCTTTCATGAGGATTCCAGTCAGTGAATTGTAGTATTAACTTTAGCATAAAAAGATTACTAGTGTTCTTACAATTTAAGATGAAAGAGTGAAAGCTACAATAACAGTTGAACAGAGTAAATAAGTACTTCCTCCATCCAATGAATATTACGATATTCTCATTAGTATCTGAGCAACATGTGCATCCAAATACCAATGAAACAACCACAAAAAACCTCCCTCCTATCCTCTTCTTCAGGAAAAGAAGAAAGGAGAAAAATAAAAGTGCTTCTACTTTTGAGATTTGGTTGATCTGGTACAGCACGTATTAGACAGTAATACCTCTAATGCTCTAACCTATAATGTTGGGTCTGACCTAGTACACGGGATGCACCACAATATATATTATGTTATTTATCACAATTTGCAGTAGAGTCTGATCAAAACTTGAACACAAATACAGTACATACAAATGAAAATACCTTGATAAGCCTCGCACAGTAGAATAATTGGATATCTATCTTTATATACAAAGGGGAAGACCCCCTGGCAATAGTGAGACTTATGATAAAAACAAGAACAAGAACATAACAATAACAATAACAATAGTACAGTTTTACGGTTAACTAGTATCCTTGCTCAACTTTTATCGTTTGGTATTTGAGAAGGTTTCCAACTATTATTCTATGTGCGGCTAATTATTTATACTCGTTACATTTCTATTTATTCTTTGAAAGAATAGATATTATTGACTACTTTAAATATTAACTCACACAAGCAGAACATTTGCAGAAATCTAGTGTATGATCTTTTATTTAACACAAGGAGAGACGAAAATGAAAGATTCAAGCACGATTCAAGCAAACCTGTCTTCTTTGTAGCAAGAGGTGGTTGAACTACCACATGCATGGTTATAACTCCACCAGGAAGGTCACCAATGCGTATGTTGGACTCAGAAAGTGTCTTGCTGTTCTCCAAAAATTTCCCAGCATGAATAAGTTTCATGTCACTTACAGACTTTGGCTTGAATGACTTATCTGTGAACAGAAAGGCTCCATTTAAAACTCAATTAAATGTAGAACATTGCCAACTCCTTGAGTTTCCAAGAAAGCGATTGATATACGCCCACAAAAGAACATGCTCCTTGAGTTTCCACACCGTATTTTATAAAATAACATGCACAAATTAAGTTGAGTACACATGCATACATGTGTATATGGCAAGTGAGGAATTAGAATATAAAGTGCAGTGTATATATTAAAATCAGTACACACACGTACATCATAAGAGTGAATGCATATGTATGAAATGCTAGCTATGGTAGCCAGTAAACAAATTATATGCCCTAGTGCCCTACTGAATTAAAATATCTATTTTCAGGAACTCCTCTTTCAAGACAAAAATAAACCTTATAAATATAAAGTTATTGAAAACACGCTGACTTATGATAAACTACAATGAAACTCAGTATCAAGAATATCCATTAGACTAGGAAATGATCAACCAGTGATTTTTAACTATCAACTAGTTTTTCTGGAAGAAACTGGCAAACAGAATTATAGTTAAGACCAACCAGAGAATCGCAATATGTAGAAATTCAATACCAAAAATATATCATAGATTGCTAACCTTGAGGCCATTCGGAAACAAGACTTTGCTTAAGAGTCTCGATGGTGGTAGATGATGCATACGTTCTATGCCCTATATCTGTTCCATCATAGATTCGGAATTTGAGTTCAATACCCTCCTCCCTTTCGGCCATAACGGCACTTCTCCACCAAAAACTTCAATCTAGCTTTGTCCCTATGCTAAAACTATTGATTAGAAAAGAGCTAATCTAGAATAGCAGATGAAGAGAACAGTAAAATCCCTAGTACCAACAAAGAAATGTGGCAATGTAACTGCACTAGTTTGAATATTTAATGTTTGTAAATATTTCTGTCGTTGGTTGTTGACAATTTCCATTATAGACACCATCAGTCAACTAGTAAGGAAAATATCACAGGTCAAACAATAAGGAACTATTAATCCAATTATAGACATGTTCCATCATCAGACTTTTCTTTCAGCAGCCAAACAATAAATAAGGAAAATCTCAAAATGCAGCCATTAAAAAAACAACATTATTAGAGCAAACCTCAATCAGTCGGCAAAAAAGTTCACGAGGCAACGGTACATTTGATTTGCCGTTTATCGAACCAAGGAACCGCCTCATATGACCCAATGTGCAGCTATAATATCAATAAACACTGCAATACAAACCAAATATAAACAAGAATTACAAAACCCAATTCACAAGAATCAAAAAACCGATCTTCATCCTTCTCTTACCAATCAACACAAGATAATTCACAACGGAAACCCTAAAATTCCGTTGCCCACGTAATATATATCGTGAAATGACAAAATTCTGATTAATCAAAGGTTAATTACAGATATACACAAGATGGGACAGCAAAAACCGCCATAGGAGCTGAGATTTACCTGGTGAAGACGATAATGATGAAGAATTCAGATAAGAAATCGGCAGTTTGTGTAGGAAAGGGACGGATTGAAGGGCGATTAGGGTTCGACGACTGAGCAAGAGAGTTGTCGCTGCTCAGAAGACTGAAATTCAAAGGGGGCGAAAAGGACTATTTCATTTCCAATCAGTGGAATGAGAATACGGCGGTTAAAAGTCTACACGACGTTCGAGATTTTGATTAAAATCAGTCAGTAATAATAATCGTTACGACGGAGTAATCACTGATCGTTAGATCGTTGGAAGGAGTGCGGTAAACGAACCGATTTATGTCAAACATGTTTCATTAAATCTAAAGAAATATGTTTATAGGCGAGGGGCAACTTGATTTGAATGGAGTTGAGTGTAAAATTTTTTTAATCTAAGTAATTAGTAGAACTTTAATATTTTGATTTGAGTTGAATTTAAAATTTTTAATAAAAAAAATTGTATTTAAAATTGAATCGTTTATTTTTATAAGTCGAGTCGAATGAGTTTTAAATGAACATAATACGAGTTTATTTGCAAATAACTCAATTCATTTACAATAGTAATTGTTAAAATTGGAATTGTAGAGAGTTTGAGACTGTTTAAAAGGTTTACCGATTATGAGTATTGATTATGTACTTAAGTAAATTTATAAACTTATTTATCTCAACTTAAATTTTAACGTTATAAATTATATTCATAATTTTTAATTTTTAATTTTTAAAATATGAGTTAAAACAAAAGAAATATTATCCATTAATGAAAGTATTAGTTTTTCAAAAAAAAGTTGTTTATGATTCATTATTACGATAAATTACTAAAAGATATAATCAAACATTACAAGTTGTAGGATAATTACTTAGCTTGCTTCTCAAAATTTTACTTACAAACAGTTAAAGAAAATTGAAATAAATAGAAAAGTCCATCATATTAAGTATAAACTAATACTAGCAAACTCTTCTTTGCCTGCGCATTTATTGGAGTATGTAGACAACCACAATTTAAAGCCTTATATTCTTTTATTTTGAATCTAATTTCAGAAAAATTTCCACTGTCAAGTAAAGTGATCCCCTTCCCTTCTCTTTTTAATATAAACAATTCATGTAATAATTCTGAAAAGTGAACCCAAACCTAAAAAGTTGGCCCTCCTTTATTTTTTGGTTAAAAAAGTGAATCACGTTTCCTTATTTTCTCAATTTTTTATAATTCAATAATAGGTGTGGTTAATTTTAGTTTTTTTGTTTTTTGGGTAAACTACAACCTACTTTTAATTGTGCCTGGTACAAGTTCGATCACTATTTTCCATTAATCAAAATGACGACTTAATGATAATTAAAAAATAAAGAGGATAATAAAAAATAAGCCATCTCCGTTTTTGCGTGTGTATGGGACTGCGCCATTTCACATGTTTTTTTATTAGAGAAAAAGGAATGCGACTTTGCGGACTTTTAAACTTAAAATATGTTAAAATAACATTTTTAGTCCTCCTTTGAATGAGGTTTACAAATTGACAACTTTGTATCTCGCCTTCTTTTTCAATTCAGGATCATGCTATGTGATCGGGTTTTTTTTTTTGAGAACTTATATTACTCTCTCTTTTTTAAAATTAAAAATGTGTTTTTAAAATAATAATTTTTAAAGATAATTTTTATCTTCTAAATATATTTATATTATTATATTATTTAATAGTAGTGAGTGTTATGGTAGAGACCACCTAAGTAATGAATGTAGTGGAATTAATGGAAATAGTGGAATTGTTTAATGATATTTAAGGAATTTCATTACTTTTTATAGTCCAAAAATAAAAGTGTATCCCTAATTTTGTAACGACTAAAAAATGAATATGTATATATAGTCCAAAAATAGAAATGTATATCTAATTTTGTAACAACTAAAATATGAATATATATATATATATATATATATATATATATAAAATAAAAGCTTATTACAACATTGAATATATGTAATTTTTTGAGAGCTTTCTCTCCCGAAACCTCTCTCCCTCTGAAGGTAGTCAGCTTCCTTTAGTATTTCAATCTTGTAATTTTCAGTTTCATTTTAAGTTTCAATCTTGTAATAAGCTTTTATTTTATAATACAATCTGCATATGGTCGGTTAATCCGCCTAACTTTGCTTATACTGTTGTTTCATAACTGTTCTTGCATTCATCTGCATATGGTCGGTTCAACCGCCTAAATTTTATCTGCTTTCATATTAATATCTGCATCCTTATGCGCCCTTACTCCCCATTCTGTTAGTTTAATTTCTTCTTTTTAGCATCTGCTTCCGTGTCCTTCTGGTATCAGAGCCTCCCTTAATATATTCAATGTCAAAATCGAATATTGATAAAATAGCCT
>CM025786.1:4645105-4706191 GCA_014636745.2 Centella asiatica | reverse complement strand
ATATATATATATATATATATATATATATATATATATATATATCTAATTTTAGAATGGATGAAGTAGTACTTATGAATTATTCACCAGGAAAGATGACTAATGTTGTGTTTATTTAATTTTTAATACATTTTAATAGATTAAAGATTTGAGTGTGTCTAGATGTTCTATTGTTCAGTTGTTCAGACCGTTTGTGTGTTTGTTTAGTTTTTAATACATTTTAATAAATTAAAGTTTTGAGTGTGTTTAGATGTTCTATTGTTCAGACCGTTTATTTAGTCTATCACTTATTTCTTAATAGACTAAGTTTTATTTAAATCTATTAAGCCGAAAAAATGAAGCTGAATGAATTAAGATATAATAAAATAATAAAATAGATTAATCAAGATATTTAAGGCAAAATATTAAATAAATAATTAAATTTATATTCAAATTCAAGTATAAATACTTGATTGATTCAGTAAATTTATATATGGTGAATCTATTTAGATTAAGTCATTTAATGAACCAAACACAGCCTAAACCTAATAGTAGCATTTGTTAAGTTTTACTAGCTCAACCAACATTTTTAATATACATGTTAATATTAAAAAAGATATATACGGAAAACTAAAATAAAATAAAAAATTGAAATTGGTATAAATATAAAAAATTATTGGTTCCCCATTTACGATCCTAGAATCTTTAAATTGCAATCGTTTTCTCTCCATTTGTCAATTTGCATTTACAACAGAATATATATTGGTAGTCAGAATAGAAGTATAAGGAGGAGGACCACCCAAAAATAATAAAAAGCATATATTTAATCATGATTTACATAAAAATGGCAGGGACCATTTTAAATTTTGTTCCTTGCTAGAATTATTCCAGCAGAATGCTCAATCTCTCAGCTTCAGGCCCCTGACAGCCTACCAGTTTCTTCTGATTCTTGTGCTCCCATAGATTTTATAAAGATTTTTATTTTTAAAAAAATGAATAAAAAGGGAACAAAAGTTAAGGTATTTAAATACCTTTCATTTTCTCAGAATAAAGTCTGGAGAATCTATTGAACCTAAATCACACAAGAAAAGTTGAGCATATCTCCTTTTCAGCTTTATGCTTAATATACAGTAAATCAAATTTTCAAGTTGAAAAAAAAAAAAAAGAAGATCAGTTGCTCTTCACCTTAATTGTATAATTTAATTATGTACATGTATGGCCATTGCAAATCGCATCATGCGGTGCTCTTATACGCATTTAGAATCATTTACAACATAACATGATAGAAATAATTAACGTAATTAATATGAAAATAACATGATAGAAATAATTAACGTAATTAATATCACATGATGTGGTACAATCAATTCATTTTCTCAAGAGATTATATGTAGAATGTAGTCTATTTATAAACTAACATAATAAGATAAAGATAACAATAAAATAATGATAAGATTCTAATTTTCATCTAATTGATTAAGCTAGCATCTATAACTAATTATTCGACAACTATTATCTAAGAGATGATCCATATGTTCATTTGTCCATTAATAGAAGTCTTGTTTGACTTTTTGAACTTTAATTATGCATACAACTACAAATTCTATTATAAATGATCACAACACCTTCATCAAAAAAAGGAAAAAGGATTATGATGACGGCAAATCAAAGGCATGATGGAAACAAGTAGAATTTAAGCTAAATTTTCATTAAAGAAAAGCAAATAGGCTACAGGATTTGTTTTCTTTTGGCACTAGGCACATTCATTTGTTGCTTAATAATAACTAAAGTGAACCAAGGAAATAGCAATGCAACACATAAATAAACAACACAAGGTACATAGACTACTACTGATGAAGAGGGAGCTCAAAACTAGTGCCGAGCCAAGCTTATTTTTGTTCTTCTAACATGTAATATGTAATTTTTGCTGCAGAAGACTT
This sequence comes from Centella asiatica, assembly GCA_014636745.2. Lineage (NCBI taxonomy): Eukaryota > Viridiplantae > Streptophyta > Magnoliopsida > Apiales > Apiaceae > Centella > Centella asiatica. Next base: position 4,704,275 of record CM025786.1, on the reverse strand, counting down.
ATTATGATGTAGCCTGATATGGCTTCAGCAGAGGCATGAGGGAACCACTCAGGTGAAGAGACATGACCTCGTTGGTGGACCCCACAAGCTTGCCACCAATGAACACGGCCGGCACGGCGGGCGCATTGCGCCCCATCCTCAACAGGGCCTTCTCCATTTCCCGTCCCTCGGGGTCTTTATCAATTTCATACACCACACGTTTCACCTCCAGTTCTTGGAACAGAATGTCCACAGCATAACATAAACAACATGTGCTCTTGCTAAAGATCACTACTCCATTCTCTGACGCCATTCTCGATATCTTATCCATCTCGAGTAGTTTCTGTACTCAGGAAGTTCAAGAAAAGGTTAAAAAAAAACTTGCAAGAGAAGTGAACTATGTTACAGACAATGAAGCTTTAATGCCACAAACCATCTATAAATATATAACACTAATTTATAGAGTAGTTTGAAGCTTCGAGTTGCCTGAACATAGGAGTTCTCATGAGCTCTATTTATAAACGGCCAGAAGATGGGACTCATTTCTCTAAGGGAAGAACATTCAAAAGCTTGTGCTTTACTTAGATGCTGAAAACTACTAAAGCTACTTTTTCAAGATAGAGATACTACTTCTACTATTATGTTCCACAGATTGATGAACAAGTTGGAAGATGATATATATTCCGCTAAGATTTGCATTTTCCTACGTGATTCAATTATGACCATCCGATATCTGGACTGATACACTAGTTATTTTAAGATGAATCACTGGCAGCTATGATCGAGGCACCAATTGAATAGGTTTCTTTCTACATACTATGTGCAGCCTAATGACCATCTTATTCACAAAATCACAATTTATTGACTCAAATATTCTTCACAAAAGTACAATAAATGTCAAAAGGTAATCAATTTCCAAAAGATTCTTTTAATCATCTTGTTATTTTATTATGTAGTAGAAAGAATGTGAAAGAGTGATGTGTCGGTGTTGCACATGTATGATTCGCAAGGAGTTAGGGCCTTCCCCACCAACTTGCGTGCTTGGTTCTCACAATTAAGCATCAGAGCCCGTCCATATATATTTGGTCCTCACAACTGAGCATCCGATATGTGTGTGCGCGCGCGTTATATTGTTTCCATACACTTGTAACGTATATCAAAATTAGAAGGCTGCCTTTATCTAAAGCAAGAATGATAGTAGTCTGCAGAAGATTTCAACGATTGGTCTGAGGTATTTAGTTCTTATGATGTATCCTAAAGTTGTACAAGAAACTGGGCTACTTGAGATTTGCTGACAATCAACATAACTTGGGTAAATCGACTTTGGTCATAAGTGGGATTTTGGAATATATCTTCTTAGACTATATTTAAAATAAAATAATAGGATAAAATTGATTATGGACAAATGGTTTTATGTCCATAAATTTTACTTAATCACGATCTCTTGCTATCTATAAAATATAGAACACTGCTTATTATTATATTTATGCCTTTCATGAGATTTTCTGACTTCTCTTGTCGATAAGATAGGAATATATAGCTAGGGTGAAGGAATTCAAGGGGGACCGGACCAGAATAATTTCTAGCATCACCTTTCAGTCTCTCTTTTAGCAGTGGGTTTACGTGCACATGGTTTAGAATAAGCCCTTGACAGCTGCCAAAGTCAACTCGAACAAACGAACGAGACTGTTTTATGTTGTTGAAGAGGAATAGTTATTTGCTAGTAATAATGTTCCAAGGGGGGCTAAAAAAGCATAAAATTTGATGAAAACATTATTCGTTAAGCAGACCAGGGGATAAGTTCTCTGTCAAAACATGTTTGATCAAATAATGGTTGTGAAACCTTTAACAGGAAATAATATTATATTCTTCATATTATTTGACAACAATCTTTGATGAGTTGTCTGCTCATGTCTTGGATCCAAAGAAATGCACATCTCTAAGTTGGTATTTTTTTACCTTCCAGAAAAGTAGTCTTATTTCAGTAGTTTCCTAGTTGTTTACAAAATCTTAAAAACAAGTTTGATGTGAGTTTTATTGTTTTTACGAATACAAAAAATTCTGGACAGTATTATTTCAAAGTACAAAATGTGGTATTTTTAAAATTTTCAGCATTTTGCAAATCTAGTAGAATGAACTCTGTCTGTTGAATGGAAGAAGCATTGCATAAACAAAGAAATTTCTGATAGAATTTTTCAAGACAAACAATCGGATAGAGAGGACACACCGAGGCACAAAAGCCTATCTGGGACTTAAGTGCGACACATGTTGTCCAAGTGGAGTGCACATATTTTAGAAAATAGAAAAATAATATAATACACATTTAATCATCTATGTATCAAATTTATCGACCATCAAGTAATTATAAAGAATTAATGTCTAGTAATGCTCAACTAATAAAGGAACTGAAAAAAAAAAAAGGTGTAATATTTACTACATAGGCATAAAGCTAATAAGTAGTAACTAATAAATGGTGCATTGTAATTTACCATAGCAGAATAATATGTTTAGTAATTACCACAATAATTAATAAGTACACGTCGGGTCGGGTCGGGTCGGGCTGGGGTGTGAAGAAACAGTTGGAATACACAACCAAAAATTATTCGACATAGTGTTTCGCTTCCAAAAAGAAAAAGGAAAAGGGCCTGAGATGCCTCAAAGGGGCCTCATGTATGTGTCATACCTCATTGAAGGGGTTGGGCCTCATGTTGTGGGAGGAGATGGGCTTGAGTGCAAGGGATAGGAGCTTGGTTGATGAGTATGCAAAATATAAAAAAGGAAATTGAAAAACTATTACAACACAAGAAGTAGCAGAAGAAACCAGTGACAAGCCATTTCATTAACCTTAGTCACAAGAGCTGGCAAAAAAAGAGAAGCCCTTAGTACACAGTACAATGTTATTTTAACATGGCCATGGGTGCTACTTGTAGTATTATGATTTACGACAACAAATATTTAGCATGTTTCAAGCTGAATTAGAACCAGATAGCTCTGGCATCAATGAGCTTTTGTTTCAGAGAACCATCTACATGGAGGGATATGACATCCTTGGCCGAGCCTATATAGTTTCCACCTATGAACACCGCAGGTACACAAGGATTACATCCTAGACATTGAAGTGCCCATTCCATTTCCCTCCCATTTGTCTCTTGATCAAGCTCATGAATGGCAGGGCTTGCACCAAGTTCATAAAAAAGTGCCTTAACACTATGACACATGCAGCATGAGCTCTTGGTGAAGATCACTGCAGCCTTTTTTGATGCCAGGTCTCTTACTTTATCCATGTGCAAACTATACTATACTTTTTGTGGATTTCTACACGCTGGTCGATACTAATAATGTAAACAAAGAGAGAAATAATATGTAATTCAAGATATGTGGGGGGACTATGTGGGGAGACTAGAGTGTGCAGCGTGTGTTATTGGCTGTGAACTCTATAAGACAAGACTAGTTCGTGTTGGACTATGAACGTTCCTCAACACTTATTTATAGTGACTTGGGTGAGGTGGTTGTTCCATTGTTTAATCAATCAAAGACAAGTATAGCAATAAAAAACTGCTTGAAATCTGAAAAGAGAAAGTTCTTTTAGATATTTGTTTGGATAAGAAAAGTGCCCCTGATGATTTTCTTGATAACGACCCTTTGTGCTACAAACTAGTTGATATGTAGTGTAATTCATATATTCATATAGCTATAACAACAATAAAATTTCTGTACAAATGCCACATATTCATTGAATTAGGGAAAGTATCAAAGTCGTTTGAGGCATGGATACTTGATTAATTTTGATATTAAGTAGAGGGTGATAGGGGATATAAGTTGATAGAGGAGTGGCAAGGTGGAGGATATATTCCTCTATCTTGCCTTAAAATGCTTTGATAAGAGGGAACTTTCTTATAAAAACTAATATAATTATGTCAAAGGGCCTACAAACACTTGAAAAAGATAGGGGAAATGCCAATAATTTAGTATAGTTTCTGGTATGATTCAATATATAAATGCTGTTATTCTTAATAATAAAGGGGACAGCATAAGCATATTTATACATTAAATGGTTACAGTGAAAAACTCCACAGAAAGATTTAATAATTTCTCAAGTTATAACTACTTTCTTAAGGTTATTATCCATAAGCTCAAAACATACAAGATTGCAAAGAGAGCCAAAACTATATTAATATGTCTAAAAAGCTGGAGGTTGATAGTTTGTTTTATCACCATTGCATACTGATGCTGTAATATGTGTTAATTCTTCTAGTTTCTGAATTTCCTTATCTCTTACAAGTGCAATATCTTAAATCTAAGTTGGTTAAAAGCCTGAGGGGAGGAGATAACTGATGTAGTTCCTTAATTTCATTTACTTAATTTAGTGATATCTTTAATATCTCTCTCTTAAAAATCTGGTGTAACTTCTTGCTTGTTCTACGTCACTGTTACTTTGGTAGCATTTCTTAGTTGATGTGGAAAAAAGATAAGGAGTCTATCCAATCCAGTTCCACTTTTCTGAGATTGGTCCCCTCTAAAACTCATGGTATGAAAATTCATGCAAAAAGCATAAGAGATATCAAGCAATGAGAAATACATTTAAATGTACAGGACTCATTTAACTTATAAACCCTAAGCCAAATTATCTTAAAGAGAACCTCAAATCAGATTTAGTTTAAAGAATCTAAGCTCAATATTATATATATGAGTAAAATCAATGTTCCTCTAATTTTTCTTCTGTTTAGACGTAAGTACTGCTCCGCGATTTTACTTATGCAAAATGGTAACATTGATATAAGATACTGATATAAAAGAGTAAAATTATTTTAGCAAAAAAGAAAAAGAGAGAGCAAAATTATCTTTTCCTCATTTAAACTAGATTGACTTTTAAACAAGATAACAAGGAGTAGCAAAACCGAAATGAAAAATTATAATAACAATTAATATGGCTTTCATTATGTCACCAAAGGAATCTCATGTACAAAAAGCATCTGCTTTTCTTTCTTCTGGATGAGGTTTGCAACTAGAGAATCCTACAATGAAAGCTCGAGAATTTGCCAACTAACTGCTGGGCTGTTAGATGTCAACTGTGCATGTGCGGCCAACCATGATGGACGGACAACTTTTAAGGATAAGAGGTCAATGTTATACATGCATCATCAGCATCTTTTCTCACCCCTTGTATGACTCCAAAGGTCGTGTTTCTATGTATCCTTGTTCAGAACTAGAAAATTCATAAGTGACCATAGAATCATACTGTAGTTGTATCTTGAATTCTAGATGCTATCTGCACTAACTTCTTTTTTTTCACTAGGAGCTGAGAGAGAGAGAGATAGGGAAGTTTTTCTTGGAGTTACAATACAGAGAAAAGCAAGGTCTCTAATATTTCTGCAGAAGGGAGAAAGCATGTCCACTTGAGGGAAAAGGACAGACATGTACTGCATTTTAGACAAAAACATAAAATCTTGCATGTTCACAAAAGAAATCATGACAGTAGCATTATGTGGAATAACAAAATTTGCTTATTATGGTCTAATAAAACTGCTGATATAACAAGTATCAATGATGATTGGTAAAGGTCCGGTTCTCTATTCCCAGCTATGCAGCATGGCTATTGCTGAAGTGGCATATTTGTGGTGTTCGTTGTATGTGTTTTACATTAAACTAAGATACATTCGTCTTTTGCTTATAACATTGAGGGAAGAAATTTATTCTGTGTAGTGTACTCATAGATGGTAATGTTACACTTTGTTTTAGTTTCTTACCCAGTGATATTGGCTGAACTTTCTGAAAGGTGCTCTATATCCAACATATTTGCTACTCTATCATCATTGGTTTTGGTTCCACCACCTTTTAACCAGTTGTGGTGTAAGTGAATGCAAACTTAGCTAGAATTGTCTGGGTTTCTGCTTCAGTAGAAATGCTGCAGAAAGGAAATCTTCGGTATTAAAATTTCAGGAAATTACTAACATATAAATGGACAGAAGCAATATTTTATCTAGCGGAATTTTGATGGAGTATACTTTTGAATCCAAATGTCACTTCAACTCAATGGAACCTTAGAAGTGAGTAAAGTGCACATATTAACAAGAGATTTTCTATAGAATTTCTACTCGTGCTATAGAGAAAGGAACAAGAGGTTCGTTCACTGCCATCAGATAACTTCCTTAAGAAACAATGAAAACACCTGTTTAATTGTTTCCATTAGTGTAGCATTGCTTATCCCTATCCCAAAGAAAGCCTTGCATATTGTTGACTGCATCTTTGGCATCTCGTATTAAGGATGATATATAAGAAGTATTTTCCAGGGCTTCTATATACACACCCATGAGAAAGGCGAAGCTTTTGGATGTTATTTATAAAAATTTCTACCTATTTTGCATTGATCACAAATACACTGAAGTTCAAAGCAAAAAACCAATAGCTAAGCTATTAAAGTTAGTAGCGAACTAGGTAACAAACCTAACTAAAACCTGATAATCCCAAGTATTACAAACTCTCATGATACTCTCCTATCTGGTCACGAGGGACTGTCCAAGCATATGCCTTTCCTTTTTCCAGTAACTGCAATGTGCAGAAGGGGATAACGTGGTAGGTCTACCCTATCTCCTTGTACGGATTTCATCAGCAAGGCTTGTTATAGTTGAGCATCTCTTTTGTCCAAATATATGTTTCTCTTGCTGTAAGATACAATCAGCTTTCTCTCCTTTTCCTTGATCACAACACGTAGAGAATCTTGTTAAAAAGGCTTTGGATAAACACAATATCTTAATATCCCCACCTCCATGAATGCTCCAAACTGAAAAGCCATTTAATAATAAAAATATAGTCAAAAGTATCTATCTCTCAGAGGAAATTCTCCTTTTGCAACAGAATATCATCAAACATCTATATATAGTCTCCATGGGTATTCAAGTTCCTCAAAATCAGTCAGTTAGTTACCCATTATCAAGATTATTACTAAAAGTTTCTTGAACCCCTCTGGCTAATCTAGTCGAATAAAATTTCCTGTATTCAATAATGGCATTGGTCACAAGATTGGGCGCTGAACATCCGGTTGTGATCTTCAGCAAAAGCTCCTGCTCCATGTCCCATTCCATTAAAACGCTGATCTCCAGCTTTGGGGCTAACCCTACAGTTTATGAGATCGATGAACATCCAAATGGACAAGAAATGGAAAGGGAACTCAAGGGACTAGGATGCAAGCAAAGCGTTCCAGCTATGTTCATAGGGCATGAGCTCATAGGTGGTCCTAACGAGGTGTTTAGCCTTCATCTCAAGGGGAAGCTAGTACCGCTGCTTTTAAAAGCTAATGCTATATGGGTGTGAAGAAAGGTTAAGCTCAAAGCAGTAGTGTTTAAAAGCATCACTGATTTTCTGAAACAGCTAGAAATATATTAGTCTGCTTGACCTTGTAGTAAACTTTGTGGAGAAAATATATATGTTTTTTAACTTCATATGCAACTTCTCCTTTCTCTAAACACTTCTGTTTGACATAGATTCATTTTCTGAAATTATCAATGTGAGGAAGTTTTTTTTCCTTATCAATTATCATGGCTTGACATCCACCATAGAACATCTTCATCTAACAAGATTTGTGCAGAAGTCTAGTTAATGTATATCGCAAATAAAAGTTGAGAAAGATCTGACTGAAAATGATCTAGCAGACCAACATTACTATATGTTGTAGCACAGTAAGAAAATCGTGCTTGTCATGATAGCAAAGTGCTCGCTTGTTGAATGCTTGGTTACAGATCATTGTGAATTTTATCTTTAGTAAATAAATGTTGCAAAACAATCCTTAATGCACAGATGTTTCACTTGAGAAAAAACGAAACTACACATGCACAAAGTTTTGATGTCCGCGAGGATAATCCCAGGAAGCTGCAAATTTACCACAGCTTCCAGCCTCTTGCGCGCTGATCCTAAACCTTGTTCTACCCGAGTGCATCTTCTAGTTTAATACGTAGCATTCCTTCTCCTCTTCCACTATGAAGAGAAGTTTGTGAGACACAAAACCAAGTTATCTATGTTTTGGCATGAGACCTAATGATCTTATGTTTTTAAGAACTTAATATTGGAGGGGATGAAGTTTAAAGTTGCAAAAACATGCTCACATATATACCCGTACTGTTCAAATTAGGGATATACTTTTATTTAGTCCCTCCAAAAATTAAAATTAGTGATACATTTCAGATATATAGAAACTAAGAAGCACAGACACCTCTCTGGATGCTGCACCAACATATACCCGATGTTATCGGACACGTTTTCAATATTAATACAACTTTACTTAATTACTCCGTATTTATTTATCACACACTTGGGGATACCCATATCCCCTATTTGGACACTCTGACCTTAACAGTTCCACAAAGAAAGAAGACCAAAATTAAGCTCAAGAACCAGTGGGCTAGTATCCTCTCTTTAGTCGATCCCTTTAGTCTCAATGGGCAGAAGAACCAATTGTCAGTTAACATTTTATGTACCTGTTTGTTTCAACTTAAAATTATGAAATTTTAGATTTTGTTAATATAATTTACACGTCAAAATCTAAAATATCATAATTTTAAACTGAAACAAACGGATCTACAAGTGGCTAACTCAAGATTATTCCAGTAACCTACAGTTAATATCACTATTCTAAAACAAAGATGAAAATAAAAAATTGGCCAACTACACAAATGCATCAGACTTACTATATTTTTATGACAAATATAACAATGATATATAAATCAATGTGTCTCCAACATGTCGTATCCAAAAATAAGGTTTCCTATGTCTCATATTGTCTTATCTACGTCCCATGTTTGTGTCCGTTATCACTCATTTCAAGTAGATTATCATTGCGTATCCATTATTGTTTGGAAAAGTAAAATTTTCTGTAGTAGAATTCATTGCTTCAGTTAACCCCCATTAATTTGTAAAATGTAGTCTATATATATAATTTCAATAAAAAGATAAAGGTTCGTTGAGTCATAGATATGGATAACAAAGGAACATATTTACCTACAGCCACTTATGATACCTGTATCCACTTGTTCATATTGCAGAACATCTTCACTTTACAGGTAGTTTGCAGGAATGTACTATATTGTACATTTGTACGTATCCAGATATAAACATTTGATATTATCACTGCATAAAGAATACTACGAGATGCATGCACCTATAAGTCATACAGGTTACAGATATTCGACAAAGTGCAGTGGTTGGTGGTCCAAAAGCTGGGGTTTCAAGGTCCAGATGCAGCATTTTGATGTTCAAAAGCTGCATAACTTACATTAGAAAATGCACAGGGAAATAATGAACTCTCAAGTGTATTTGAAACTCCAAATGCTTATCTAAGAAACATACAAGACATAGGACTCTTGTTTCTAGACATGAAACATTAGCTTCAGAATAATGTACACCTGTTATACATCTGCAAAATTATCCTCCATAGTTTTAGATGGTTTTGTAACCTCTCAAATGGTAAAGCATCTTGAAGATTAGCAATCAGAAGTAGTATGTTAGATGGAAATGCTACTTTTATCATCGTACAGTCCTCTAGTTTTAAGTCCTTAATATAATGGACAAGAGGCACAAGATAAGAATCATTGGATGTCCAAACTACCAAGTTTTTCTTTTCTCTACAGAATCATTTGATCATAAAAGTGTCATCGAAATACTACCCATCCTCTTCATACTCTAGTTTGTTGAGACTTTGTGTTGATAAAATATCTATACATGCAGCGGCATTTCTCCAAGCTGTGAAAGCTGGCATGTACCTTTTACTACTTGCCCAGTTTATATATATATTGTCACACCCTGACCCGATGTAATCTCTCAAAACACAAAACTACAAAGTTATAGACGGCTTAACAAGCTTTTCAACGAATCAAGAATCAAATTATTTGGATAAGAGATGAGACAAATTTCATCAAATCAATCTCATGAATCTTATTCTGAAATAGGGTCTCAGATAAAGATTTTGACCTATATTCAAAGGATCACTTGCACCTACACACAAAAAAATTAGGGTACAAGGCATATATAGTTAGAAAGATATACAAGTTTGGTTTCCAACAAAAAAAAAAAAATCAATCAATAAGCTATTCTCCAGAGTGGTTATTGCAATTCTCTCAATGGGTGTTTGGCCGACTGACGCAAGGCAGGTTGCATGTTTTAAAGAAAGTTTTTGTTTAGTTTCTATTATATTTGTTTACAATGGTTGTACTTTGTTCATTGGCGGATATTGTTTATCGATAGATATTTTCTTCATCAATAGATATTTTCTTCATCGACGAATATTTGTTTATCGGTGAATATTTGTTCTATCGGTGGATATTTATTTATTTATTTATTTTCACATGACAATACATAAGTTTTTAAATTTAATGCTATGTATGAATAAGTATGTGTGCATTGCTTGTGGACATTTTAAACTATCAATATGAGGGCTTACATATATATGTGTGTGTGTGCGCGTGCATGTGTCTGTATGTATATACATATGTATAAATATATAAATATAAACTAGATTGCTAGAGGTAGTTCACAGATCAATTTTTTTAAAAGTCATATGGACCTTAATGAATGTCAGTGCCTTAGCACGTTATAACTGCAGAAAGACTTCATTGCATTGATCATTAACCATCCTGAATTTAGTCATTAAAGAAAAAGAAAGGGAAAAGGGAGATGCCGGGCAATATATGCAGAATTTATTAAGTGAAGATTAATTTTATTCCTCCAAGAATATGCATCCTAACAAGATAAATCCACTGATTTGCAACTTGATATTCTTTGCAGATTTTCATGATCAAGAAATGATTTGGTAATCCAATTTGCACTCAAATAATTTCACAACAATTTCTTCTTTCCCCTTTTCGTTTTCTTTTTCTTTTACGACACACTCCACACCCTATATATAAGTCTCCATGGGAGCTCAATCTCTTCACAAGCAAGACTTTGTTCCAAGTCTAGTCTCACAAATTACCCACAAAACCCTTTCACCATAATTTATCTGAAACGCTTTACTTCTTTCCTGCAGTTCAGCTAAAAATGGCTATGGTGACAATGCTAGGAGGTGAACATCCTGTTGTAATATTCAGCAAAAGCTCTTGCTGCATGTCCCACAGCATCAAGACACTGATCTGTGGTTTTGGTGCAAATCCAACAGTTTACGAGCTAGATGAACTGCCAAATGGCCAGCAAATGGAAAGAGAACTCAAAGCATTAGGACGGAAGCCAAGCGTACCAACTGTTTTCATAGGGAACGAGCTTATTGGTGGTCCTAATGAGATCATGAGCCTCCAAGTCAAGGGCCAGTTAGCTCCTCTGCTCTTAAAGGCTAAAGCTATATGGGTTTAGAAACTTTATTGAGACTATTAGGCTCTAATTAATAGTGTTGTCTTCTCTGTGGGAGCAGTTTTTGTATGAGAACAACATATATATATATATATATATATATATATATATATGTATGTATATGTATATGTATATGTATATGTATATATATATATATATATATGTATATGTATATGTATATATGTATATGTATATGTATATGTATATGTATATGTATATGTATATGTATATGTATATGTATATGTATATGTATATAAAATGTATGAGCTCCATATGTAACTCTTTTCTTATGAATTGAGATTATAAGTATAATATGTGTCTGAAATATTAGCCAACTCACGTGCGTGCCAGACTTTTTTATCTGTCTAAGCATTAAATTCCTAAATGCAATTCTCGTTCTGCCTGAGACCAAATGTTTGGTTCCGCAATTCAGATAGTAATAAAAGATTAATTACTCTCATCCTCTGTGGCTATAATGTGCCTATTACTGCTTGCTATATTCTTTAGCACTTGTACTTTCTTTAGCAGACAAAAATATCGTATGTCTTGGGAAAATATAAGATTGGACTTGGAACGACTGTCCGAGACATTCTAACCGAAGGACTAATAAATATATCAATAAGTCTCTAATGAGAGCAGATCCTTAGCGATCAGTTGTTGCTAACAAATTTCTTCTACTGTTTGTAGCAAAAATTGTTCATGCTACCTTCTTCTACAATTACAGCACAAGGCTTATAAGAAATACCTATTACTACTCTTTTTAGTGGAAGTTTGCTGCCAACAAGACAACAATCGAAACTATCAGCTCCACATATAGGTTACATTGTGTTTTCTTAGTTGGGCATCTATCTGAGACACATTGAAGGTCTGTTTTCAGCAGTTGTCTTCTTTATATGAGAAAAATAAGGAGGAATATAAGCTCAAACAAGTTGCAGATAAAGCATGCATCTTATAAGGATATAAAAAAGTTGATATCCGTTATGCTAGGACTCGACTACATCTTCTATTATTAATAATTTGTCAAAATATCTAAGTAGGACTAGCCAGTAGCCTACATCCTCTGCTTATAGATAACATGTGGATGTAGGCATGCCAGATCATCTAGCAAATTTAAAAAGCACCCAACATTAAATATTCAACTCTACTCCTATTAAGAGAGTACAGGGGGTATGGATGATGCCAATCTCTAAACAGCAAGATAACATGTAAAATGTGGATAAAATCTTAACAGCGAGTAAATGAAGTAGAAGACAACGGGGAAAAACAGATTTAATTTCTTGTAAGAAGAGGCAACTCTTAAAAAAAAAAAATACTAAATAAATTTATAAGAAGCTAGCAATATTATAAGATCTCAAATAGTAAAAAGATAAAGCTATTAAAAGTAAGACCCCATAGTGAAAAACTAGTGTTTTCTAAGCAGACTGGAAATCACACTAATGTTTCTTGGATGATTAGAAAGTGCTGATGCACTTTAACCACAAAAAAGTCAGTCAGCTGAACTTAGCAAAGCTTGTTATTTGGGCTTTTTCCTTGTTATTTTCTTATGATTATCTGGCTTTTTCTATCCACAAACATTCCCAAATAAAACTTAATATATTGAAATCTCATTAACCCAAGTTGATAATATAATAATTCAGTCATTATCCCATAATTTTCTATTTTAGTTTTGCTATATGAATGTGAAAAACAGCTTTACAAGCAAAAAGATTCTCAGTGTAGGACCTTGTAGAGAGCTTTTGGTAGTATTAACAGGGAGTATAAGCCTTACAATCATAAAAAACCACCAAATATGGCAACTGACTTTTGTTGAGAAATATTGTCTAAATTACTTTTCTGTGCTATAACCAACCAATTAAAGTTGCAACACCCCAACTTGTTAACCGACGAATTGATGCCTAAACTATTAAAGCATAGAACTTAAAATAGAGTATATCACCTAATGATAAGAATAATATAACCGATAACACGCGTTCTTAAATTAAACTAGCTAATAATGCATAGAAATGGATGGAAAATGTACAAGTGGTAGGGCAGGTCTACCAAGTGTCCTCATCTCCTCTACAAATCTCTTACATTTATATTAACGTAATGCCAAAACATGCATGTTGGCAATTATATCCTTTTCATTTATTTTTCCCATCGTGTTTATTTGGTTAATCTTTTCTTCTTTTTTTTGGGTACAAATTGTTCTCTTCGATATTAATTTTGAAACATTTCGCTAGAAATAATAATAATAATAATAATAAATGGACATGATTATGGAAGGAATGATTACCCCCTGCAACTTGTTGCATAAGTGTGAAAAGACCAAAATGACTCTGACCTAACCTATAGGGAACAAATGACCGATATGCAAAAGGTATACTCCGTACATTATACATGCATGTACTATACACACATATACATTACAAGAGAAGTATCAGGGCCATTCGACATAGTAAAGGGAAAGAAGATAGAGATATGGATGTAAAAGGAACAAACATATCCCCCAGCTTTTCAAGATTCTGCAGAATAATACTATTCACGAATCAATTCAATATTGAGTTAACAACGTTTTAATTATCTGATAATTATAATAATAATTACTATCAAAAGCAATCTGGAAAAGGAACGTACAGATTTAAAAGTAATAGGACCTCTTTCAGTGGAGGAAGTGTGAAAGAAAGAGACCGACCATCGTCATCGAAATTTAAGAAAATCATGGCCATCGAACGAACTAAACAAATGGTTAATTGATATTGGTCAACGCAACCTTCACCATCTCTCTTCTGCAACCGCCGTTGACACCCATAGAAACTAGCCATGGGATGGGACATCTTCTCAAGTTGTTCCATTTCTAAGCAAAATTATTTTGTAAATAAAATTATAAGACCATTGGATGGAGTAGTGTGATGTGATGATAAATTTAGACTCGGTTTCATATGGAGTAAACATTTTTTGAAAAATATTTTTCTAAGAAAATGTGTTTTGAAAAATATTTTTTTAAAAAAATAAATTTTCAAATATTTGATTGTTGATTTGAAAAGTGCATACATTATGATGGTGATGGGTGGGCAGCGAGAGCGTTGGTAACGATAGGTACATATCTTTCTAACTTTAAATTTTTTATTATATAACAAATATTAAAATATATATTTTCTTTTTTCAAATAACAGAAAATTATAGAAAATATTTTTCAGAAAAACTTTTTCTTAAATCAAACAGACCTTTGGTTACCTCATTAAAAAGTACTTATTAATTTAATGAAAAATTGAGTATAATAATTTTTAAAAAAAATTATAAGCATGAAGTCCGTGTTTGGATCTTCTAGTAAGGCTGTGATTTTAATTTTTGATTACTTACAAATTTACCTTAAAATCATTGTAATTTATATAGTGAACAGAACATTTACAACAATTATGTCGAACATCACGTTTTCGTTTAATGAAAACTTGTGTTGTGTCAAAAAGCTCTATATTAATTGTATATGCCGAAAAACAAAAAAATAAATAAACGAGAGAGAGAGATATTCACCTTGTCAATTGTCAAGGTTCCACTTTAAAATTGATACGTTACTTTTGACCATTTCGACAGTCAAAATCGATGCTTATAGTCTTCTGTATCATTTCTTGAAAGGGCGTAATAATGGTAAGCAGTCTTCTGTATCATTTTCCGCTGCTTGAATATGTGTTTAATCTCCCATTACATATTTTAAACCCAACAGAAAACAAAATATCCAAATTGGTAGGTTTCAAACATATAACTAAACATAAACATCATAACTTGTAGACACAGTGGTCCCTCATCTTCAAACCTTCGTATAATCATATTAAGAAGAAAAAAGGTAGGCTGAATTTCCTGCCCAAGTTTGTTTGGTATGCCAAAATGAAGAACTCTCTCAAGAAACATGTTCCTCATCAAGTTATTATTATATGAGAAAGAACCAAAACCAAAAAAACTACAGAACGACGGCTTTTGCAATTTCTGCTAATACAATCCAATCAAATGTAAAACTATTTATTTTGAAAATCATTAGTAATCGAAAAATCACCGAGCATTGTGTCATCCAATTGATGTTGTCTTCCAACAAGGGCCTTCACTGCTCAATGACTGCGTATTCCTTTGCCAATTATCTAGTGCTCTCCTAACTCTGTAGCATGTGCTTTGTGTATATCTCCTCTTCAGAAAACTTGAATTCTGTAGGGGACTGTTTACATAACCTTAACTATAACTTCAATGCTGCCTCTAGCTTGCCTGTAGAAAAGAAGCGGCAGGTAATTTGCGGAAAACAAAAACAAAAGAAAGAAAATAACATAAACAGAGCCTTGTACTAGAACATTGTGCAAGGAACAATTTAAAAAAAAATAAATCAAAACGCTTAACATAGCTTAATTTAAATATACAGTCGATATCAGAAAGGGGATGAGGTACTGGATTGAGTTGGTTTCAGAATATGATGAATCCATAACCTCAATTAGCTCATTCAACAAGTCCTCAAAAGCAGTGTATTTGAATTTAAGGGGAATTCACTGTTAAATTATCAATTTTGCAATATCTGCAAAATGCTAGAATATCCTAGTTTCAAATTGATAACTCTATCAGAGTCATAAAAGATTTAAAACCTGCACTCCTTATCTCTTTTGGGGAAGAGGAGAATGTCCGAGACTGTTAAGTGTTAAGAACCTTAGGTTGCGATAAAACATGGCTATCATATCAAGAAAACCTCATCAAGTCATCCATAAAGGACACAGTATATGGAGACATCGCTTAACAAATTATGCTAAAGAAGAACTAGTATTTTGACATAAATAACACAATGTAGATGATGCTAAACAGTGCTTGTGCACATAAATCAAACTGTTGCAACATGAATTGAAGGGAACATATAAATCAGTAAAGTGATTCACTTACAAGTAAATATGCTATCTCCTGCTCTTCTTAGGCCTTAGTCTCTTAAACGCCATATATGTTACTGCAGCTGAAAGAGAATACCATGTTAAAGTATAGTTGAGATGGTCCTGCGGCATTACTGAACTTCGGATGAGTGTATCAGGATCCTTCGGAACAGGGTATGGATTACTGGAATTGAATTTATCGTTAACGTCTTCGATGTACATTGTATTCTCTGGCAGCCCACAAGCACGAGCAATTGCAGGAACATCAACATAGAACCACTGGGAAGAACTTGGATCATTAGCTGGAACAAAATTGCTAGGCTTCTCGCTTCCGCGTACAACTCCAACAACTTCAACAGGTACAACAACTTCAGGAACAATCTCGACAATATTTTCAGAACTCTTTGATCCAAACCTACACCAAAAACTCTTTCTTTTCTCTCCACTAGTGCTGGGATTTGTCGTCGAAGATTGACCGTCATCTTCTGAAATTTCTTGGGAAGGCGGCTTGTCTCTCCAACTTTTTGGAGCCCAACCTCTATTTACAAGAATGGGTGACTGCACACTACCAGGGTTATTTGGGATTGGCATAAGAGGTGTAATTACATAGTATCCTATCTCAGTAACTCCCGAAATGCTTCTGGAACGCGGGCCGACAAAAATTGACTTGTCCTCATCAAAAACACCTTTACACACTATTCGCCGGAAAACCAGAGAATCCATGTTTTCATTTGAATTAGTACAGTCGTTGCAATTAATAGGTTCCATTCCGAGTTTCTTCTGTCTGTGCTCCAGCATTTCAATCTTATCTTGCCTTCTGAAGATCTGCCAAGTGCCGAGACCAAAAGTGATAGCTCCGGGAATAAAAAGCAAAAACTTCGACCAACTCGACCTCGACCCTCTCTGTTTCTCAGGTTCTGAGAGAGGGGAGATGGCAGGAGCGTGAGTAGAGAGTGAAGATGAGGATTGAAGTGAATGAGGAGGGAGACGCTGCAGAACAGAGATGCAGCGGAGATTTTGTGCTAGGGTTTTGGAAATGAGTGCTGTTTTGGGGGCCATATGGCACTTCAGACGATGACAAAACAGTGGATTTTATAGCTTTCAGCTATTGTCTGGAACTGTGTTGAATGGACTCGGCAACTGAAAGATGGACGCCGCCGGCGACAATGGATCGCAGTAGCAAAAGCAATTTCAGTAGGACGCGGCCGGCGGCGACAGTGGATCGCAGTAGCAATAACAGCTAAAGGAGAAGATCCGAGAGGGTGGAGGAACTTATAACAATGGATGACCAAGGAGAAAGACACGAGCGAGCGCGAGAGATTGCAGTCTATGTGGAAGAAGAAATGACGAAGAAGAAAGATGAGAGGTCCCAAAACCCTAGACTATTTTTCAAATAAACCCCAACCATTTCTTGTTCTTTTCTAAAAATGTAACTTGTTTATTATATTTTTCAAACAAATACTAGTATATTCTTTTTGCATTATTTCAAAAAAGAAAAAGAAATTAATAAAATTTTCAAGGCAAACATTTAGAAGAAAGGAAAATTTTAAAAAGAAAAAAAGATTTGTCATAAGAGGTTATTTTTAAGAAGTGATTTAACGTATATAACTATGAATCAAAAATAAATTGACTGTATATTCAATTTAAGTTCGTATTAGTTTCAATTAATCCTCTGTGGACCAATAAATTTGTGATGTGAAATTATTAAAATTTTTGAGTTTAGTAATGGTTCAACTTAAAATATATTAGTTAAATTTAAAAGATTCACATAAATTTTGAGTTTCAGAATTGTATATATTTATTTTTTTAATAACTGAATTGGTTACTTTGTAGTATTATTTTGTGGGAGAGGGAATATAAATTTATGCACCTTTTCAAGATATCAATGTAATTAGCAAAATATATATATATATATATCAATGTCTTACATGTCACCCTTTAAACTTTCTAACATATTCTTCCAAATTCCCATGAGATCAAACCATGAAATGAGATTAATTATAGTAACTTAATAAAAGTAATTATATAAAGCCAAAAGAGAGAGAAGAACAAGAAAAAACAGTCTTACACAATCCATATAAAGGAGAAGGAAAAAGAAATTATTAGAATTAGGAACAAGAAAACTATATAATGTATCTGCACACCAAAGAAAACCAGAACAGAAAACACTACAAGCACCCCACATGAACAACATAAAGACAGTAGCACCAACACTATACACTAGTCTGCTTTTCTTTTGTTCACAAAACTTGTGCAGATGTTCATGAAACAGAATGACGCCTTCGTTTCTGAAACAAAAATCGAGTTTCTGCACTAATCCTGTTGCCGCCAAAGGCCTTCATATCTTTGATCCGAAACAAAGAGTTGAGCTTGCTTAGTTTCTTGGTAAATGACTTGAACAACTTGTTTCCGGGGTTGGTTTTTACAAGTACTTGTTTCATAGACACGTGATCTTTTTCCAAGTCTGTCAGTCTCATTCGCATTCTTGCAACTTCAAGTTTAAGTTCTCTGTTTTCTCTTCTGACAGATGCATAGTTGTCTCTCGGAGAGATGCAACCGCTTCCTGCATTACTGCCTGCTCGCTGAGGGAACTGCTGGCATCCTCCTCCACTGATTGACCCGAAAAAGAATTGGTGGTTGTGTCCACCATTCATTGCATTTCGAAGCCTGATCTGTTCGAAGTATAGAACTTGGACTGCCATTTGGACAGGTAGTCGTTCGTTTTGAGCTGCGTGGCTGCAGGCTTCTTGTGATAGTTTCTGGCAGTCTATGGTTTTGCAGAGTCTGTAACGCTCCGAATCCTTCATATTTGGATGAACCTGTTGGAGAATACATAACTAATGGCTCAGAAGATCTGATGATATCTAATACTCCCTAGTTTTCTGTAAGGGCAATCTTATTATTTTCCCATATACAACTTTAACATTCATAGAGAGAGAATAATGGTGATATGATAGTGTTCAATGTAGCTAGCATATAAGTACTGAAAATAAGCTATCATGGAACAAAAACTAGAAGGCTTCTTTCTTGTAGTGAGTTCTCAGTGTTGGATCATATTTTTATAATGTCATTTTCTACTCAAAATATATCGCGAGTCACAATAAATAGCAGAGATATACAAGTAATACATAGCAGGACTTCATGTTGCTTGATAATAATATGAAGTTATAAATAAGAAAATTGTATCTCTAATTTGGAGGGAGTAGCCTGTTGTGCTTGTTGAGAAAATAATAGCATGCCATTTGAGCAACTTAATGAGTTATTGCATGTGATGTGATAGATTTGCTCACCTTGAGAAATATATCCACTGCTCTATACAATCCGTCGTTCACTATACGAGCATGGTCTGGAAGTAATTCTGCCAATGCTATAAATTTTGATGGAGTTAAGTTTGAATCCAATGCAGCTTCTGCAAGATAGTTATCCAATAACTTCGACACCTTGAGGATCGAGCTTTGTTTTGGAGATCCAGGGCTGTCAAAGTCATAAGCCATCTCACTTTCATCCATCGTATGATTATGATCATCATCATCATCCTCATCCAAATTCAAGAAAATGGAGAAAATCCTCAAGATTGAGTCTGCGTCATATGTGGGGCTATGGTTGTTTCCATGTGAACTTGCAGGAATAAGGATATCTTCAAGAATTGCTTGGTCCAGCTGCAAACCGATCCGTCTCTCTAGATCAGATCTGCAAGAAGTACTAGCTGATGCTGATATTGCGGATTTCAGCAAACTCGAAAGAAATGCCATGGGAACTGTGCTTTTTCTTGACTGCGTAGGGAGTAGACCAACTATTGCTTCAATAATGATCCTTTGCTTCTTCTGGAACTCAGAGTCAGATAAATTCCCTTTGACCAACTGAGGATCCCTCAAGACAATTAGGCCTTGGAGAGAATTATGCGCGTAGTTTATCAAAATCCTGCTGATCATTTCTTGATTTAGACCTTTTGTTTTCACTGCAGAAAGAACCCTTTGAAAGAAATCAAGACAAAGCACTGACAATGACTTTCCCCACCAGTCCGAGGATGCTTCTGTTTCTGTCCTTGGCTTGCATTTTGAGGGGAAATTGTGATCCAGTTTGGACAATCCAGAAGTGAGCTGCTCTTTACAAGCATTATTAGCTACTGCACTGATAGTTCTACTTACCAGACTAATCTCTTCGGATACAGGACGGAGCCTTTCACAGTTGTGAAGAACAGATATCGAGTTTGATATGCTTGGGAAAACAGTCTCCTTTAGATAAACTTCTGTCCGAGAAGCCAGATTTTTCTCCGAAAATTCTTCAGTCATTTCAAGAAAATGAGCAGCACAACGTAGCATAGCAGCATTTGATAGTGTTATCTCAATGTTCACTCCATAACAGAATTTTGCAGCCAGCTCAAACGCCTCGGGTCCACCAGGAAAACTAGCAAGATTGAGTCGACAATTTTTTGCATCTTTTGCTTCTACCAACAGTTTCCTAATTTTTCCACTCCGAGAAACTAGAGGGAACTGCAAAGGAGACACTATAACATCACAAAGGTGGCACTAAAGACTGCACTTGTTCAATATACTATACACTACAGCTTTAGCAAAGCAAATCTCTTGATAAAGTTTTATCTTCTTACTTTGTGAAGTGCGAAATTTGTTGCTCCTACTTCAATTGTAACGTCGCTGGAAACATCAGATATCGGCCTGCAAGGATGGATTATAATAATAATCAAACTAGTATCTTGACACAGTAAATGAGCAAAACAACAACAATATAAAACAAAACATACATGGCTGTGAGCTAACTGTAATTCTTGAAAATTAACAAAAATTTAGCAACTTCTTCCACGTTTGAGCCCATGGCAGTGAAATAAAAATCTTGAAATGCAACCCCAGTTCAGTCTCTTAACACTTACACCTACTGATATTGTAATTCATCTTATTACTGTTTTTTATATGAGGGGTCCCAAATGTGTAACCACAATATTCAACAAGAACAGGATGTGTGGGACTACTCTAGCGCCTGCTCAAGATAAGGCTCCACATATTCTTGGTGTTAGAAATCTCACTGAAGATTTATTACCTTGTCTTGTTCTATCTAAAACTTGTCAATATACGATGTTTAATGTTTGATTGAGGGCCTATAGATGGTAAAAAACTGCAGAAGAATTATTGCAGTTGTACAGCTTTTGTGGCTCATGTTAAATTTAAGACATTATTGGTAGCTAAATTTGTGGGATTGTCGTTTAAGTTCGAGTTTGTCTTAAAGGTCAATGTGACAATGTCCCATTTGTGTATCACTAGCTACAATATGAGAATCTTAACTTTTCAGATAAGGGGTTTCATTTTTCTATGAAGCTGCAAGCAAGAGAATCTAGAAATGTAAGAATTTGATTTAATTCTCTGGACAATAGTGCATGAGTACCACAGTACAAGTATAATTTCAGTACTCTAAAAATTCAGAATTGACAAAATGGAATTTGTATGAGAATGGAGCTTCTGTATATGATGCCAAAATGGTAATAATGTAATGGACTCAACTATGTTTTCTTCATGCACCGCTCGTGGGATTACACAAAATGGTCATTCAGATACTTCAAAATAAACGGTTGGAAATATTTTAAGATTAAAGAAACATAAACTACTCCTGTTTGACTTTTCTATATATAGCTTTAAGTGAAATGTTTTTATATGTAAAATATTTATTTAATTTTCAAAAAATTAATAATTAAAGATATGTTAAATGAGGATTAGTTATGAATAAAAATTTTGACTAAAATAAAATATTTAACATATAAAAAAAATTCACCTAAAATTACTTGTAAAAAAATCTAACGAAAAAAAGAAGGGAGTATTACATCTCTCTCTGATTTCTTTGTTGGAAGCTTTAGATGATATACATATACATAGAGACCTCATTGTATGTTTATAACAACACTGCCACATATACATAAAGCAGCAATTTACATATTAGTCTCTGTAATTTCCTAATTCTTATCTTATATTTGTTGTGAAACAACCTCAAGTTAGGATTACCCCAAATACTCCACACAAATCAAAATCATGTAAACTGTGCTAAAAAAGATACCCTTTTCAGTAGGGAAAAATAAAACTAAATCAAATGAATAATTCAAGAAAATACAGAAATATATATTCATTACAAGTTAATAAAAAACTGAAGAGCAAATAAGAAATACCATTCAGAGAGATGGCGAGTACTGGCATTTGGACGAAATGCCCTCTTCCCTGAAATGCTCAACTTCAATTCTCCAACTGTAACAACTCCCATTTCTTCTTCTGCCGAACTTTTTCACTTTTCCAAACAACCCTTTAAATGTTTTTCTTTTTAACTTCCTCAAAAATTAGTATAAATGTATATATAGAACTCTTTTCAAAAACCCATTTTCCAGATAGACACTAAATTTGGGCTGGACTTCATGTTAATTATATATCTCTCATACATGACTCATATCTGTATCTCTGTGTGTATAAGAATGTGTGTGTGTGTTTGTAGGAGGGGGAGGAAAAAGAAAGGTGGAGGACAAGAATAAGGAGAGAAGTAACAGGTCACATGAACCCATGCAAGATTAAAGAAGGGGAATATAACTATACAATTGTACTAGTAGTGATTAAACTTTAATTGAGTGTAGTTAAATTGGTTTAAAACCCTTTAAAGTCAAGAATATTATGATGTTGGCCTAGCTTTGCCTCTTTGCTTTTCGGTGAAAGGTGGAGAAGGAACTCCCTTTTTGCATTATTTTTTTAAAACTTTTATTTCAACTTTTTCATTAACTTAACAAAATTTTAATTTTAAATATAAATATCAATTAATTTCCATTATATATAAGTCTATAAACTTAAGTCTATAGGCTCTAGATTATAATGTAAAAAGCTAATTAAGTAAAGTGAAACTTAAGTAATATGCGTTGTGTACATAGTAGCCAGCCACCACGTGCATAACATAGTAGGGAGAATGTATATGCTGCTGACTATTCTCTTCCCATCAAAATTATAGCGTATTTTGAAGCTCTTACTATTTTGATTTTTTCTCTTTTGTCCCTTACTATTTTTTATTTTACGTTCTTTTCAAAAAAATAATTTTTTTTTTTTTTGGTCTTTTGCTCTTTTGTATACTGTAAGCACATAACCACGCTTGAACTATCTCTTGTCCCAGTTATTTTTGGGGGTTTGGTTGGTGGGAGTTTTAGTAATAAAATCATGATCTTTATAACTTTATTAATAAGAGAAAACATGATTTATGAGCAAACTGAGATTGTGATTGGTAATAGTTAATTAGCTATAATTTCAGAATTTTGTACAACTCTTAAAATAATTAGCATATTGAGAAATTTAAATAATGCCATTCAAGTTATCACGTTAATGGTCAAAACAACATAGATATGATTAGACAGTCGTTCAATTAACAGGGGAAGGGCAATCATGTTGGTAACTAGAGAATGGTATGACATATAAAAATAAAAAATATAACAAGAAAGTACATATTTTAGGCCAAATGAAGGACCATTAGTGAATGGTGATTATAGGCTTCAATAACTAAAGCATTAATCCAAAAGATGATCTAAAAAGATCAATCCCCATGCCCCTTAATTATGCCACACATAAACCAAGCGTTTTTAAGTGTCCCCACTACCCTGCTTATGATCACCTTGAGCAATGGGTAGATGTATATATAAACTAATAAATGTAAAAGAACCTTGCATCATAAGCAAAAAAATGTTTGCACTAACAAGATTTCTCAAGAATATTATTCGTTATGCATGGAAGAGAGGACGGGCTAAATTATTCATGTCTCATCTCATGTCTTATTTTAAACAATTGCTTCATATCCTTAAGTTCGAGTTCTTTTAGCACTTATAAAAGGAAAAGTGATTGTTAATCTCCTTTCACGCTCATGTCACATCGAAATACTACAAATGAAAAAACTGCAAAATCCAATTCAATTTATCGAAATCAATTACATTCAAGAACAGCTAAAATTAGAGTTATTTGTCAATTACAAAATGAATGAGAAATAAGATAGGAATGTATTAAAGCAAGTCAGTCATTCACAGGAGACCATAGATGACAAAAAGAATTGTGTCCAATGCAATAACATTTTTTTCTCAATTTACATGTATAACAAATTTAAAGCATCGCTAGTTATAACAATGTAATGTAAGGTTTCAATAACCCCTTTTAAGGTTTTAATTCTAGAAAATATAACATAAAAATCAAACTACGTCGTTTTATGTCAATTGTAGGAGTAGATTTTGTTTTAGGAATTAATAATAAAACAAAACAAAGGAGATCGATGATATTTTTCCACTCCCAAGATACATTACTCTCAAAACTGATGATATTTTTCCACTTCTATAATCACATTGATTTGTAAATACATTACTCTCAAAACTGATTATGACCCGTTTATTTTTACTTTAATATTAAACATTATGAGTGTTTAATTTTTCAAAATTTAAGCAAAAACAAACTTGATAAATATATAGCTAGTAACTGTGGTTAGTCAACTCGACAAGCTTAACAACGCCTAAATAGAAAAAGTGCTTCACAGACCATGTCAGTAGTTAAATAGACAGAGAAATATGAGTTTCGGAAGTTGACATTTACACTTTTAGGGAGCTCCATTTGTATTTAGTAGATTATATAAAATAAACATACACATCAACTCGCGTATGTATCTTTAAGAGGTGGAGGAGATGGCTTTCTTATTAACATTAACAATAGGAAATGTTCAGGAGTTCTGCCATATCGATCAGCTAATTATTCTAAACGATATGCATAGTAAGATTCTTCTGAATTCTGTATGTACTAACTACAATGAGCTATGTATCAAAATTTAAATGATAATCAAGGTACGAAAACACGAAATTTCACACAAACTACAATAAGCTTTCTGGACCTAACGCTAGAACTGCAATTTCGGTGCAACCAGACATTGTGGAAAATCAACAAATTTTGCTGTACACACATTAGCCTGAATGTCGAGCTTCTCCGGTTTGTCTTGAGTTTCGGCTAATGGTTAAAGGGGGAGAATTCTGTCGAGACAGCTGGACTTCAGAGAGTGACACATGCCCCGTCTGTGAAAAGATTGTACTACCAGCAGTACCACCGGCAGTGTTCACTGTAGAAGGAACTCTAGTCGAATGAGGATCCAGTGTAGACCCTGAACTAAATTCAGGCGGGATCTGTGAAAACAGAATAGGAGACACGGCAGCAGGGGTAGACTGAAGCATATAAGGCATGTCAGTGAGAGATGAAGCTGATGGATTGTATCTTGAAGCTTCCACTGGATGATCAAATTTACAAGTCTGCCCAAATTTACAATATCCATTCTGCATATAGAAACTGCAAGGTTGCACACCCTGTTCATTCAAGGAAAATTAGATCGAACATAATTTTTAAGTAGAATGCAGTCAGAGACGGCCAGAATACACCAAAAGAGTAAGAAATATCCTACTTGATCAAATACGACAACCAAACAAAGAGAGACACAAATAGTAATAGAAGTATAATGACAGATGAACCAAGTGTGCATGCAATTCCCACAAATTTCATCAGAACTTGGTAGTGCATATCGTATAAACCCCACCCACACCAAGAAAAGAGCCCCATTTTGACTTCTAAGTCACACGACAGCAAATTGAACTTCACATGTGAAGTTTTAAATGCCTTCTTAATTGACTTTAAAAAGTTAAATGGGCTTTTTTTGGCGGAATTGAGTAATGTTTCATTTGGTTCCCATTCCTTTTGCTTAGATGGAATACATGGATTCTTTGGGCCAGTTATTTCGATCATTCATGCTCATTTCTTACCCTCATTCTATTCCACAGAATTCGATATGTTTCAAATCTTCCTCCAATGTGCATCAACCCAATCTAATGATACCAAGATTATTGCATATATTTAATCATCTTCTCCACTCAAATCTACTTTATTCTCTTCTCGTACTTCACCTACACCTCCACTTTTCCTTCAAATCTACTTTATTCTCTTCTCGTAACCAAATGCAAGATAAGATGCTGTAACTGAGACAGGTTAATCAAAGTATATAACAAGGTGATATGGGGAAAATGAGTTTTAAAGAAACAAAATACACTTGCATGATATATCACTCTTTCGGGTCCTAACAAAATTTTATCGCAGCTAGCAAATAAAAAAAGTTTTAGTGTACTCAGTTCTGTGTGAATAATCCTTATGGATAAATACCCTAGCTTACTGGATTATCCTATTTCTTTAAGAGGTGCGCCCTCCACTGGAAAAGGAAACTTACTTTACTCAAACAGATCACATTGTCATTGTCAACTGTTTAATCACATAAATGAAAAAAATAAAGTGTCATTCATTAACACCCCTATCTAGCTCTATCTTATATCCTTGTAAAACCTAATCTTGTCAATATTATACCAATCAAAATGCAACTATTTCTCTAATTTAGATAAACCGCATGAAGTATGAGTCAGAACTAAAAAAAAAGAGTACTAGACACCTGGTTGTCAGTGGTTTCATAATAGATGTTAAGTATCTCATCTTTCTTACAAGGATTGGTTTAGTGTTTGCGATAATCATGTGGAGTGCAGTGGCGAGGATTAAAGGCCAGAGAGTAATGATGAAGCCAGTATCCTCGAGATTAATTTGGACTGCATTAAACTGCAACATTGAAGTTCGACAATATTTTTCTCTATAATAAGAAAGAGAACCATTGCAATATTTTTCAAGCTGTATTAGTTCATGTAAGGCCCTCAACTCAGTAATCATAGAATAAGCATTACTTAAAAAGTACGGATTTTCAGCTTTTCTTCTTCCTATTCAAATGAAAAAGACAGAAGACAAATACTTCTTCCACCGATACATGCTCATGAAAAGAGAACTTCAAACTAAAGTTAAAACTTCTGAACAGAAAAGCTGTATCACAAAGATAGCCCGGTACTGGTGGTGTTATAAATTTGGATAGCTCGCCCATTTTGCTTCTTCGACCAATTCAGTGAAATGGATACTACATTTCAATGTCATGTGATTTCTTTCACACTGAACACATGAACAATGAAAATAGCATCACTCATTCATATTCTTTTTTCCTTATATAACCTGGATCCAAAGCATTGATACTTTCATGAAGATTTAGTTGCAGATCTATAATTTTAGCAACATCACTTGAGTCTCCAGCACTGTCAATGTGATTCTAGGTACATCCTAAAATTTGGCACTTGTTGCTCCTAATCTAACAACTCACTTCCAATGTTATTGAGAATGATAATCTATACTATGAAGTTTTCTAAAGGTTCAGAACAAGAAATAGAGTGCCATGGAACCAAATCAAGGATAAGATTTATAGATTGCAGATTTCAAACACCAAAGAACAGGTAAACTTTATGTCACACCTAGCGTAAAAGAACATGATACCAGTACACAGAACTGTTCAGAGTTCATACTGAAATTTATTGGATCTCATGGACTTACTGAAAATTGCTCCTTTCAAAATAAGAAATGGACTCACATGTTAGATAAATTAATTCTACATGTAGTGTCTCTGTGGGTCAAGATCCTTCATGATCCTGACTTACGATGATTGGTCCCAAGCAGAAACAAAACAGAGCTGAAAATGAAGAAGATGTGGCTGAAAAAGAATTGGGGATTGGAAAAGAACTAGAGGAAGAAGGATAGGGAATGTCCGAGGCCGAAAAAATAACTGTAGAACAGCACAATGAGGTTGAGAATATAAACACAAAAGCATCAAAAGCAACAACAAACTTTAGCTTAACTATTCATTTCATGCAAATCCAACTGGTAGTGGTAATTAGTATGCTGAGGTGGGATTGCTGGATCAAGTAAACTGACAATGTCATACTTCTAATTCCAAGGCATATCAGATGAGAAGAAAATAATATGCATACCGGGCGTAAAGGGAGACCAATGTGGCTGAGTACACAATTTGTCTTTGCTACCATCCAGTCTGGTGGATGATGAAACTTGCAAGATGATCCAAATTTACAATCTCCAGTTTTCATATAGTATTGGCATTCAGGTTGGCCAGGACGGTCCGGAAAAACACGTCCAGTCTGGCTGTTGCTCAAAGGACCAGCAGAAGCAGGTACAGGGGCATAAGGACCAGCAAATGCAGGAGCTGAAGAAGAAAGTGGTGTAATTCCATATAGAGAAGTTGCTCCAGCTGAAGGCTGAGCACCAGGAGACATTACGGGGCTTACAGGTCCCTACATCGAGCAATTTGAGTACAATATAAGTACAGTATTCGCATCAGATGTAGATGCTCCATAACATTAATATGCTAAACCTACCGAATAAGGACTCCAATTTGGAACGGGAACCACGCCTTGGGGAAGCAACAGGGGAGCATAAGCCCCTGATACATATGAACCTGGTAATATTGGAGGTCTTGGAACTCTATAGCTGCTTGTTGCCCCCCCATATTGTTCAGGTAGAGGAGCTGAAGACTGCACAGTCGGATAAAATGGACGTACAGGTGCTGGCACTGATATACCAGCCAGATGGGGATGATGGAATTTACAAGTTAAACCAAATTTGCAATGCCCCGTTTTCAAATAGTAGGAGCATTCTTTAGCACCCTGTGACAAAATCAAAAGGAAGATAGAATACCAAGCTTAATGATAGTTTATTTTGTATACACAACCATAAAATTATTCATATAGATAGGTTCTTCATTAAGATAGGACTATTAAACATAGAAGTGAAACAACAATTACCGGACGTAATGGGTATCCATAAATATTTACTGGTACATCACTCAATGATCCACCGCCATTTCTGGGATGATGGAACTTGCAGGTCACACCAAATTTACAAGTCCCAGTCCTTAAATAGTACTGCAAAAGGATGTGCATTCAATGGTCAAACTAGGAAAACAACATATGAATTATTCACAGAAGACACCTGAATTTGTCAGTATAAATTGTATGATGCACCAATGTCTTGAAACCAGTTGAGAAAACAATACCTGGCATTCAGGCTCCCCTGTACGCTCTGGAAAATCCCCTCCTACATTCCTTACAGCTCCTCCAACCTGAACAGAAAACATATGCACCGTTTTGAAAAGAACTTATGCATGTAATACTTAGAAAAGCTATTAAAAAAGAAAAAAAAAATTCTGATACGAGGGAAGAAAAATACACCCAAACATACAGACACTCCTAGATTTTCACTTCAGAAAATGCAAGGTGGATCAATGTGCATTAGCATAACACTAATATCTGAAAGATTAATCCGTTAATGAAACTCTTAAAAGGTTCATAATTCTTTTTATGATAAAATTATGTCTTATGTTTCATTAATTTCAAGTAATCAATGATTTTGGATAGGAGAGTTCTACAAATTAGGGCTGGCTAAAATTTTTAATTTCAACACCCCCCAACCCAACCCCACAGAAACAATATATCATTTGATTTTAATTAAGTTATTAATTAACGTGAGCACTTCTCTTCAATCTGGCACTCGCCACAACGCACCTTCTTTAACTATGATTCTGCATACCAAAATATAGGCTAAAACTAATATGTGCTGTTAATTTTTATTTTCACTAATGTCCTTTCAATTTTTTCTCCTTTTATTTTCATTCTCAACCTGCTATTGCTGCTGTGAACTACACAATGATACATCCCCTCCTCTCAACACCCATATTAGATTCAAACTCAGTCCTCCCTCCCCTACTCCCCCCTGGAGTTCTATATGCCGCAATCTTCTGCGAACGCATTTCTGACATGATTCCGTAGATTATTCCTCATTTTCCAAAACCTTAATTTGCAATGCAATTAATAATTTTGTATGCATCCATTGAAAATACTAATATAAAATTTATAGAAAGAAATTGAACGATTTTCCTAATATAGGGTGTGGATTTATATTGGTTAACGGAACAGCTCATAGAACTGAAAATAGAATTGGTCCCTTTAGCCTTAAATAGGAACAAACAAACATGACAAAAACCAAAGTTGTACACCGAGCCCGTTGAAACCATAAATCAAGTATCGATTTAATTATCTTCATAGGGAACCAAGCCTGGTGCATATGAATAATCACTGAGAAGCACTTTACAGTTCACAGAAGTCGATTTACCCATTCACGGCAAATATGACACTAACAAAACTATGATACTTCTGACTGAACTCGACAGTTTAAATTGAAACGCACATCCGGAAAGCAACAATATCAAAGTATCACACTTCCCTTAAGTGATGTTAAATTGCATTCCATATCAGCAAGTACTTACCAAGTTGCGATCCCGCGGATGATTGTACCTACACTTGCTAGCATATCCGCATGATCCGGTTCGCATATAGTAGGCACAGTCGGGCACCCCTACACGCTCTGGATAGAAGTCTCTGCCCAGTAACCCCAACCGCCTCATAGATTCTACATTGGCAAAACAACCACAAACAAAAAATTTACAAAATTCAAAACCCTAAAACTCCACAATGTATGTAATAACACAAAATTAAGCTGAAATTCAAATGCCAACCAAAAAACTCACCTTCAAGACCCGTTTCCTGTCCCGCCGGCGCCCATTCCGCTGGCGGATCCGATTGTGACCCGTTCCTGCCCGTACTCCGCCCGTACAACTCCATTCAAATAGGCTTTAACTCTTTCTTCTCCCCAGCTTTACAGAATGCACAGAAAAAGGGCAAAAACGGAATAATTTACATAAATATATGTACACTCTACTATCAAATATGATCGGAGAGCTTGATCAAACTGGCGAGATTACTACACTCGTAGAGAGAAGAATAAGATTACTGTCTCTCTAGATATATATATACATATATAATATATATTTATGTCTCTCTCTCTCCTTCCCTTTCCCACTCTCTCGGCTATTTCTAGCTCTTGCTTTTCTCTCTCTCTACATCACTTTCTCTCTCTATAAGAGAGGGCTTTTCGTCTGTTTGTTTGTGTACCCGCCAAAGCATGGAACTGATGCAGAGCATTAAATAAAGAAGCCACGGAAAAAAGAAAAAGGAAGTAATTTTTTCCGAAATTAATTACTCCGAGTTCAGGAAAAAATGTTAAAGTAACCGACACTATTTTCTGATTAAATTACAAAATTGCCCCTGGATTCTTTTTATTTTTTGTTCCTCGGTTTTTAAGGGTAAGTGACAAAAGTGGTCTGATATTTTCAGACTATGCAGTTGGGGATGTTTGTTTCTTGAGTTTTTGTGTGGTTTTTAATATAATGTTCCTTAGGGTTTTATTAAGATCATTAGGGATTTAGGGTTTAGAAAGCCTAGGGTAATATTCGAATCCAATCCCTTATGGGATTTCAACACTTTTTGTAATAAGTAGAGATGTAAAGGAAAAGACAATTCATTAATGTATGATTTTTAATATAAGAGATATATCATATATTAGTTTTATCTTTACATATTTCCCTTTTTAGTCAATGTGAAACAAAAGATCCTCTAAAAAAGAGTGATGTTAAAATTTATCGTGTGATCTGTTTGTCTTTTTTTTTTCCTCATTTTTTTATCTAATGACATAATTTGTGTGCAAATTTTAATGATGTTAGTGCTTGCGTTAAGAGAGAGAGAGAGAGATTGAAGTTACCACATTGATTTTATATTTATGTGATAATTTCTCCTTATTTCATCCTTTTCTCTAGTGAAATAGTGATTGATTACTTGAGTTATGTGATTGGTTGTCTTGTCAAATAGTATGTGAAGTTACTACCTCAATTGTCAGTTATAGTTGGCCAATAACGACAACATCAACAGTAAAAATTCATCAAAATCGTTATTGCAAATTAAAACAACTATTTGTCTTGGCACTTTTATTTACTTTAAATTTAATGCCTTTATTATGGCACAACATGGTTTTTTTTCTTCATTTTTTTTTAAGTTAGGGCATATGTTTAACTAGTTTACAATTCATATTTCTCGTCCATTCAATTTTCCATTTTCTTAAATAATTTTATTAAAACATGAAATTTGTTTTAAAATGACTTTGAGATTTTCTTTATTGACTTAGGCCATCCGCATCAATTTTCCTTAATAGATTCTCTATTTTACAAAATCAAGCACAATTATATATATATATTCATATTTTCTACTTATCTCATCTACACCAGATTCTCTAATATACAGTATACCCTAACATAATAATAATATTTTAAATTTTTATTATTTATATTTTTTAATTCTTTAATTAATAGATAATGTTTTAATATACATTAAAATATATTGTATGTATAAAATATATATATCACATTTACATATGTAACATAATTATAATATAATATTAAAATATTAGTATATATAAATAATAGGAGTATATTATAACATAGAATATTAATATATAAATAATATTAATTTAATATTTATATATTATGTATTAGTTTTATATATTATAAATATCAATATATTATGAAATACTATATAATAATTATAATATGATATAATATAATAATAATAATTATAATATATATGTTAATATTTTATATTAATGTATTAATTAATTATTATAATATTGTATTAATGGATTTAATTATAAATAAAATATTATTTTTTATATTAAATTAATATATAATAGTTTAATACAATATATGTGTGTGTGTATGTTTTCTTTGCTAAAGTAGGATTATAGAATATATAATATAAAATATGATAAAATAATATTTATAATTTTGATAAATATGAATAATGATTTTATAAGTTTAAGAATACATTATTTATAATTATCAAACTAACTTTTAAAATAGAGATATAAATACAATTCGCATTTTTCTTACTTTTTATCAAGATTTTTTAAATATAAAAAAGAAGAATAAACCGAAAATGGTGGGGGTGCAGTTGGTGATAAAAAAGAAAGGTTTAGACAATAGTAGAGGGCACGCCCCAAAAGGACATACAGCTACCATCTAACAAAACCAAACAAGCTTTATAGATAGAGTCCAAAAACAAAACCTCGATTGTCTCGTGGGCTTAAATAATTTGTTTCTAAAATCGGCATATTATATATTTTAATAGATTTGTGTAGCGAATTAAACTACTAAATACCCGTTTTAAGTTAAATGCAGTAACTTAATTAAACTTGTCAACTTATTGAATAGATTTATGTATTAAAGTTAAAAATTAACTTTCTTCGTGGAATGTCAATATTCGATAATATGGGATGATAGAAATGTTCATTACTTAATAAATATCCCAAACTTGATTATATGTATTTAGTTGGTCACGAGCTGCTCAATAACACGTGCCTCGCTTTATTTAAGTCGATTTCAATTATAATTTTAATAAATAAAATTAATTTATGAGGAACAATGATTTGGGTGGAGTAAATTACAAGCAGATAATGGGGTACGAAATCTTCACGATACATTCATGGACCACGTCATGTTACAAGGACTTGGGTCATTCAAACAATTTTTTTTTAATACATTCACTTATTTTATACAACCAAGTAAAACTTTATATATATATATATATATATATATATATATATATATATATATGTATGTATATATTATTTATTTATTTATTTTATCGGCACAAGATTCTTTAATATATAGTATACTATAATAAAACAATAATATTATAATTTTTGATTGTTTAAAATTTTTTATTCATTAATTAATAGATACGTGTTATTATACATTAAAATATATTATATGTATAATATGATATAAATATCACACTTATATATGTCAAATAATTATAATATAATATTAAAATAGCAGTACATATAAATAATATATTAATATTATAAATCACAATTTAATATATTACAACATTAATATATGAATAATATTAATTTTATATTGATATATTTTGTATTAATTTTATATATTATAATATCTTAATATGTTAGATGAAATACTATATAATAATTAAAATATAATATGACTTTTATATTATATAATAAAAATTATTAAATATATATGTTAATATTTTACACTAATGTATTAATTAATTATTATAACATTGTATTGATGGATTTAAATATAAATAAAATATTATTTTTATATTACATTAATATATAATATTTTAATACAAATAATGAATATATATTGATACATTTACTAGAGTAGAAGTATAGAAAAATATAAAATAATATTATAATTATGGTGAATGTGAATAGTGATCTTATAAATTTAAGGATGCATTGTTTACGATCATCAAACTAACCTTAAAATAGAGATATTGATGTAACTCATACTCTCTTCATCCCAAATTATATGTCTTAATTCGATTTTGATGGTCAAAATGACTAAATTTTGACAAATATATTAATTAATTGTATGAACTTTTATTTGATATAAATATTGTCATCTATATCTTTATTAAATATTAGTAATTGTGATTTTTAAATTAGTCAATTTGACCATAAAAGTCAAATTAAAACATTTATTATAGGACGGAAGGAGTATTTTTTTTATTTTTTACCTAAAATTCTTAAATATAAACAACGATGTTGAGTTTAAAAAAATTGATATCGAATGCTTTACAACACGTTCGGTCTTGTCATAGCCCGTGAATGTACATGGATTAAGTGTCACGGTCCCATGACCCGAACATTAAAACATTCGATAAAAGAATGAGTAAACTAGAACACGTGTAAGTTTTTGATTTACAAATACAAAAAATTGTTGGTCGATACACTAAATGAAAAATATGTTTCATCTAGTTTTTATATATTTTTACTATTATCATACAATTTATATTATTATATTAATATTATTATTTGAGACAATGTTATTATACGATGCATTATTTATTATGTACGACGCAATTTTTTTACATATAGTAACATTAAAAAAATATAGTAACGTAAATTTAATGAAAATGATTGAAATATACGGGAACTACACGAGAACTAATTTATTCAACATGTATCGCTCAAGAATTGCCCCCAAATAATTACTACCCCTGTTCCAAAAAATATATATTAATATTTGAGAATAAAATTTGTTATAAATTAAGAATAATATTTGTATATAATTTAATTATAATATTATATTTTCTAAATTTTATTATTACAATCTTCTAATCTTATATTTGATTGAAAATTGATAACAAATTTCATAAAAAAAATATTATTACTTGTATATTCAGTTATCAGTCAAACATGTAAAATTAATATTTTTAAAAAATTTAAATATTGTTATTTTGTAAAACAGAATGAGTAATACAATGTATGTGGGTATTTTATTTGCAAATGATCACGTGGAATTCATCATAACCTATCATATGTGAGAAATATCTCTTTTTGATTTTGATACGTAGCTATGAAAATTAGGGGAAACCAACCATGTAATCATGGCTTACATGAATATCTCTTTAAGCAGTATTAATATATTAACAGATAAATTAATAATATTATTATATTATTTAATAATTTTATATAGCAATTTCTGATATCGACTTGACTAAGATAAAATTACCTAAAATATATATTAATATCATTAAGGATCAAAATTTAATAACACTTAAATGCTATAATATTAAAATATCATCACTGAAGTAAAAATATTTTTAGTTAAATAGCTCTAATGTGGTTTTCTAGTTAAAATATTTCAGACAACGAGTTCCAAAACTTGAGGATGTAAAATTCTTTTTTCATTTTTCTAATTTAAAAATTCCCACCTTTTTTTTTTGTTCATTTGTAAATTATATATGTACGTGAAAACAAACTTTAACGTATTATAAAAGTATATTGTAACATCTGTCATCCAAATAATAAATAAAGTATTTTATGCTGCGTGTGTTATTTCTTTTATTAATTTTTTTTTTCTAACATACTGCTAATTTTTTTTTAAATGTGTAACATGCGTTTTTTCAAAAACATATTCTAACAGGTAGCCGCTTAATAATATAAATTGATAAATTTTTATAAGATTCGCATTGATATTATTTTGATATTATAATTTAGTGATCCGACCCTAGCCCTTCAGAAGAAAGTTCCCCTCGACTATCATCTCCTTTATCCGATAGCACAGGTTCAGTTCGTTCTGCTCTCAACAGAACCGTCCATATCTCTCGCCATGAACAGCCTATCAACGAGCTTCACTGCTTCAATCTCTACTACCTCCACTCGGATTCCAGTACGACATCATTTCCAGGACCTAAGACCGTTGTTCTTCCGTCCCTCGCCCAATCGTAGATCTCCGAGAAGAATCGTTTGCATGGCGGTGAGTTTGATTTCTTCCCTTCGATCTCCGAGCTACTGAAAATTTGATAATTATTTGTTTTATGCAATTTTAGGAACCTTATCTGATTACAAAACTGGATTCTGCTGAGAAAACTTGGAAAGAGTTATCTGTAAGTTCTCCAGTAATTTGTTTTTCCTTTTGCTGAATGTTTTGCTGTAATTTTCAAAATTCGTAACTGTTTTTGGGATGAAAAATTATGAATGTTGAAATTTAGGTTAATTGCTTTACACACTAAACAGTTGAGATGTTTTCGAGCAGCTCATAATTGAAGTAGAGCTAGGAAAAAAGAAATGCATAGTGTTCTAGTGGGTTTATAGGAATATAATTTTATTAGGATTCTAAATTTAGGAAATGAACCGGGAAGAGTTACCAGCAAAAGTATTTAACCAAACAATTTCCTTTTTGTTGTTTGGTGGTAAATTTGTGTGATGGCAATGTCAAATTGGTTTTTTATGGAACTGTTTGGATGAGTTCTATAGATTGACAAATGTTATCTGTAGGTTAAGTTGGCTGAACCAGATATAGTTACAAATCCAAGTGAGTACCAAAAGCTGGTGCAGTCCATGGCAGAGCTTGATGAGGTACCTCAGTCTGTGTGTTCATTTTATTGTTTTATTCTAATTGCATGTTACTTTCAGAGGATGATTGTGTTTATAACATTCATTCCAAGTGTATATTATGTGAAACTTGCAGCATGTTATAAATTCATTGTGTGTTGTTTGTCTAGTAGGTCGTGGTAACATACAATAAATTTAAGAATTGCCAGACACAACTAGAAGAAGCCAAAGGTTTTTATTCCACATCTTCTAAACCGTCTTGCTTGCCTAGAAAACTTTTGTATTTTAAACTAGCTTTCTTTCTTTGTAAGCTTTGGCGAGAGATGAAGTGAGTGATGCAGATATGGCTGAGATGATAGCTTCTGAAGTTGAAACCTTGTCCGACCAACTGAAAGAGCTCGAGGAGAACCTCAAGGTTTAAGCTTTATTTACGAAATAGTGATGCTTCCTCCCACAATCCCCACCTCCCCCACCCTCTTTTTTAAACTCAATCCTATTATCTCTTCCCTTTGGCACCTCCCCATGCATTACTTACTGAAATGTAGTCTGTTTTCGTTAATAGCAATTGCTGATTCCAAGTGATCCACTTGATACAAGAAACATCTTGCTCGAAGGTGAGTATGCTCTTCTTTGATTTACCTATCAAACTTCTCATTATGGATTTATTTATAAATCATTCAGACGTCTCATATATGACATTCACCCCCCTTGACTATTATGTAATAAACAATGAGAAAAGCAGGAACTACTGAACATTTAAGATGGTACGAGTTAATACATATGGAATAAGTGTAGGGAATTTTGTAGGTTGTATTTTTTTGTTTACAAAGCGCTCGCATGTTTGCTTCTCTGAGCATATGAGATCTATTTCATCAATATTACAACTGGACTAGAACCAGAACTAACTCTTAATGTGCAGTGGGTGGGTGGGTGTTTTTTTTGTTTTTTTTTTTTGGGTGGTTGTGGGGTGGGGGTAAAAAATCTAGTAAATTCTGAAGGTGATAACAAAATTATAAAATATTAAGGATTTCATCATATAAGAATATATTCTCCAATTCACAAATAAGGGGAAATGATATTTATTTTTGAAGACAATTAGTACTATGGTATTCAGAAAATAGAAAACAAACTACAGAAGGGAGTGGGAACTCACCTGATCTATCCCATTGTACCCATTGTTATCACATATCTGGTTCTCTGTAATTAATTACAAATGAAGGAGAAATCATATCTATAGTAGTCTAAAGGTTTTCTTGAGCTCTCTAATTCAGTAATTTCATGAAGCAAAAGTGAGTTTCAAGAAGGCGTCCTGACACTAGTAAAGAGACCAAGTAATTCATTTAGTTTCATAAGACCGGTGCTATACGATACGTGATACTTGATGCTGTACATTACTTTGGTCAGAACAGAGGAAAAATGATATTTCAAACTATCTTTCTTCAAAAATCCATGAAAAGAAATGGTTATAGACTTATAGATGTATTAATATTTTGCAGTGAGGGCTGGTACTGGTGGTGATGAAGCTGGAATATGGGCTGGTGATCTTGTAGGTACATGCTTCTCTGTCTTTCGAAGTACATGATATGTCCCACATGCAAACAATTTACTTTCAAACTGGTATATGCAATATTATCACGTCTTCACGTGTAATTGTTATTGAACAAGTAACTTGTAGGAAATAATTTGAACCATTAATTTGAATCCTTTAGCAATGAGTCAACTTTGAGTCCTGGAGGTGCATCTGAAAGGAGTCAGATCGTTTTCTTTTTGGGTGGTTACATTAACTGAAAGTAATAATCCAACATCACCATTAATGATTGTTTTGCCAGCATATTGAGGAAATGATCTCCTGTGTTAATTGGATTGGTTCTATGTTGCATGTTTCGGCATTTGTCACCCTGGTATGGGCGCTGTACATTCACCTACACTTAAAAATGGCAAAAATGAGTATCCATGTAAGATTCTTCAAAGTAAATTTTTTGTCTGGACATTTCAGTTAAGTCGATGTGACTTAAGATTATTTACCAGCATCTTCATGCTGTTTGTTTTCCACTGTACTTAATGAGCAAAATGATCAATCGTGTAATGAGAATCTGGATGGTTCTGTCAAGCTATGATTTAGTTACATCAATGTGTTATTTTTATAGAGTAGCTTATCCTTAACCCCTTTCTTATCTTACACCCTTGAAGTAACCAACAAGGGCTAATGAGCCTGACAGTTTCTCTGTTCCATCCTCCAAATCTTGGCACAACATTTATTCTCAAAATAATTTATTTTATTAAAAATTTTTCAAACAAAATTTATATTGACTTGGCTGTTCTTTACACAAAATCTGATTTTGCTTGATTGTATTTATTTGACGGAATCAACTAAAACATAAAAATGTGTATGTACTTTTAATTAATGTCAGGAACTTGAGAAGGACATTTCAAAATTCTAATGTTTATGTACAGTCCTGAGCACAGAATATAAGGGAAGTTTATTTAATCAGTTTTAATTTCCATGTGGCACACTCTCAGAAATCACTAGTGTTTCTTATTGGTTTTATTCATGAATGTTCTTAGGTACGCATGTACCAAAGGTTCTGTGAGCGGAGCTCATTGAGATACTCTCCGCTATCATGTTCTGAGGTAAATCCTTAAATTCTCAGTCACCCTTCTTATTTTCTTATTAATGTTTTCTTTGGCTTTTTTCCTTATTCTCCCCCTCCCTCCCCCTCTTGTTAAAATCTGCAACTGCAACTAACTGAAACTTAAACATAAGGCTGAAAAAGGTGGATTCAAGACATATGTGATGGAAATCAAAGGAAAGCGTGTTTATAGCAAGTTAAAGTATGAGTCTGGTGTCCATCGGGTTCAACGTGTTCCTCAGACAGAAACCCAGGGACGTGTCCACACATCTACTGCAACTGTGGCCATCATGCCAGAGGTAAGTTCGTCTCATCATTGTGCATCCTAGTCAAATATTTATGATCTTGAAATACTTATGTCTTGTATAATGGGATGTGTGCCACCATGATCATCTTAAAAAGACAATGGTCTTGGTTGCCCATATAATTATTTGTGACATTGTTTGGCTGTGTGTGCAATCTTTTGAATTTGGCTTCTAGTCACCTCTTGCTCTGATGGGAGGTTTCCATTCTTTCTGTTTACTATCAAGTTCAATGGTGATTAACAAAGTGAATAAAGGTTGTCCTTGAGTAACTAAGGATCCTTTATCATCTTGATCTGTGCTTTCAGTGATACAGTTATTTCATTCTTTAACTAACCACAGTTTCTTATGTTAAGTTCATTGCTTCTCTTTTTTGGCTATATTTGGTTACAGGCTGATGAAGTTGAGGTGGTGATTGATCCAAAAGATATTGAACTTACAACAGCAAGGTCTGGTGGTGCTGGAGGTATGGTTCGGTAAACAGTTTGTTGATATTCTTAAAAAGAGGAAATGACCTTCATTCACTAAATTCATTTATTGTAATTTTTTGTAGGGCAGAATGTCAACAAGGTTGAGACAGCTGTAGACCTTTTCCATAAACCAACTGGAATCAGAATATTTTGCACAGAAGAAAGGAGTCAACTTAAAAACAAGAATCGTGCCCTTCAATTATTACGAGCAAAACTGTGAGTTTCGTTCATCTTTTATTCCTCTCTCCCTCTCTCTCTCTCTCTCTGTCACACACACATAGAGGATATCTTTATGAGCGCTTGGCTCAAGTCAGAGATCTCTATGATTTGATTACTTCTGAACTGGTTTCACCATTGTATGTGATTTATAGAAAGGAAAAAATGCAGATACCGTGTTGCTTTCTCTTGAGCCTCAAGGAAATACACACTGAAATTGTTATCTCTAAGTTTTATTATTATTTGAACATGTCCAAGTGTGTCTTTTTCCTTTTCCTTTTTTTTTAATTTAAATTTCTCGTTAAAATTTTGAAGTCTCTTTTGTAATCATAATAACTTATGACCCTGTAACAGGTATGAGATCAAATTAAGGGAGCAGCAAGAGTCCATAAGGAACAAAAGAAAGTCACAGGTTTGATATCTTGACTTGGGTTAGATAGAATATACATATGATGAAGTTGCAAATTTATGGGAACAAGTCGATCATGCTTCGCATTTGAATCATTCTATAACCTGAACTAGGATATGGTTTCGCATGGTTTGATCTTTACTCTGGCGTTATGAGGCCAGTCTCTTACTACTACCTCCTCAGTCTCATTGACCTTGTTCACTTAATATATTATTCAAGAAAAGGGTGCTTTGTATAGCCATGATATCTTCTTAGAATATGTCCTCATGAATGGCATTTATGTAATTCTAGTTCTCTTCTACAACTCTTCAAACATGGAGGCATACAGGAAGATTGCATAAATTTTGGATGGACAGAGTGGTACTATCTTTGATGTGAGATGGGAATCCTACGCATTTTTATTTGTTAAATTTTTTGGAGGCTTGCCTTTTGACACACTTAACATGAAAATTACTTCCACCTTTTGTCTTTAACAACTTTTAATATAGGAATGTGAAAAGGAATATCAACATCATTTGTTTGTCTGTCGCCAA
The DNA here is from genome assembly GCA_014636745.2 of Centella asiatica. Lineage (NCBI taxonomy): Eukaryota > Viridiplantae > Streptophyta > Magnoliopsida > Apiales > Apiaceae > Centella > Centella asiatica. Next base: position 4,662,814 of record CM025786.1, on the reverse strand, counting down.
ACTTTTGAATAGGATGATTTGACATGATTGCATAACAGTATCTACTTTTTGCTTCAATATGTAAGAGAGAAGGATGTTCTGATTTTCTAATAGAATAGACATGTATTTGCGAGAGGATGGTAGATGGATCTTTGTGAGCGAGGTGAAAGAAAACTTTGTTTGGTGGATTGTGACATATGTTGTTAGCATATAGAGTTTAATTGGTAATGTGAAGTTGTGGACCTAGTAAATAAGAACCAGTACATATTATATTGAGATATTACTGCTCTATCTTCTGTATAATTCTACTCCATATAATTTGTCTTTAAGATATAGTTTCTCAAGATGGCTCTAACTAACCTAGCCATCAAACAAAATTGTTGATTCTTTCAGGATTATATAAATCTTATATGTTGTATGATACTTTTCGGGTGGAAGTTTCCAAGAAATAGGGTTAATTATTATTGTTACTGTTACACTTTTGGAACATAATAAAAGATAATTGAAGAGTGGCTGCTTGCAGCTTCGATAGTTTTATTTTTCTTACTCTTCCAATGCATGAGATGCAGTCTCGTAAGTCCATTTGATGGCTCTCGAGCTGCTTTTTGTTTTTATTTTTTTTATTAATAGCATATTCCATATTGCAGGTGGGCAGTGGTGCTCGTGCTGAAAAGATCCGGACGTATAACTTCAAGGTAATTTATATTATTTTGATAACCCAAAAAAGGTGTGAAGGCACTATATAATAAAGAGAAGTGAAATGCCTTACTGCAACTCAGTAGGGACTCATAGCCAAAAGCGAGTTCCACAAGCTTCCACTTACTGACTTGAAACAAGAAACCCAACATGCATTGTGTTTGTGGAGAATGCAATATAGTTAATTGTTTCATTATCTCATAACTTATCAAAATTTTCTTTTCTATTTAGGATAATAGGGTTACTGATCACCGGCTGAAAATGAACTTTGAGCTGACTTCATTTCTTGATGGTGACATTGAGACAGCCGTTCAGGTACTTCTTCCTTTTGCATTAATTGGTTCATATCCCCGTCCTCAACTTTTTGATGCAAGCCTTTTTCCTCTTCTTTATAACCTTTCTGTTAATAATATTTTTTTTCAAGTAGCATACATTCTTATTAGATTTCCATATCATCTGTTATTAATTCCTGCCATAAATAACAATTTGTTCTTGTAGTCTTGTGCTACCATGGAACAGAAGGAACTACTCGAAGAACTTGCTCTCTCTGTGGGCGCACCTGCTAGATGATGTCTATTGTCTAGTGGTCGTCACGGGCTTGGGGCTTTCAATATATCAACTGGCCTTTATCATGCTGAAACGCTCCTCTAGAAAACTACAGCACACCTGAATTGTTCTCTTGCAACAATATCTAATTTGGCAGGTCTTTCGGAAATTCGTTTGTTTGTGGTTTCAAACTGTAATGACAACCATATGTAAAGAGGGATTGAATAACATGTATAAATTTACACTCGACGTATCTTCTCTTAACAGGACATACAAGTATAGAGGAACAGTTACAAAGTTGATAACTAATCAGATTAGTGCCTTCCAGTACCATGAATTGACTGTTTATCTGATTGTGATTTTAGTGGTGACATCTCATATTAAGTAGAGTTGGAATGTTTATTCTCATTCTTATTATCTCGGTTTATGCAGCAGGAGATTAATGGTCCGGAATTCAGCGATATATGTCACCACTACAAAGGATAAAGACGTTACAGCAACTATAACGAAAAATTAGTCAAGATAACTCTGAATAACTTGCGGGAAGAACACAACAAAAAAAACCAAAAAAAGAAAAAAAAAGATGAACAATAATCTGATACATAGTGGTATCGTGTGGCCATTCATTATTGTTTTACAGAGAAAGATGGATTCGTTGAAAGACTGCCATGCGATGGTTTTGAATTAATGAAGTTCTTTTATTTATTTTTTTATTATTATTCGCACTAATCAGTCTACTAACAAATATTCATTTATGATGCACATATAGACCAATTAAAATCTGTAATGACACTTGAAGTCGGAGAGTAGAACAGTGGTTAGTGGGAACATGGATACTGGAAAATAATGTCTTTTACTTGTACTGTTAATTGAATTTAAGAATGCCGCTGATTTTAGTAATCTTTTCCTCATATATTAAGATAGAAATGATCGAATGAACTTGAAAGACTGTCTGAACATCAAACTCATATTTTTGCCGTCTATAAGAACTAGCCAACAAGGAATAAAATAATTTCTAGCCGCAAGATAGAAGCATGCAGCTATTATAGAGAAACAAGAATACGACTTCACCGCCAGTCGGAGAAGCTGCAGTGCCAGTCGGAGATGGAAAAGGGAGAGGAAAGCTCGGTATTTCTCGGGCTTCGAAATAGGACGGGGGGCGTATGTAAGATGAATACCGTGGTATCTCCAATTTCCTCCGAAGAAATAATCGATTAGCGTTCCCAGATCCGGCTGCGGAATGGGAATTTCCGGCATTGGCGTCTTGAGGGCGAATAGAATCGCTCACGGCGAAGCTGTGACGGAGATGGATTTTATTTTTCTTCTATTTCTCCTTCAGCTTTCGATACTGATTGATTGGCTTCCTCTCTTCGCCGCTTCATTGTCTTCTTCGGTCGCCGCTCTGCTCTGCTCTGCTCCGGGATCTACCCGCTCTGCTCAAGTTTCATGAAACGTCCAGATCAAGGTGAGGAAGCTCTCTGAAATGCTCTGTTTTAAATTTATTCTGATACAAGTGGAATGACCTTTGCTAAACTATTATACACCCTCTGTAGATGTCGCTGGCGGAAAGATAAAAAGAAAAAAAAAGTAACTTTACATGTATTCTGCCGGTCTCACTAACAAAAAAAAAAAAGGGGGGGGGGGGGGGGGGGGGGGGGGGGGGGGTCAACTTCTGTTGGTCTCAAGTGTGAAAATACTTTTTTTTCACTGGCAGGAAAGACTTTATTTTTTTGGTTATTTGATCTCCACTTTTGGATTATCCGTTAACGATTATAAACATGATAGTTACAAAAATCTCTATAATTAACGTTAGCCATGGATCGATCCAAATATATATATATATATATATATATATATATATAAATATATATATATATTGAAAAAAGACTAAGTGCGAATGCAAATTATATGATGGAAGATATGATTTACATTTAAAAGAAATTCAGACAAATGACACCCTTTATCCAAAAAATTGTAGACCATGAAACAGATCCTGCTAATAAAAATTTGTGGGTGGTGGGTTGGGGTGGTTGGAGGAGTTAACGCGAAAAAAAGAAGAGGGATGAGAGAGGGCTATGGTTTCCAGCTGCCTTCTCAATCATCTTGTTTATACCTATCATCAGCATCTTCAGGTGGTTCTGCATTCTGATAATAGATGGGATGGCACAAGGCAATAATTGGAGAGAAAAACGAAAAAAGAAGCTAAAGCTACACATGCAGGAGCGAATTCAATAGTTATTAAGCCAAGCGCTTGACAAAGGAAAAGGTTGAAGGACCTTCTCGCATAAGCAACAGAGAAATAATCCATTTTACAAGCTACAGCAATGTTTCCCACTTTATATCTTCAGTTCCAGCATCCCATTTTAATGGACTTACCTTTCCTTGATGTATAGTCAGTACTTGAGGAACTAGTTCCTGATACTTGGTTACATATCTGCGCAGCAACAGTTCCTCCGGCATTTTGATATAACCCTCCGTTGCTAAATATTTGCTTAACAAGCCCTTCAACTGCAGAAATCTGACAACTGAACACCTCGGAATAATCCTCTTTTCCAAACTATAGGTAAGAACAATTGGACATCTTGCAAAAGCTGTACCCTGAACCCCCAGCTTATTCACAAGGAGATCCATCATTTTCATAATCCTAATCTCGGAGAAACGCACACATAGGATTCATTCTGAAAGCCAATTCAACGTTGCTGTCAGGCCAACCCCACGTCTTAAAGATTTCAAATTTATGCTGCCAAGTTGATTTACTCATCTTTACAGTAGCAGCAATTGCTTGAACAAAAACATGTTTTGAAGGACTGAATCCCAATTTGACAACCTCCTTCACTTTTGCATCAAAGTGATCTAGTTTTAGACTCAACAACGTTGGATATAAACTTACTAAAGACAAAATAATGGAGTCCGGCGCACCAATTTCCTTCAAGAGTTTGATATGTGGAATAATTTGTCTTTCGGAATCAACTTTTGGAAGCCACAAAAGGTGCCTCAAAACATCAGTAACTTTAGTGTCATGACCAACAATGCTCCTGAGAAGATTACATACCGGGATAATTCTCTTTTCTAAGCTATAGTCCAGTAATTTCGGGGTCGAATAGATGAATCCTGGAAACTCAAGCCCAGATAAACCTATAGAATGAAAGAAATCAAATTTGGGCTCGAGGTTTTTCTTAGGTTCAGCTAAGAGCAGTGTAGGGCTTTACGAACAAGCTTCGAGACATGAGTTTTTTCAAATCCATGGTCTCTAAGGAGGGATATAACAGAATCAGGGCTTTTTGCTGTTTCCAAATTTATCTTCTTCGAAGCAGAAATAGCAGATTTTGGGGACAACCCACAAGAATCTATGAGGTATGACACTGTAAATGAGTGTTCTCGTTGTTTATCGTCTTTTGCAAGGGATTCTGATTTTGTTTTAGATGAGAAGCATTTGGCGGGTAATACTACTAATATTCTTGAATTTTGAACAGAACCCAGCTCGGAAATAGCAGAAATTCTTGAATTTAAAGCCAACCCATTACGCAGTAAAGAACTTTGCTTATATAAAAAAACATACATGATGTGGGGTATTATAAAATTTCTAATCAAAACGATTATTACTCGCAAATTTTCAGAGACATATGAACGGAACTCACCGATTATTGAGTGGTTGCTCTCTCTTGCTTCGCTTGCAACTGCTCCCACGGTTCCCTATTTCTCCAAAGTTCTTTACCGTTATATTCACGAAATATTAGTAGTATGTGAGATTTTGGGTAACTAAATTGGTTTTTAAATACTAGTTTCTATTATTTTTCTTTTAGGAAAAGTTAAATCAGAAATTACAATTGCAAAAATAATAAAATTCTGGTACATCTCAAAATATGTCATTAGCTTGTATCATATACAAGTCAATTTGCTTAATGGTGATCAATCTCAACCTTTACAGATTATCACGTAATGGTAAAAATTAGAAGGTTTCATTAAAGTCGATACTGATACAAGTATTGATACCTGAGTGAGGTATGTTATTGTAGTTTATGATTCTTTTATTCGTCTGTTTGGCTCGGTTTGACTCGTTTATTTAAACTAGTCAATTATGAACAAGATTTTTTTGTTCGTTTAAAATTTTATGCTTGGCTCGAGCTCAAAAACTCGACTAAGTTTGGCTTGTTTAACTACCTAAACGAGCCGATCTCGAACACAACTTCTTATTCGTTAAATAAAACATGTTCAGCTCGGCTCGACTCGACTCGATTAAAGAACAGTTCAGCTCTTTTACACCACTTTATAGTGTTAGGTTGTTGCTTTGACTCAAAGGAGGAGCTTGTTGATTCAACTATTGCAGAAGGTTAAGTAATTTTCACGGGACTGAAATTTGTTGCAGATTTAGGCTCTTCCAAAGTAATTCTTGAAATAGATTAAGTTGCTGTGTTTTCTAATATCAATTCTGATACCGGGAACCTCTTCAACAACGAGACCATGGTAGATGAGTGTCACTCCCTTGCATCTCTTATGCAGAAAATTCATTTTTCCAAAGGTTAACTTGCTCTCTTGTTTCATTCTTGATTAGAGAAAATTATCCCTCAGCTCTATCTTTCTTCTATATAACTTTCCCCTTCTTTTGGGGGTTTTCTTCAGAAAAACAAAACACCGTTTTGACCAAATCTAAATACTCTAGTCATTACTGTGCATGTATGCTTTTATCTCGTGCCTACTTTAATACTCCCCAATTTTTGTTTTAACAATTTATTTCAATGTTTAAGTTATAATTCCCCAGACACCTCGACTGTTTATTTAATTCAACTTAAAACTTCCAAGTAAAATCCATCATCAATTTTTCTTTTTCTTTTTGAAGTTAGGAATGTTATAGGAATATCTTATGAACTTCGTACTTATATTGATTAATGTTAAATTAATTTATGTAAAATTTTCTCTAGAGATAAGTTGAACTATCGCTAACTTATATTTTTGAACTGAGGGAGTATATTTATTTCGGGGAGTATCCTACTAGACAGTACAAATAAGATACGTGCTTTCAGTTTTTCAATTTGTATTAATAATTCTCTTTGTAGAAGCTAATAGTTCAATGTAACCTTAAAGAATAAATACATTATAGATATAGTTATTCTTTCATCATTATCTTTTAAGGCGACTATTGTACAAGTGCTATCAAGTATAAAAAAGTACTGGTTTTATGAATCTTCCCGAATGTCAACAATATAATTGTGTTGAAGAGAGAATAAACGTAGCAACTTTGAGGATAATAGAGAATAGAATTAGATCATTCCGCCAAGAATTATAAGGATCAGCAAAGTCTCCGACAAATGCATGTATTGGTACTTTTTTCTTTTTGATTGACAAATACATTAAATCGTAATAGTTTCGACATAGGTCATCAAACAAGCTTGGCATTTCATGGGACATCGTGTTGTTTATGTTGAAGTGGCATCCAAAATCGGACGGGAGCAAAACCGTTCAAGGCCTTCATGGACATCGTGCTGTTTATGCCAAATTGGTACCCAAAATGGGACGGGAGCAACACCTTTCAAGGCCCTGAAACACCGAACTTCGACTTGGATCCTGACACCTTCTTTGGAACAACCCCAAACACGTTCGATGACCATGCCATGACTGCCCAATGGCATGTCAAGCACGTCTGGCCTTAATTGACCGGGTCATGCCTCCGACGATGTTACTTTAAAAACTTAGAGTGCTCAAAGCAAATTTTCGTTCTAAATACATTAATATGGGATAACATTAGATAGTTCTTTAATAATACTTCCTCTAGTCTCTCAAGTCTCACCCCATGTAGTCGAACTTGATCACTCATACTCAATGAGGGATGCCATCAAACCCCAAGGGATGGTGGTATTTTCTAAGCATGAACAGATAAACTGTTAATAACTATGGCTTTCCAAGCAAAATCATCAGTTCATCACTATAAAATGGTGAAATGATAATACAATACAACCAAAACAATTTGCAGGAACAAAAAATGGGAACACCACTAACAAATGAGAAGGGCATGCTAAAAACTGACCACTGGCAAATAAAAGGAGCATACATAAAGCACCATTAACAAAAAGAACATCACATAAAGTTTCCGTTCAGACTTATAGAGGCCTGGCCACCATGAATACATAAGTAGTAATCTGCACAAGGTACAAGTTTTCTTTCTTTCCCTTTTTATTTATTTATGTCTTATCATTATTATTATGATTTTTGCCCCCCCTTTGACTGATGAAGAATTGCACCAAAACCTTCATTGACAGATAGATCTTGCCACAGCTCCTCCAGATAAGGTGGCCATTGGCCAACATATATTCCGGTAAGTAAAAACCTTGCGTGAATAGGCTTTCTTTATCAAAATAGAACAAGTACATATCATGAAGCTAATTTTCTGGAAATAACAATTAAAGATCACATTATTCTGTTAACAATCAAATATTGCTACCGGTGGCTTCTAGTCCACCCAGTATTGATTGGCTTATATTAATGTAGAGGTCGAGGCCATAATCGAGTTGTGACAGTAGCATGCAGAATAGAGAATAGAAGGTATGTTATCCCTATAAGCCCATTTCCCTAGGTTTGGATACTACGCTTGTAATAGTTAAGACTATCAAAAAAAAAATTTGAAAAAAAAATTCAAATATTGCTAGCAACTAATGAAGCCAAACAACAAATGAACTATTTGGTACTCAGGTCCCAAGACAGTCGTAGTATATACTTTAGTTGGAGATAGCTCAGGAAAATGGGAAGGTGGTTTATGGAAATTTGTGGACAGTTGCACCACATCAAATTAAATGCACAGGAAAGTAGAGAATAGTATTAGACAACTTTCAAAAATTATTAGAGGATTATGTATACAATTAAATGCTCTTAAACAGCCACACAACAGCTGAGAAAAACGTACCTTGTATTGCACTATATGAAGCCCACTAAATACGAAAATTAAGAATTGCATGGTTGGGACGACATCTTTTCTTGCTTGAAAATCAGAAAGAAGCATGCAACTCAGGAGGGTGATGCAAAAAAAATAAAATAAAAATAATATCTCAAGAAAGTAGTAACAGAAAAGGAATTTACAATAGTAAGATTGTGTAGAATTTGATAGGAAAAGGGCATCAGCTTTAGCTTATAACCCAAGTACAACAGTTACAAGGTTCTAGGCCTCTAGGGCTATTAAATCATCCCGCTGACATAAAATTATAAAGGTTCAGTAGACTCTAAGTCAATAAGAATCTTATAAATTCTAAGAGTACTGTGATTTTTCATTTTTTCATTTCATCGATCACTCATTAAATATGATAAAAAATACATTAATACGAATTACACACGTAATTTTCAAAGAATAAAATAGTCGGTTTATGTCATATGTAAACTTTCTTTTCGACTGTTCTCAAATTATATCAACTTTGCAAATTTAATCAGAAACATTCAAAGAGAAATTTTCAATAAAATAAAGACTAAAAATTAAATGTATGATTCACATTGGTGCATTTTTTTGTCAGATTTAACGAGATATTGACGAAATTTACGGCACTAAAAATTAAATGTATGATTCACATTGGTGCATTTTTTTGTCAGATTTAACGAGATATTGACGAAATTTACGGATTACACAAGTTTTAAAAAATGTGTGCACCAAACGAGTTACGAAATAAGTTTGAGGACTATATACGCAAAATTGATATAGTTCTGAGACTGTTGAAAAAGTTTTCTTTTTTGTTTTTATAACTCATAGATAAGAAATGACAAAGATAACAATTTAGTCATTTAAATTGGCCCATCACTAAATTTTTTAAAAAATAAATTAAACAACTAAATTTCAAACAATTATATCATTTCATCAAATATTAACAAAAACCATTATTTGGTTAATGACGTGACAAGAAAATTCTTTTAAAAAAACAATTAATTTTCACCAAGAACTAACACTCTGATCGGAATGAATTTTCATCTAGAGTTCAATTGATTTCAATATAAATGTCATGAATAAAAATGATTTTGAATTGAACTCTTGTGATCGGCAAAAAATTTGAATAAAATTGGATTTTTTTCCTTTTTCATGATCAAATGATTTAAATATAAGAAGAGGTGATTTCATTTTATATAACATGACACCTTTCAAAACAAAAAAAGTACTTTCATTTCATACTAGTTACCATCTGACCAAGTTCATGCGGTCATATCTATCAAACAAAATATTAGCCTCCATAACAAACAAAATGATGTCAACAGTTACCAAAATAATATCTCCATTTTCTCAAAAAAAAAAAAGAAAGAAAAAGAAATCCCAGCAACTCAAAGCATGAACCAATATCTAAAAACCGTTACGTGCCAACCATTGAGGCTTGAATCTGTCAGGACAACCGAAGAACGAGTTAGCTTTTTCATTGTTAGCTCTAAGAAACTCCTCAACATCAAGTATTTTGTCATCGGCAACTCCATACTTCTCAAGTTCAGCATAAATCTCCATGGCCGAGTAAATCCTAGTATTCGATTTCATGAAGTTTTCGTTTGCAATTGCAAGTGCTTGAGCAATGTCAGACATAGAATTAGTGACGCTCTTTAACCCATCCTCAAGTTTGTTACGTGATTCATTTGATTCTATGTCATCAAATTTTCTCTTCACACCTAGTTTGGAAGTGGACTTTTTGTTTTTGATGGGTTTTGGGAAGGATGGTGCACCAGAAGAAGGAGAACTTCCAATTGGGCTATTGGAACCAAGGTTCTCCATATTTTCAAGAATTATCACATTTTCTTCTTGGTGTCGATTAACATCATCCATAGTGTTCATCTGTGCAGCCCATTGTCGCATCCTATCTTTAGCAGTTGTAGACCTTGTACCATTTGCTCGGTCTTTTACGTAAATGTCATGAAGAAACTCAAGATTAGGAATCTCTTTGTCTCGGATACGCTTCATTTTTTGTTTCGCCTAAAAAGAAAAAATAGTTTAAAACATGTAAAATTGAATTCAACAGCATAAAGTTAAATTCAGCAACATATATATTAAATAAGTTGTCACATTAGCTGTAACAAAAGAAAAAACAAATCGCTTTTTTTTTTTTTTATTACCATGGTATCCACCTTATATGATCAATGAGATGGACTGAATAAAACATAAAAGGGATACTAAATGATGGTAATTTGTTATGATTACCAATAACTTGTTAAGCCATGTTTTTATTCATACTCATGGTCACAGATCAAACGAGCATGTTACTAATATATTTTGGGTAAGGAATTGTTTTTTGTTTTGATATCTTTTTGCTTCGAGCCTCGGTACCTTTACACGGATATGGGTTCCATCAATTGCGCCAACGCATTTCTACAAACCATATATTTTGTTAGTTATAATAAACAAATAAATGTATGCAAACTTAATTAAGAGATATGTCAAATAGTACCTCAAAATATGGATAAAATTTTCCTCCTCTTATCAGAATTTCACTAGGGATTGGAGTCTCTTCAGTAGGTAGCACCAGAAATCTATCTTCGAGTGATATCAAGGCTCTAAGAACTCTATGAAAATGGCTACTTACGGTACCAATTGATCGTCCAAAAAAGAATCGAACCGTACGGTTCCTCACATTGTGTGATAAGACATGCAAAAATTTTGCCACTTGTTCTTCGACACAACTATAATTGTTGTCTTTAAGACGACCTGTTCCACGAAGAATGCTACAAAGCCTTTGGAAAGCTTCGGGTCCCACTCGTAAAACACTACGTGACTTTTCATCCTCCCACCACCGTTTCATTAACCTATCTTGTATTTCTTTTCATTCAAAATTTGCTTCATATTTTACTTGTAAAATCTGATTCTTATAACACTCCATTTGGATTAGGACATTCAAATATGCAGCAATGTACGCACTTAATGCAGCTATACGAATAGTTCTGTAACCCTCGTAATCATTCATCTCTTTCCTAAAATCAAAACAGAAAACAAGTAACAATCTGATAAACGTAAACCTTAACATGAGTTATTTTAATTCCTCAAATAACTATGAAATAAGAAACAAATATCATTAATAGCAACTAAGAATAAAGCATGCAAGTAAGAGTAAAACAGTAAAGTAACAAAATTTGTTAGAACAACCTATATCAATGATTATACTATTTTTACCCTTTTTGCTTAACCGAGCTAAATTCTTCCAAATGTATTCACTTATATCTACTACAAATTTTTTTCAAGAGTGCTTTTGGGGTAACTTTTGAGTATTGTATTAAATTATTTAAAAAATTGGAAAGTATAAGATTTTGGGTTGCTTACAAGTACTAATCTGGTGTGCATTTTTCATCGCCAATAGAGAATAAAATAAAAAATTAGAGAAAGAGACAACGGAGGTAACAGAAGTATCTGAATGAGAAGAGGATCAACAATCCAGCGGTAGCTTTGCCGAGCTGAGTAGAAGTGAAAAGTCAGAGAAGATGAGAGCTTACTTTTTATACACGAAGGAGAGGGTAATTTTGGTACTGTAAAATAGGATTTCTTCGCCAAAATGAGCTCGGGCCAAATACAAATACCACCATTTTTCACGAGAATTCTTCGAGGGAAAACTTTCCTCCAAATCGCCCCAAACGAAATCTTTTTTTTTTTTTTCATTCTGATCGAGGAATTTTGAAAAACTAGAATTCTATTTCTCGTTTGATAGAGAAAGATTTCATTCCGATGAGGGTTTAGTTGGAAATAAATAAATAAATAAATAAAAAGTATTTCTAATGGAGGTGACAAAAATAATGAATATTTAAAAAAAAAATACAACAAGAATGATTAAACAAACACAGTAAACTTAATTAATAATTAAAGTAAATTAAACTTAAAATAGAAAAATTTTAAGAAAAAAAATGGATAAAAGCATATCAGGCCTTTCACCCCCAACTCCACCTGCGTCACAAACCCCTTCTCCCATCTTCCCCCGCCGCCACCTCCCCCATTCCAAACTCTACACTCTTTCCCCATCTTTGATTGTCACTACTGAGATCTCTAAAACTCTCACTTCGAAGTTTAGTTTTGCATTTCAAACTCTAAAATATAGATCTCGACGGTTATGGATGGCAGAGATGATTGAAGGTGGACCGGCGAAAGATCTAACTTGCTTTTGACCAATCAGAAACATAGATCGACTTGCTATAACCTCCATCGTTCCACCACCACCATCTGCTTCTTTCATCTCATCTCTGCTACTTATTAAGTTTTTCGAAAATTTATAAACTCGGTATCTTCCTCTCCGAGATTGTCGCTGTAAGTCTTAGATCAATTTTTTACAATAGAATATTACAACATCACAAGTATACTGACACACCCTTTGTACCGGTGACCATTTCAAATTAATCGATTGTGAGTACTGGGGCTTGACGGTGAAACAACGGATAGTAAGTAGAATTTGGGTTGAAGCTGTAAAACGGATGTATGGAAGAGGAAACAAGAATTAAAAAGTATTTTTGTTTTATATAAGTATTAATTTAAGCTCAACTTTAAATAATCAGCTAATTAATTTAATGCTAATATGATCGTTTATTATTATTATTTTTAAATAAAACTGTGTAATCATTTTCTAATTGTTAATTCATAGTTTATTTTATTTAAATTTCAGTCAATATTTATTAATTAATGTGACACTTGTCGGCAGTTATTTGCATGTGGCGACTTTATTTTTATTTTATATTTTTGGGTCACTTGGTGAGTTGCTTCTACAGTTCTATGACAGCAAGAACTGATGATGTTTATTTCACTTCTCTAATGTTATGTTCATGAGTTTTTTTTCCTTTGGCTAGAAAAGAAAAGAAATGGATAAAAAACTTAAGATTTATTTCTTGTGTTTATGAGTTTTTTTAAGTATAAAAAAGAAAAGAATTAAATTGACATTTTGACCTCTTTTCTATCTAAAAGTGACAATATTTGGATAGAAGACTTGTTAACTTTACTTTACATGTTATAAACACTAAAAACTAATATTAAAGATAAAATAGGCATTTACCGCTTTCTCTTATTTTTCTTTATTAAACTCAAAAATAACACCAAATAAAACCGGCAAAAACACTAAAATGGTCATTGTACCTTTTGTTTAATATCAATTTAATTATCATAATAGTACTTGTACTTTTCATATAGGTTTCATTTTGATACAAATTTAATATGAGGTATTTATAAATGTTGACATGTATTAAAAAAAGTGCCCAAATATAGATTTCATTTTGATACAAATAATGCACTAGTTTTCTTTTAAAATTTCCTAACTATTTTACCATCAAAATGTATATCATTCCTTATTTAACATATTTATTATCTATTAACAATTCTACCAAAATTCTTCTAATATTAAAATAATAATTTTTACACTTTAAAATTCTTTATTTATAAAGATTATGCTTAATATATATAATGTCTATATATAATATGTGTCTCAAGACTATATATTATATTATGTAATATATTTAATTAATATAGATATTATATATAGAGAGAGAGAGAGAGAGAGATGGATATATGAGAAAAATAGATGTGCTCATGTGAGTATATAATTGTTTATGCACGTTACGTTGTATTTTTATTTTTTATCTCATTTTGAAAAAAATTCAACCTATAAATTGAAAAAGTATTTAAATTATATATGGTCATCAATTTTATTTCAAAATTTTCTTATATGTCTAACGTATATATTATAATTGTACAAAAATAATGATTTTTTCTATATAATTAATCTAAATATTGCATTATTAAGATTGTTAAATATCACTAGAAATTTTGGAATATGTATTATGATATATCATATATATATATCATAATATGTATTCCAATTATACCTATACTTATATATGATATTGTAATATTTATTATATACATTATATAATAATTGTAATATAATGTATTGCATAATATGTTATAATTAATTCGATTATTTTCCTATTAGCTTTCTTATTATATTTCAGAAAAATTTTGAAAAATAAAAATAACTCAGCTTTTTTAATTTAAAATTTTCAAGTAAGCATTATTTAGTATATTTTTAAATACACATAAACCTTTATTGACACTTGTTATTGAATTTGGATTAAAATAAAATCTTCATAAAAAATATAAGAGCTATTTTGATAATTAAATTATACTTAGACTAAATTAAAATTGAACAAAAAGTACAAGAATTATTTTAATATTTTTACTAAAAAAAACCTATAAATTTTCTATTCTATTCTTTTGTCTCTATTTAAAAATTTTCTATTTCGTTTTTTCCTATCCAAAACTCATGAAGATAAGTGGGTGCTAGTTTTAAACTCCTAATTGAAATTTTAAGCTTTTGCTGTAAACAGGCACCTTACTCGAGCTCTTGAAGAACGTCGTGTCAAACGAAAAGGGGCCGCAAGTTTTGGTGAGTTTAGAGTTCATCATTATCCTCCTCTATCTCTTTGCTATGCTTTCTACTGCATTTCTCAATGGCAAGTTCTTCCCAGCAAATAATATTGCTATTACAATTTCTACTAACCTATCTTCCATTTTACTTAAAAATCAATTACTTTTCCTAAATTCAACTACTTTTTCAAACGGCTGGACAACACATAAACGCTACTCAACTCAATCTTGCATTATTCAGTCATCTGGGTTGTCTTTAGAATCCGCCATTTCATCAGAAATTTCTGAAAATCATGACTCATACACTTCTTCTTACCTTATTAATTCATGTGGGTTGTCACCAGAAACTGCAAATTTGGTTTCTGTAAAAGTGAACTTTGAAACCCCAGAAAGGCCAGATTCTGTTCTGGGGTTTCTCAGAAGCCATGGATTCACTGAAACACAAATTGCAGATTTTGTTAGGAAACGCCCTAGCCTTTTGTTATCTAGTCCTGAGAAAACCCTTTTGCCCAAACTTGAATTTTTCTACTCTATTGGGTTTACAAATACTGTTATTGCAAGAATTCTTTCAAAGGATCCAACTATCTTGACAAGAAGCTTGAAGAACCATATATTGCCTGCATATGATTTCCTCAAGAGTATCCTCAAGTCCAATAAAAAGATTATTTCAGCCATGAAGCGTACGTCCTGGATTTTTTCGGAGGACTATACCAAAAATCTTGCACCAAATATAAGTACATTGAGAGAGTTCGGAGTAAAAGATTCGTGTGTTATATTGTTATTGACTAATTATCCTGAGGCTTTAATGCTAAAACAAGATCAGTTTAGAGAAAATGTTGCTCAGGTCAAAGGAATGGGATTTGATCCTTCGAAATCTCAGTTTGTGTTGGCTGTACATGTGCTTTCTGGGGAGGGTAATAAATCTATATGGGATCGATGCTACGAGGTTTATAAGAAGTGGGGTTGGTCCGAGGATGACATCTTGATGGCTTTTCAAAAGCATCCCAATTGTATGATCTTGTCTGAGAAGAAAATCTCTAGCACAATGGAGTTTCTGGTGAACAAAATGGGGTGGCCGTCCAGAGGAATTGCAAGGTGTCCAGCTATACTCCTTTTCAGTTTGGAGAAGAGGATAATCCCTCGTTGTTCTGTAATTCAAGCATTACTACTGAAAGGTTTGATCAAGGACGATATTAGTTTATTAACCGTTATGGTTCGAGTGGAAAACACTTTTGTGGGGAGGTTTATAACAAAATATGAGAAGGAAATACCTCAAATATGGGGTGTTTATCAAGGAGAGGTGGATGTTTCCGAACTATGATATGTGTTACGTAAAGTAGGTGAGGTTTAAACAATTCAGAAATTTCCAAATTATATAGGAACAAATTTTGGTATGTGGTGTGATTATACTGCCTATGGCTTGTTGTCTTTTCTCCTTTTTTTATATCTCTTAACAATGAGTTTTGCAGTGACCTATTTAACCATTTGAGAAGTCTAATGCCATATTTTGTAGCTAACTAGAAGCTAATGACAATCTCGAAGTTCTGATATTGGTTAGATTTTGAACTTTTGAAGATATAATCTAAGCATTTCTCTGTTTCCTGCACAAGGTGAGATAGGTCTCGTTTGTTTCTAACCTAAATTTTAGGAGGATATAAATTCTTATGGTGTAAATTACACTATCATAATCTATAATCTGTAAAATTTAAGTTAAAACAAACGGGTCCATAATCTTTTCCTATTTGAAGGGCATCACATATATCTTCTGACACTAATCATCTTTTAGCATAAATCTAGTTGGGCAATGTAGAAGACAAGGGTAACGAGTTGGTTCACAATATAATAGGGCTGGAGACCTTTTCTTGAGAAAAAGAAAATAAGAAAATCCTTATAAGCACAAAACTGGTAGTTTCTTATATTGACTCAAAGTGCACTGAACTTATGAAATGTTCTTGCTTTGCTTAATAAAGTTTTTTGCTTGCTTTAATACTTTATTATTCTTATTTGGAAGAGCTGCTGCAAAATCTCTGTTAATGAAAATTTTATTCTGCATTTCTTGCTTGGCTCTTTTAGTCAAGAATATAACGGGTGCAGAAAACTGTGTAATCTTGAATTGATGGCCAAGAACCCAGGCACAACAACACAATTATTGGGGCGCTATCTACCACTGAGCTAATAGCCAGGGCCGCTATGCCAAAAGCGAGAGAACCACATCCCTTTCTCTCCTTTTTTCGCCCCATGCCTATATGGATTTGTTATACGCTCTTTTTACCTGGTACTTGGTACTTTACATTGTTGGTCTTTGGTTTGTCTTAGCATTCCCTTTCCATTAGTTGCTTGATGATATTTATGTTTTTTTTGTTTCACAAATTGTTTGGCTGTATTGAATTACTATCTCAACATATAGTTGTAATTTTGAATCTTTTAGTGTTGTTGTATTGTCATTAAGATTGATATGGGATAGTACGGTGTCATGTAGATTGTATTGCTAATTGCACAAGGCATAGGAGAATCTTTATGTTTTTTCTTTTTTCATTTTATTTTGCCGTTTAATATACCATTTTAGCAATAATTATATTTTAGTTTATTTTTGCTTTTTTCTATCTTTTTAATTCATTTACATAAGCAAATTATATAATTTTTTTATTTAAAAATTGGTGTAGTATATTCATATCATAATATATGAATGGTAAAAACTAGCATTCTTATTGAGATTAGAACTTGTAAGAAAGAAAATAGATTTATGAAAGGAATCAAATATGCAGTATCTACCTACAAGGTATTGTTATCGGAGAAAAATCAATATTTTTCTAATGTTGAATCAGAATTATCATTATTTATATCATTAAATATTTTGAGCACGTATGATTTTCGTTGGTTAATTTGATGGACGGATAGTGGAATTATCTGATTGTAAATTAATTTTTAGTAAAAGTTCACAAGCATAT
Source organism: Centella asiatica (assembly GCA_014636745.2). Taxonomy (NCBI): domain Eukaryota; kingdom Viridiplantae; phylum Streptophyta; class Magnoliopsida; order Apiales; family Apiaceae; genus Centella; species Centella asiatica. The sequence goes on along the minus strand of CM025786.1, from coordinate 4,645,312 downwards.
AATTAATGGTGGGTATTTACACTATGCTTGTTTGTTTTCACAATTTATTATACGGAGTAAATTGTAGGGAGGAAGTTGCTAAAAAGCCAACTTCAATTATATCAAGACAGATAATTGATTGGAGAAAATCATCGTTCTTTTTATATAAGAAAAGTGGGAAAAGGAAAAGAAGAAAACTCGACCAATTATAAATATATATAATTGGTC
>CM025786.1:4583459-4645005 GCA_014636745.2 Centella asiatica | reverse complement strand
ATTTTATTTTTTATATAAATATATATATTTATATAAAAAATAAAATTGAAAAAAAAATTTAAGGGTTTTTTTTTTAAATATCATTAAGTCAAGAAAGAAAGGAAAAATAGAATGCACCCGTCGCGGGTTTTATGTTTCAGAGACCGGGAATAGGTAGGGTTTTACAGGCTAACGAACGGGCTCTGCTTGTCGAAGGTCGGTGAATTTTCTATTCTTATTCTGTTATTTTTGTCATTTGAGTACAAAAATTACTATACGCCATCATCATGTATGCTTTTTGCTGCAAGCAAAGATCTTTACTATGTAATTTTAGAAGCATTTCTGCCATTTCTGAGATGGGTTTTGTTCTAAAGACAAGAATCTTAGAAATTGCCTTACCTATCAGGTCTTTTTCATCCGAAAGAACTAAATCAAAATGCCCAGAAGAAAATGGTAAACAACCACCACAAGAACACTCATTTGCAATGTCATACCTTATAGATTCATGTGGGTTATCCCCAAAAGCTGCTATTTCCGCATCTAAGTGGGTGAAATTTGAATCCCCAGAAAAACCAGATTCAGTTATAGGCTTGTTTAAGAACTATGGATTTGAAAGTGTTCAAATCACCAAAATTGTCACCCAATTCCCACAAGTGCTGAATACCAAACCCGAGAAAACTATTGCACCCAAACTCGAGTTCTTCCATTCTGTAGGCTTGTCCAATCTTGAAGTTATAAAGATCTTAACATCATGCCCAAACTATATGAAATCTAGCTTGGAAAAGAAAATTGTTCCAACTTGTAATTTTCTCAAGAGTATGGTTGGTGGTGACAACAGTAGACTTGCTGCTGTTTTGGGTCGCAGTCGGGGGCTTGCAGATCTTCATGTTGAAAGACGAATTATTCCCAATGTCGAATTCTTGAGAGGACTCGGAGCCTCTCAACCCATGATCGTGTCTTTGATATGTTTAGATCCTACAGTACTGAATCGAACTACAGACCAGTTTGCTAGTGAAGTGAAGGAAGTCATTGAAATGGGATTCAACCCTTCCCAAAGTTCATTTGTCCAAGCACTCTTAGTTACTAAGCAATACAGTAAATTAACGTGGCAGCGTAAACTTGAGGTATATAAGAGGTTGGGATGGTCTGACAGTGACATCGACGCTGCTTTTAGAAGGAACCCAAGGATCGTGTGTTTCTCGGAGATGAAAATTGCGAGTATGATGGAATTCTTTGTGAATAAGATGGGTCTTGAGTGTGCAGCCATTGCAAGAGATCCCTTTGTACTTCACTTTAGCTTGGAGAACTGGATTATTCCTAGATTTAAGTTTCTCAGACTTATGCAGTTGAAAGGCTTCGTTGAGAAAGATATAAATATTATCAGTTATATCCGCCTGTCGAAGAAGTTGTTCTTCCAGAAGTTTGTAACCCAAATATCAGGCAGACATTCCTGAACTGCTGCGGAATTGTATCAAGGGAAAGTGGAGCTTCTAGAACTTGGTGTTGGAACTGAAGCTATAACCTGAGTGTTTTCTCTGTTACTAACCAACGAATTGAGATAACATTTGAGATCTTCTGACTATGTTCATCTAAATACAAGCGGGCTAGTTCACAATATTGTAGAGTCTGGACTCTTTTGGAGGGGGGTAAAAAGCCCAAGTAAGCAAGCACAAAATTGGTAAGATTTTATTGTCTCAGAATCTGCTGAACTTTTTATGTTAACAGGATCTTTTAGTGAGTATAGGATATGTCTAGTGTTCTTGGATTATAAGCTCATCCCGTTGCCACTTTTTCTATGCAATTTTTCATACCGTCTTCTTCCTTTTTTTTTTTTTTTTTTTTTTTTTGTTGCCTCAAGTTGAATAGGATTGCAGTATAACGACTCCAACTTCAACCTTATTGATAATCATGCTTGTGCACCTTTCAGATTTATTAGGTTGATCCTTCACAGCTTCAGTTCATACATCATTACTAGAAGTCCTCGGCTACTCTTCAACGATTTGGGGAGACGACAAAATCTTGGTTTTATGATTTAAGTCCTGATGTCGAAGAGCATGGTGAAGAAGATATTATGTTTTACTGCTTTTTATGATGTTTTCTGAGAAACAATTCTTGGATGTAATACTTTTGTTATTCCTAGGACTGATCAAGTTTTATCTTGTGCAAATGGGTTCTATCTTTCGGAGCCTCTATTTCAATACTAGGAGTCTAGGATTCACCTATTATGTATCATGTCTAGTGTAATTTTTAGAATCAGCATGTTTGCAGTGCTGCTCAATGTGTTATTCTTAATGGGGTGTATGTCTATTTATTGTAATTGCTATTTTTGTTCAGTTTTCTTTTAGCTTGAGCAACCTTTTGATTTCTTTGTTTTGGTTTGTACCAATTCTGAAAAGGAGGATTGTAGCTTGTATGTTGTAAACTTGCTCCATTCTAGTGGAAGAATTATGGATACGATGGACTCGTGTACACAGATTTTTGTGAATGTTTTTATATAAACAAATCTTATTTATTTTATTCGGAAATAATCCTATTATAAATTTTACCAATGACTGGAAAAACTAATAATGTTGAATGATTAGTTTTATTATTGCTCAAAAGTTGTGTTTTTATCCTCTTAATAGAAGTTATTGTGTACTTTGTTCACAATGAATCTCATTTGTAATATTTTGAGCCATTGGAGTTAATTTGACATGCGAGAGATTTTGGAACTCCAAATAAAACTAATTTTAATTTTTAATAAATTGAGCTTATTTGAAAAACATAAATTCATTAGAAAAATCTAACAATTAAATGAGTTAAAACTATCAAAATTTAAGAAATGGAATCGAAATGAACAAAGAAACAAATTTGTATTGTCCGACCATCTCCTCTGAGCAAAGAGCAGAGCATTGGAATCTTTGTTTTTCGCTAAATGGTGCAAAAAATACTAGGTGAATGAGACAATAATATGTGATACAATCTAGTATCTAAACGTTGTCTACCTCTTAAACGAAGATTTAATCAAAATTAATTAAAAATACATAATGTACTATCTAATACTTAAAAGTAGAAACCACTTGACAATTAAAAGAAAGATTTAATATAACCACCTAACACTTAAAAAAAAAAGGTTTAATCAAGATTAATGGGAGATTGACAATATAGAGTTTATCAAATACTTTAAAAAAAATTATTTGAAATTAATGAAAGTTAAACGGAATATCGTCAGCCTAACGTCTAAACGGTTTTGCTCCGAGGGAGCGAGCGGGTCGGTCCAAATTACTTGAGCCGACTGCTAATCATAAGACGGTTGCTTACGTCAAAGCCGTTAAATCCCTGGCGACTAGCTTTTACCAGGTCTTGGTTTGCTCAATTTCTAGAGTGGGAAACACAGAGTGTGTGTGTCATAGACTCATAGTTCCACTCTCTCTCTCTCTCTCTCTCTCTCTGGAATTACCTATATGTATATATATTCATCTGTTTAGTGAAACTGTACTTGTGTAGCTAGGGTTTTTCAAATTTGATTGCGGAAATGGTAGAGAGGAGGAAGCCATTAGTTCTCTCTTCGACTAAAGCTCTTCTCAATTCAGTACTTAATAATTCATCAAAATTTAAGGAGAACGGAGATGAAGGAACTGATCGGATTAGTCAACTCGCCGGCGATGTTGCGTCGCCGATGATACAGTTACAGGCGGGAATTCTTCGATTTTCAAAGGACAAGATGGACAATTCGAACCCGAAGGTGGCTTCTATGGATGATGCTGCCCTGGTTGGGCTCTCCACTTCTGTGCTTAAGAAACTGTCTATAACTTCCAGCTCACCGGTATATTTTCTCTAGCTCCTGCTTGTTTAGTTCATGGAAAAAATTTACGATGAATCTCAATCTTATGGAATTGATATGTGTCATGTAATCTGCGTTTTGAATTTAGTGGAAAACCCCATTTCTATTAATCTAGTGGACGTATTGGTTCACTTGATTTTCTTTATGTTTCTCCATACCTGTGGAAGTTGAAGTGGTTGCTCTTCGAATCCTAAAAAATTGACAGACCCATAAAAATTGATGCTTTTGGGAGATAAAATTTGCCAAGGAAATGTCTTTTGTGCTCGGTGTTAAGGCTGGACATGCTGTGGAATTTGGGTCGGTTACAAATAATGATCTGAGATAACTTGCAGAAAAAGCTCCACGAGTTTTTAATCAAATTCAGTTCGCATATACTGAATTTATAAAGATTTTTATTTAATTTTTCATCTTTGTTAATTACTCGTTTCCTTCCACACCTAAAGTCTCATTTCAAATACTGTGTGGTACATTCCCAAAATTCTGAAATTCAATTTGTACATGAATATATCTGACTTTGATCAATACAAAAATCAATATTATAAACTGCTTGAAATACAAAAAGTCAATATTGTAAACTACTTGAACTGTATTATTAAATATAAACTTTGCAGTTTTAAAATTGTAAAGTTCACACAAAAATATAATTTTTTATGAATAAACTCAAATGTGACTCTCTGTGGAAGAGAGAGAGAGTATTATTATTAGATAATTTTCTATATGCAACTTAATACTTTGATAACCTTTTTAGATCATATAAGTTGGCTTTTGTTTGTTTACACTTCTTTTTTGAAGCTCTACAGTCTGTACTATTTATATCTTTGTCGAAGTTATACAGTCAATGAGCCAATCATGCCTATTGTGTTCATTGCTTAAATTACATTCCAGATACTTGTCAAGAATATTGAGACCAGCACTTGGAGGATTGGCCAAGCTGTTGTTTTAGATCCTCCTAAGAATTACAAAGACTTGAGAAATGACAGGTTACCCCCATCTGATAATAAATTGTCCTCATCCGAATCCTTGCAAGTCATGCTTGTCTTTCCTTCGTATAGTTTCCCTCAAAGTCAGTGGATACCTTTCCTGCCAGAAGTTTGCTATCTGTCTCCCCTTCTTGCATTTAACCTTAAGTTACATGTTTCGGGTATAAAATCTCTTGTTCACCAAGGCAAAGAAAATTTAGCCTCTTTGTTTGACAATAAAGTGAATGATGAAACAAACGGGGGAAAGATAAAGGAGTCTGTCATCAAGTTAGGTGTTGAATCTTTGTCTCAGTCACCCAGATTCGCCTCGCACTTGAGGGCATCCTTTATTAAGATACCAGAATGTGGTACCCTTGAATCTCTTAAAGGTAGTTCATCAATTGAGGCTGAAGATCGCCAGGAAATGATTGACTTGGCATTGAACGATTACTTTTCTGTGGATAGATATCTCGCCAGAGGTGATCTTTTCAGTATATGCATTTCCTGGAACTGTAGGTCTCCTTTGTGCATCCCTTGCAGCCAAAGGACACAAAATACCAGTGACACCATCTACTTCAAGGTGATTCTCTCTTTAAATCATAATTGCATTAAATGTTTGATTAAATACAACAGAAAACTTATGTATTAGTGACTTGTGGCATCAGGTTGTTGCAATGGAACCTGCAGACGAACAAATTCTCAGAGTCAATCGCACTCAAACAGCCCTTGTGCTTGGAGGGAGTGTTCCTTCTGCTGTTCCCCCAGATCTTTTAATTTCTGGAACTAATGAATATTCCCCCCTACAAGGAAACACGGTTAAGATTCTTGCCTCAATACTTACACCACCTCTATGTCCATCAGCACTTTCTTCAAAATTCAGAGTTTCTGTTCTACTCAATGGTTTGCCTGGTGAGATTTGTGCTTAAATCCTACATGCTGTGATGTTTTTCATATTGAGTATGAGAGACTTGGGCCATAATTTCTCCCACTCAAAGTTGAACAGATCATAATATGATATGTGACCAATTAATGTTGTTTCTCAAAAGAATTGATTTTGGGGATTTCCCTTCACGAAAGAATTGAATTTGGGGGTTAGGACTAAATATGACTAAAAGGTGAGATGGACATTAAATGTTTAACCATTTATGAATGCCTACTGCTTTCTAAAATAAAAGAATTGTACAGGATGCGGGAAGAGGACTGTGGTAAGATATGTTGCTCGTCGGTTGGGCCTGCACGTTGTCGAATACAGTTGTCATACTCTAATGGCATCCTCTGAACGTAAGACATCTGATGCGCTGACTCAAGCTTTTATTACAGCTCGCAGGTATTTTCTCTGTTCGCCCTATGACAATTATACAAAATTTCATATTCGTAGTTCTTTGTTAACTGTTGGTAGATAAATGCACATCTTGGCATGTCATCTAGGAAACAGTCAATATAAGAAAAAACAGAAGAAAAAGGAAATATGACAATTATATATAATTTGTAAATATAATTTAAGGAAAATAAATATCTTTCATATGGAGGAAGTCAATAAATTTTAGGATTTCAGCTCCCCGGCCTCTTATATGTTTTCTTACCACCCAGGCTAGAATTCAGTGCTTGGGCTGCCACCTCTGGCCAGACCTCTTGTTAGAATCCTGAGAATAGAAGCATTTACCATTTAATTCTGAACTTATCCTGTAAATTTATGTCCTCCTTTAGATGATTATTGAAATGATCCAGAATATGAAGTTCCTACTAGAGTGGTCTAATGAGAGAGCATTGTAGAACACATCCAGACAACCGAGAACTGAAGCCAGACATAAATTTGAGGTTAATGAGTTGAGATGTATATGTATGTGTATGTATGTCTTTTTATGTGTGAACTCAAATTGTGCTTCATTAAGTGGTACCACCTTGTATTCCTCACTGAATCACACAATGATGTTCTTGCAGATACTCGCCAACAATTCTTCTCCTCCGACATTTTGATGTTTACAGTAATATGGCTTCTATTGAGAGTTCACCACAAGATCAAGTTGGTATTAATGCTGAAGTTGCATCCATTGTCAAGGAATTCACTGAACCAGTAAATGACGATGTGGACAACCTTTACGCTGAAGAATCTAATGGTGAACCTGTAAGTTTCAATTTGGCATGTGTTCTCAATGAGCATCTTTCTGTAACTAGATTCTTTTCATGTGTCCTACATATTGCAATTGTGTCCCGCTTTTGGTGGTAGCACTTTTTTATTCCTTCTGTGGGTGTGTGTGCAAAAAGAGTTTAAAACACATCAAATAGTTATGTATTTGGTTTCTGTCAGGAGTGTCATGTGTGGGTTGGTTACAGTTAGTTACTGTGATATGTTACTGTGTGTTGGGATGTACTAGTGGTATGTGTGGCTTATGTGTCTGTATGTTTAGTATGCTGTGTCTTTGACTATTATAAATAGTCATATGGTTGTAATAGTGGGTTAAGCAATGAATAAATGAAATGTTCACTTTGGTGAATGGGAGAGATGCCAGGTTTACCAAGTGGAACCTTTGTTCAACTCTTACAGCAAGACTTTTTGAGCTTCAGAGAGTTTACAAAGGAGAAATTTCAAAAGATAGATAAGAAGTTGGAAACAATGGACTGTGTCACTAAACTTGTTGGAGATGATAATGTGGACTTTATCCTTTCAAAAGACAAGAAAAGAGGCCTATAGGATCTAAGGAGAAGTATGGAAAAAGCCTGTTTGAAGATCCTCATGATGCTAAGATGAAGAGGAATTCTGGAATCTCTTTTAAGAAGCCACAGTGGAAGGATGATGACTTTAGTAATGAAGAGTCTGATTTGTATAGGAATGTTGAGTCATATGATAAGGATTTAAAACATTTGAAGTTAGTATTCTCTAGCTACAATGAAGGAGTTGATGCAAGGGAGTGGATTAATGACTGTGAGGAGTACTTTTCAATCTATGGAGTTCATGATGTAAGGAAATGGAGTACCTAGGTCATGGTATAAGGCATTTATGGTTGGAAGAGAATATGTATCTTGGAGCAAATTTACAGAAGCTGTCCTAGTTAGGTTTGGACGTAGTGAGGCTGAGTATGCCTATGAACACTTTAAGATGCTTAGACAAAATCATGATGTGGTGTCCTATTATGACGAATTTGAGAAAAGTAGGGGATTTCTCATGAATAGGCTGCCTACATTGAATGAAGACTTCTTTGTAGAAAATTTTGTGGCTGGTTTGAAGGAAGATACTAGGAGGTTGGTGAAGGTGTTAGAGCCTAAGTCTCTAATTCAAGCATTTAAGATAGCAAAATCTTTGGATTCTTCTGTCAACAAGTCTTCTAAGTCAGTTGCTACCTATTCTTCTAATTCTTCTGTTCCAAAAGGCAACTTAGGAGGTTTTTGTGGAGAAAAAACATTGAGTACTGCCTCTGTTACTTCTCAGGCTGCAGCTCAAAGGGATGAAAGAAGAAAGAAAGGCCTTTTCTATTACTGTGATGAGATGTTCGCAGCAGGCCATGAGTGCAAAAAACCTCAGAATTTCATGATTATTGGTGGAAAGAGAAGGTATTGAGTCCTTTTCTTTGAATGAAGGAGAGACAAAGGGGGAAGATGCATCTGACAGCTCTGAGGTAATTTTTGCTACTATGTGCTGTCCATCAATTGAGGAAAGAGGGAACCTCTTGCAGGCTGAAGGGCTTGTGGGATTACACACATTAAAGGTATTAATTGATGGAGGGAGTACATTAAGTATCTTATATGCTCAATGTGCTAGAAGGCTGGGTATGGAAGTTCAGTGTATCTCCCCTCTCACCATTACTCTAGCCACTGGCGAGCAGGTTGAGAGTAGACAATGGTGCCCAAAATTTGAATAGGAAATGAAGGGCCAAAGATTCTCTCACTTCTGTGTGGTTGCTGAATATCAAGGGTTGGGATCTTGTATTGGGAACTAATTGACTTAAAGTGCTAGGGGAATTACAAATTAACTATGCAACAGGGACACTTGGTTTTGTTCATAATGGTCGGATGGTGTATTTACAGGAGAGCTCAGGTCTGGCTTTGGTAAACCAGCTGTCTGTGGTTAAACCATTGTGGATGGAGCAATTGTTGTTTAGTTATGAGGGAGATGAAGAAGTGAGCCAGATTTTAGCTGAGGTGGTGCTTGACAAGATGGGGCCAAAAGAATATGAATTAGAGCAGGGTCTACTCAAGTATGAGGAATGTGGCTCATTGGAGTTAATGGTGAACTTAGAAGGCAGGTATTTGAGGAGCTTCATGAGAAAGGAGTGGGAGGCCACTCAGGTGGGAGAGCTACCATGAAGAGAATAGGGCTATATTTCTTCTGGAAATGCTTAAACAAAGATGTGATCAAGTGGGTAGCTGAATGTGAGACCTGCCAAGCAGCAAAATCTGAGCATATACATGTGCCACGAAAGTTACAACCTTTACCCATACCTGAGGAGCCTTGGAGAGATATTGCTATGGATTTTATAACAGGGCCACCTAAGTCAAGGGGATTTGAAATTATGTGGGTTATTACTGACAGATTCAGTAGGTACAGCCATTTTGTGGCTTTGACTCATCCTGTCACTGCTAAAGGGTTGGCTTTGGTGTTTTTTGAGCAGATTTATAGGTTGCATGGACTCCCCAGTTCTATAGTAAGTGACAGATATTCTTTGTTCCTCAGTGAATTTTGGCAGGCCTTATTCAAGCTGGTGGGCACTAGATTGCTTCTAGGGACTGCTTATCATCCTCAGTCGAATGGAAGCACTGAGAGGGTGAACCAGTGCCTTGAACAATATTTGAAGTGTATGTGTGGTCTGGTCCCTAAACATTGGAGTACTTGGTTACCTTCAGCTGAGTGGTGGTTTAATACCACCTACCATACTTCTCTTAACACTACACCTTATCAGGTTGTGTATGGTACTTTACCCAGGCATTTAGTGATCCCTACTGGTGGGCAGACTAATTTGGGTATTTTAGATGATATGTTATCTGACAAACGGAAGCAAATGATGGTTCTTAAGAACCAGCTAGAGAAAGCTCAAAGGAGGATGAAGGAATTTGCTGACCAGAAGAGGACTGAGAGACAATTTGATGTTGGAGATTATGTTTTTTTGAAATTGCAGCCTTACATGCAAGGGACAGTAGCATCAAGGAAAAATATGAAGTCTCATAGATTTTTTGGTCCTTATAAAGTTCTAGAAAGTATTGGTTCTGTGGCCTATAACAGCTCTAGAATACATCCAGTATTCCATGTTTCTCAGCTGAAACAACATATTGGAGAGGTTAAAGCTCAGACTCAGTTGCCTCAGACTACTTCTGATGGAGAATTGGATTTGGGACCCCTGAGGGTGCTTGACCAAAGGTAGATATTGAGGGGCTACAGAGAGGTTTATCGATGCTTGTTTCAGCAGAAAGGGTGCAGTGTTGATGAAGCTACCTGGGAGGATGAAGATCTCTTGGTGTCCACTTTTCCAGATTTCACTATTGGGTCATGAGGGCATGACCCATTTTAAGGGGGAGGGAATGTCAGGAGTGTCATGTGTGGGTTTATTTACAGTTAGTTACTGTGATATGTCACTGTGTGTTGGGATGTACCCTAGTGGTATGTGTGACTTATGTGTCTGTATGTTTAGTATGCGGTGTGTTTGACTATTATAAATAGTCATATGGTTGTAATAGTGGGTTAAGCAATGAATAAATGAAATGTTCACTTTGGTGAATTCTCTCTCTCTCTCTCTCTCTATTTCTGATCTCTCTCGAATCTCCTCCCTTCTTCTGTTCTCTCTCCTGTTTCTCTCTCTTCTTATCCAATTCTTCTATAAATCTCCATCACTGCTAAACTAGGTCAGGATTCATTACTTGAATCCTGACAGTTTCACACGTTACATGTGATGTTGGCAGTCAGATTAGAGAAGAAAGAATAAAGAGGTAGAAGGAGAACTGGGGTCAAATCCTCAAAGCACAAAACTTTGATCGATAATTAGTCAATAATCCATGATAAAGAAGAGATTACATCCACTTAAACAAAAATGTTTCCACTTAATGGTAATTAAATATCTCCTGATAAAATATTACCATTCATTAACAATATTCTTCCACCATAATTAAAGCTCTGAAATATTCTGCTTAATATAGATATATAATGATGCTATGTAATCCAATTCTATGAAAATAATGCATAACAATCATCTGTCAGTTCTTTAATCTCCTGTTCCATATCAAATTGTTCGACCATTGGTAATATTTCAAGATTGTAGATATATTTTCAGTATGTCAATATTGGTGTCATATATACAATAAAAAAAGTGTAGCAAAATTCGTGGGTTGGAGAGAGTATATACTTGTTAGATTATAAAATCTTCATTTTTGGTCTACCATTTCCTTTTTTTTTCTGTATGTGTACAAATCATATGCTGACAATCGACAAAAAGTTTTAAGTAGCAGCATATACTGGGAGAGAAGGGATATCTCCAGGGAAATATTGAGGGGAGACGCAACTATTGTGATATATGGAAGAAAAGTATATTTATGTGCTAATCAGGTTCGTGTTGTTGGTTGGGTGTTGCCAATGGACAACCTGAAGGGTAGTAGCTGCAAGTTTCCCTATCAATTGAAAAATGGAGCGGGCGGAGGCGTAAGAGGAACTTGAAATATCACATATTAAGGTGGTCTGGTGTCCAATATAGAAAACCTCCTTTAGCAAGGTGCCTTTTAGCTGAACTAATTAGTTAATAGGAAATGTTATTATCTCAACTGCTTATTTTAAGAGAAGGGACATCATGCAAGGCCTGCCAGTTCTTGATCAACCTATACAAGGCTGCTAACACCCTCTTTCTCATGCTTGTTAGTGTTTAATTTTTATTTGTTTCCCTTCTGTAGTTAGAATCTATAGATCTATATAAAAAGCAAATTTCTTGTATTTACCTTTAAAGTTCAAACTACCCCACAACCCACACAGCAAAAGTAAGTTATCTGCTTATTTCCCTTTCTCATGCCAACTGTCATTCAGTGAGGTTTAAGTATTGACTTCCAATCAGTAGTTATTTACACAAAAGTTATAAGCTGTTCTTAAAGACCACTGTTGTTTCATGGCTCATAATTCAGGATATGTTTCAGAAATTTTATGGAGAATTTGTATGAAAATAATTTTATGACACTCGTGTATATGTTTTTCTTCATAAGGGTTCTGAAAGGAGAAGTAGACATCCAGTACTTTTGATTGCAGCAGCGGACACTTCCGAAGGGATGCCACCAGCTATTAGGCGTTGTTTCAGCCATGAAGTTAGTATGGGACCTTTGACTGAAGAACAGAGGGTTGAAATGATGTCCCAATCCCTGAAGCGTGTTTCTGAACTTCTTCCTAATGTATGTGAATGTGGGGTTCCCGTCTTTCTTCTGCATCATAAATTTCATAGTTTATTCTCCATCTGTAGTTAAAAAACAAGAAGAATGGAACGGAAAAAAAAGGGTTTAAAAGTAAGTGGAATTATTGAGCTGTAGCACAATATATGCTGTTTAGAGACCTTATGAGTGTCACACAGGAATCGTCATTTCTGAACTCCTCACTCAAAGGCTTTTCCTTTGAATTAGGGTGAAATAAACAGTATTGCTCGGTATCACTATCAGAGATTTTCTTTAGGAATCTGAACCACAAGAATTCGACTTCCTTACTGACACTATTTGCTGGGTTTGTAATGTACCTGTAATTTGATTCACAAAAAAGTTCTGCTATCGGGACAGTGATCCTGGTTTTACTGTTTCACTGCTCTAGCTATTAATTGATAGGGTACCTGTTAGAATTTATATTTCATCTGATTATGAAGCTTACAATCTTGGGAGATTGTTCTCAAACAGCCAAACAGGTAAGTAGTATTAACGTTCCTCCACAAGTGAAAGCATTAACTATTTGTTAAGTTACAGCAGTTAGACGTATATTGATCAATGTACATGCATATTAATTTGTGGTTACGGTAGTGATGGTAGTTTTGAGTTGTAATAGCTTTTAATTCTGATCACTCAGATATTGATTGCAGAATGCTTCAGAAGATCTCATAAAAGATATAGTTGGGCAGACATCTGGTTTTTTGCCAAGGGATATGCGTGCTTTGATTGCTGATGCTGGTGCCAGTTTAATACCAAAGGATAATATTCAGTTCAACAAAGTTGAGCCTGAAAAGTTTGGCGAGGATAGTTTTTATGGGTCCAAACCGGTGCAGCTACAAAATGAGGAAGAATCAGCAGATTGGGAGAAAGAACCAGTGGTAATGGGGAAAGATGACTTGGTCAATGCATTGGAGCGATCTAAGAAAAGGAATGCTTCTGCTCTGGGTACTCCCAAGGTGCACTAAAAAAACCTAAACTTATTTAAAGCTTGAAAAGTAATGGTCAATTGTGAAATGTAAGTCTTGATAAAGAAATTAACGAGGGTTTCTTCATAGAGTTGCTTCATTGCTAAATTCTATACAGACTAAAATATGTAAGCTATATTGTAGGTTCCTGATGTTAAATGGGAAGATGTTGGTGGGCTTGAGGAAGTGAAGAAATCGATTCTGGATACTGTTCAGGTGAGATTGTCAACAGCAATTGTACATGGTGTCACTTGGAGTTCTTATAAGTCGGACAGAAATTTCTTCTTTGAGGATTCTTTCATGGTTTGAAGGGTTTCTCTTTCTAATTCATGATATCTAATTACCTACTTGAACCTTATGGCCAGCCCCTTGGAGTGTTGGATTCTGATGGTAGTATTGTGTGCTTTCTGTTTCTGGGATAATTTGAAAAAATTCTTATTTCAGAAAACTAACATAAAGGTATTTTTAACTGTTAAAGATTTGTATCATAAGAATCGACTTAAAATGACCACAAAGTAACTAAAATAGATTGTAATTTGATATTTTCCTGACCCTTAAAAGTATATATTTATGTGCTTTATTCATTATATTTTTATATGTCAAAACTGAGAAATATAAATCTAGAAAACAAAATTTGGAAATAGAGATTAAAAACTGGAGAAATAATGAACAAAAGGTTGATTCTTTATCCATACTCCCTGGTGCCAAAGGATTGATTGATCATCATTCCAAGTTGTCATGTGCTAATTGATTCTCGAGTTCTTGTTTTTCGATGATGCATATACATTATTCATTTTCTACAGATGTTTGGATCCAATATATTTGGTCTGTTCTTGTTTCTATTGGAGTTATATGTGTCTGAATCTCATTAATGCATATGCAGTTACCCCTCCTGCACAAGGATTTGTTTTCATCTGGGTTACGCAAGCGCTCTGGTGTTCTTCTATATGGTCCTCCTGGGACAGGGAAGGTAAGTGCTGGTATCACCTTTCAAATGTTCATTGGTATGTCAGATTTTGTTTTCACTTTCTAAAATTCTTTTTCCTGTCTGTACTGGGGAAACTTCAGACTCTATTGGCAAAAGCTGTTGCAACGGAGTGCTCCCTTAATTTTCTTAGTGTTAAAGGGCCGGAACTGATAAACATGTATATAGGAGAGTCAGAGAAAAATGTGAGGGACATTTTTCAGAAGGTAATAATTCTTTCTACAAGCATTTTGCCTAATATAGAGAAAACATCAGATGGTGTTATGTATCTTTAAATACAGGTGGTCGTGTTTCAACTAGCATTACTTTCGTTTAATTGCAGGCTAGGTCAGCACGCCCCTGTGTTATCTTCTTTGATGAACTTGATTCACTTGCTCCTGCTAGGGGTGCTTCAGGTGATTCTGGGGGTGTTATGGACCGGGTTGTTTCTCAGGTACAGGGTGATTATCTTTCATCTCTTTAACCAATAGGTGATCAGGGCAGTCATTATCTTCTATTAGTTGCTAGTTTGCTACAATTTCGTATGTGAACGCTAATGTACTACTTTTTTCCGGTAGATGCTTGCAGAAATAGATGGCCTGAATGACTCTAGCCAGGTCATTATTCACCTTTTCAATTCTAGTTGTTTCTCCTTTTTTTGTAACTTCTAATATATGATGAACTAAACAGTCTTTGTCCTTGTGTATGCAGGACTTGTTTATAATAGGAGCCAGTAATAGGCCTGATCTTATTGATCCAGCACTTCTAAGGCCTGGCCGATTTGATAAGCTCCTTTATGTTGGAGTAAATACTGATGCTACTTATAGGGAGAGGTTAGTTTAACATATAGGATGAACCTTATGACTTGATAGTTATGAGAGTACGTCAAAACTTTGCATATTCTGCAGGGTCCTCAAAGCATTGACCAGGAAGTTTAAATTACAAGAAGATGTATCACTGCTCTCAATAGCCAAAAAATGCCCCCAGAACTTCACTGGTGCAGACATGTATGCCTTGTGTGCAGATGCTTGGTTTAATGCTGCGAAGCGGAAGGTGAGGCTAGGGCACTTGGTATGAAAATAACTAGAGGAGGAAAATCAGAGAATTTTCACCTTCTATTCCCTATGCAATGATAATTTCACCTTTTTGGCTTTTAAATTCACATGGATTATGAAGCTTTAAAGCCGTTAATCCTTAAATAGGTCAAAGCAAGACTCTTCTTATGGAATAGAGGGAGTAGTAAAGTCTGCCAATAAGTCTCAGTTTTCTTACTTCTCCTCTTGTTTGTTGAACTTCATATGGACAGCATCAGATTGTCTTTGGAAAATGTCCAATGAATATGCATGTTTATCTTTTAAATGGTAGCCAAGACTGATTCATCAACTATCTGATAGGCTTTAGCTCCTCACTCAAATTCAACCTGTGCGGATGATCAAGCCGACTCTGTCATTGTTGAATACGAGGATTTTCTGAAGGTAATGCTGACCATTTTTATGAGTGTCAAAAGTTGGAAGAACTCGTTTTTCGAACTTCAATATTACAACAAACATGTCCGAGTCTTTCGATGCACATTGTGCTTTTTATCTTTGCTTTATTTCTTCCTCTTTTCTTTCCTAACAACGTTGTGAACCTATTATCTGATCTATACATGGATAAAAATTTTGCAGGTTGTAGGAGAGCTCTCCCCATCTCTCTCAATGGCAGAGCTGAAGAAATATGAGTTGTTGAGAGATCAATTTGAAGGAGCTTCAAGATAGATACACCTACAAATATACCACTTACCTAGCAGAAGGCAAGCGCCCCTCTTACTCATTAATTAATATCCAAGGGTTTGTAAAAATTTAACAATTTTGAATTTTTTTTTAAGTATAAGATTTTTTGTAGTACATCCTCCGGTTCACAATAATAGTCGTTTTAGAGGAATTTACAGATATTAAAAACTACATTGATTAGTTTAATCGATGATTAATTGCAACTCTAAATTACAATATTACTCGTCCAATAATTAGTCAAATTGTTCATTTTTCAATTAGTCTGCATGTTTCTCATAAACAATAAATAAGGGTAATATAGTAAATTTTTTCATTTATTTGTTTAAATTATCACAATATATCTATTAAAATGAAATTTTAAAAAAATTTTAAAACGATAATTATTTTGAATCGGAAACAAGTATTAGTATTAGTGTAAGATTATGAAAATTTGAGGGATCAATCAGGAGTAATCATTTTCTTTCTACTGGAGAGGAGCTTTAAAATTGGGGACCATAAAAAGTACAATATAAATGCTTTGCCCATGCACTCTTGAAGTAAAATTAATCTACATCTACAATAGTTTATTTATAAAGCAAACTACTAAAATAATAATGGATAACATCATCCCAAAATAAATACAATGGTTAATAGTTGTACAACTAAAAATGAAAATATATGCGAGTCTACGTATGCAAGCTTCATTATAATAATAAAGTAATATTTGTAATTAATACAATAGAGCTTCTTCGTCTTAAGTCTTCTGAGCTGGTTAGGTGTTTCTCTTGTTGCACCTACATTTGCCACTTGTCAGAAATGTATGATACATTTCGTAGTATATAAAACAAAGTATTTTCTTGAATTATTGACTACTCAAAAACTGTTTAAATTAGTTTAGTGAAAATTGTATGAATCTGGAATTTGTTGGATAAACCTCTTCAGTTCGTATGAATGTGAAAATATTCACCAAACAAAGACATGAAGACGATTACGTTTTCTATATCAATAATCAAAATATATATTCCGATACGGTTTGTGTGTATAAAATATTAAGTTCAGCAATAACTTATGTTTTTCTTCTGTTTTTTTTTGTTTGGGAGGAAATTATCATCTTTTTTAAGTCTGTGGGGGTTAAGATGACTGAAGCCAATGTATTTAGACTAGTGAAATTGGAGAGAATTATTGCACATAATTTATTTATTATAAAAAAGACGATGATCGATAATCTAGATACTTGCGCATATCTAACGGTGAATTTGACCAACCGTGGGGTCTATATTCTTTGTATTTTGAGTCCAATCTTCAATAAAATAATCGACTGGATTTTGGTAGTCCTAACATACAGAAATGGTCCATAAAAATTAAATTATTAATTTATAAGAAGTACTCTTACTATTGGAGTAATAGATAAAGATGGTAGGAACATAATTCATTATTATGTCACCATCAAAGTTTAAAGCATATTCTAAATTCATAATAAAGTGTACAGTATTCCATCAATCATCATGCTTTGTGCAAGTGACATTTTCAAACCTAAAGTATGTTTTTCAAAGGTCAGCACATAATAATAAACCTTTTCTTGGAGGCTCTCCAACACTCTTTTTCTTTCTTCTCTCACTACGTGCACGTGGGTTATATATTTTGTATATATAGCAAGTGAGAAAATATTGGAGGATATATATATATATATATATTAGAGATTATATCAAAAACCAAAACAAAATAAAATTGACCAAATTAGTTATTTAAGTTTCAGACCAAGACACCAAGTTGTTCAAGAAACCTTTTTCGGTAACAAGTTATTCCAGTAACTTTTATGGAAGGAAATTTTGCCCCCAAGTGTCTGTTTATACTAAAATAATTTGATTTATTTTACTTATGCGTTTACTTCATATTTAATTATATATAAAAAAATATTCCTTTGTTTAGAGATATTTTATTTCACACACAATGGGTTTGTGGGATCTTATTATTTAAACTGAAATTAAAATTTTTTACCTTTAATGACTTTGAAGTGAAAGATTATGAAAACATAAAATTTGTTCTTAATTACAAATTTTTATATTATAATTTTATTTAAAATTTTCAATAATATTATTAAAATAAAAATGTCACCTCTAATGTTAGAACGGATAGAGTAAATAATATCGGAGGGATATGACATCGTATACAAAATATAATAACGGTGATTAATCTAGAGGCCTTGATAATAGAGAAGATATGGTATTTGCTAGACATGGTTCTTGTAGTAACAATCTTAAACAAGTCGGATATTTAAACATTCCAGAAAAAAAAAGATAAAGTGATAAAATATCATAGATTGGAGAAACCTCAACGTTGAAGAGAAAAAGAATGGCAAATCTAATATATAATAAGATAGAATATATGAAGTACATAAAATAAAAAGATAAAGTGGTAAAATATCATAGATTGGAGAAACCTCAACGTTGAAGAGAAAAAGAATGGCAAATCTAATATATAATAAGATAGAATATATGAAGTACATAAAATAAATAAAGAGTAAAAAGTTCTTAAGATTAACTTTAGAAAATTTATCAAAGTTATCTCAAGTTTTAATATGTTTTGATAATTTAACCAACGTTTAACCGTACGGATTGAAAGAATGAGTAAAATTATTAAAGTGCACAAATTTTCACATAATTTTGTGATAATTTTAATATGTTTTATAAATTTAACAAATTGAAAATTTTAAATTATCGAAAAAGATACTTAATTGACTCTATTAGAAAGAGACTTACCACAACTTCAAATTTAAAGAAATTACATAGACTAGTTCAATTTTATATGCTTGTTACACACATACAATTGAATCGTTGATTAAATTAATTAAAATATATTATAATTGAGATGGCCTTAAATAAATTTTCTAAAGTCAATCTATTGAAATTTTGCTCATAAAGAAATAACAGCTGTAAATAAGTAAACCAATGAAACTAAAGCAAAGGAATTTTGTATTGGAACTCTAAAATTAAGAAAAATAATCCTACGACGGCAAAATCCTATATATGAAAAGAATAGGACTAAAACTTTTTACATGTAATTTGGTATAATATAACCATGAGGATATTCTTTCTCCCTCATTATTCCAGTAGAAATTCCATAATTTGGAATCCTCCCAATTGATGATTAATAGGATCTGATATTATTTTCTCGAATGAGTTGTCGCCACCACATGACCAAGTCAACTAATCATTATCTCAATTCTTCTTGGACTGAAATACTATTTACACTTTATATTATTTTTTTTGGATTTTAATTTATACATCATATTTAAATTTGAACTAGAATCACCCCACGTTCTTGTAATTAAAACGACTTGAAATTATATTTTTAGTTTTTTTAGGTACTTTTTATTCATATATAAATCTAGAGTACAAGTTAAAAATTTGAAATAAGGAGTGAATATGATGTACACCAAATATATCTAACGTTTTAATTAGTACACGAAAGTGTATCCAAACAAAGACTACTATTTTTTTCTAAGTAATAAAAGTGGGTTGTCCAAATTTTCTTTAAAGTACAACCAACCTCGTTTATTTAAATAATCAAATTGATTACATATCAGTATATATTAGGATTTGCTCACTCGACTATATAATTTTCGTTGATTAGAAATATAAAAAGTATCCGATGAAACTAGAGTTGAATTTTGGCACTACTAACAAACACACCAAGTTGACATATTAATAACATTTAATACGCAACTCGTTACAAAATTAAAGATACTTTTTTTATTAATATAATACTATATCAAAATATTGTAATTACGTTATAATATAAACTTATGAATTTATAAAATATAAATTTTATATTAAAGAATACTTTTTACATATACAATGTCCTAACTAGCTTTAAAAGTTTTCCAAACCAATTCAAGAAGTGTAAATATATCTGCAATTCTAGACCGTGTAAATTTTCTTTAAAAAGAAAAGAACATGTTTAAAGTTCTAAAGAAATATGTGGCTTAAGACTGCAAAAATTTCCCCTCAATCTAAGTTTTTTATAGCAAAAAGAAAAAATCTTTCGCTTAAAATGTTTATGATTTCACCTACAGCACTACGTATACCGTATTAAAGAAGTATGTTTCTCTTCTTTTTATAAATAAATACTTAACCAGTTCTAAAATTAGATAAGATTTCATTTGTGATGAATTTATTAAAATATTAAAGTATAAAAATTTACATTTAAGAATATTATTTGTATACTTTATACTATTTCACTTCAAAAAATTTAAATATAAAAAAATTCACTCCAAATTTGAATTATATGATTTTACAAACTTATTTTACATAAATTAAAATGGGTTTCTAATTTTGAAACTGAAAAAATATATAAATATACATAATTGTCGGCTGTTTATCCGGAAATAACAAACCATGGGCATTAAATAGTTTTGGGTTGGACATAAATGCATCACACGTGGACTAATCCCAAAAACCATAGGCTCTACATGATGGTATTCTGGGTTTTATCTTCCAATTTCCGACGTAAACAAGATATGCAATAAAGTTCATGTGTAAAATTACTCTAATGCCCTCGAAGCTCTTTGTGTGCGTGTTGCCTTGTTGGGTTGTGTTTTCTTTGATCTTATCGAATAGCTGGTCATAAGGAAAAGAAAAGAAAGCTCCATCCTATATTTATGGCAACATTATCTATTTGTTTATTAATTTTCTATTAGCGAGACAAATAAGAATGGAATATGACACAATAAGTTTTTAGTTTTGGTTACTCTTGAGTAAAATTAAATTTATTTACATTATAATACACGAAAATAAAAAACTTTCTTATATATTTATACTTCCACGTTTCAAAATCAGATATATATTTCAGTTCACAAAAAATAATCCTAAAATTCAAGATTGAAGCAAAACATTTTACTTTTAATAATTTTGAAGTGAAATATTATAAAATATATGAAAAATACTATTAAATACAAACTTTTATAATTTGATATTTTTACAAATTCATATCACAAATGAAACCATAACATTCACATATAAAATTAAATTTAAAAAATTTATTTTTAATTTTGGAATGAATTAAATATTCTATAAACATAACACTATTAATTTTTAATAATTTTTTATTTTTGACATATTATTTCTCATGGAGCAATGATGGGAGGAATTAGGATAGACACACGTGAGTGGAGCTAGCTAGTGAGACACTGAGACATTTTCACACTACTAGGGAAGGGCCAATGACCTACAGTCCGAATACTTCCAATTATGGTCATGTTTCATCCATTTCTTGAGAGAGAGAGAGAGAGAGAGAGAGAGAGAGAGAGAGAGAGAGAGAGAGAATAAATATGTTCTATTTAAAAAAAATCCAAAAAATATATTAAAACTGAATACTTTAAAAGGTTATAACTATTATAATAAATTGATAATAATATGATTTTATATTAATTATGAATGTCAAAACTATAAACTAATTTAATAAATACAAGATGAGCCACTCATTTTTCTGTGATAGATATAATATAAACTATTTTTAATGGCTTATTATTAACTTAAAAAAAAAGTGTCCTTTGTCACCGGCCAAAATATTATTGTAGTATTTTTTTTAGCTTCCAACTAAAGTTCTTAATCCCCCCCACTAAATGCTCCAACTTCTTGCGTCAGACTATTATATCAAAAACTCACAGCTTGCTCTTTATTTTTATTTTATTTTAAAAAGCAAATTATCATTACAAATAATGATATATAAGAAACTTAATATGTAGTTCATAAAACAAAATAAATAAATAAAATTCAGCACTTTTTATTTGTTAGCTTTTTTATAGAACTATGGATATGACTACTTGTTTACCCATCTCACTTTTTGCTTTTACTTTCTTTATACATCCAAAGTTTAAGGAATGGCATATCAACTTTGTGACTTAGCCAGAATTCTTTTGTGTTTCTTCCTTGTGTACAAAGCAAAATGTATACAAGTCCATTCTCAAGACCGTTGATCATTGTATTTTTCAACCTAACGGCTTTTAAACATCTTATAATTTTTAGATTACATGTTTTACAATTTTGTTCCAAGTTCTTGTAAATAAGATTTCAAATCTTCTATTTTTGTTCGTGTTGTATAATCGTATTTCATATTTAATGTTATGTATGTAATGTCACATAATTTTTATTGTCTAAGATAGAAACTATAATTGAAGCATATGACCCAAAACAAATAGCATGACACACCGAATGAAACAAGTGATTTGCACTTGTGTAAATCTTGTATATGAAATACAGACAAAATTATAAGTAAACACGAGTTATATATAATGTTTTAATTTATTTAATAAGCATGTTATTACTGGGTTTGCTAGTTTAGTAAAACTTAAATTAAAGGACAGTATAGTTTGTTTATTTATTTTTTATTTTTTGTTTTGAACACTTTATAGTAATGTTGGCAAGGAATGTGTGACAAATATACGAAGCTATGGAAACTTGGACCATTTAGTTGGTGCGAGCTTCGTGATTTTTGTACGGAAAATGTGTGAAGAATATAGAACAAAAGGACGTTTGCATGATTTGCTCGTGAATGCACCTACAATAGAATTTGAATTGTGATATTAAATATGTCAAAGTTATAATTAAAATGTTATTAACTATGCTTTGTTTTTTTTTAGTCATTACATTCACTTTTAATAATATAAACTACGATGCGTTATTTATTTCCATAATTACTACTTTTTCGTTTTGTAAATCGTGTAACGATTTACTATCATATATAAACTATTTATTACCATTGTTACTATTCACTTAAAATAAAAAATTGTCAATTTTAAATTCAAAATGACTCAAATTTTATTCTTAAAACCCATAAGAATTATATAATGGAAAAACATAATAAAGTAGCATACATATTTTATTAAAAAAACACAATCATCTGACAACTCTAAGATATAGCCAACATCGACCTACTTTTGTTAAGGCTTTAACACACTTATATAAACTTAAAAAGGAAATAATCAAAATTGATTCGTTTTTTATTCCTAATTATGTCATTTTCTTTTCCAAGAATTAGGAAGAAGTTAGGATGTATATGTATGTGTGTTATTATAGATATATTATCCAATAATTTCCACGCGGCATTCACTGATTGCTATCACTTCGAAAGTGTCGAAAACAACTACAAAATAAACAAAGCAACCCAACAAGCAGTAAAGGAACAACTCATTATTTTGACTAAAATGCCCCTCATTTTCAGCCTGTTGTCTCCATCAAGACCACCGGGCACAAGGGCACGTACGTCAAAAACGTGGGAAATATACGGGTTTAAAACAATGCCAAACGCTTGGATACAAACATTATAAATTTCTCTTTCTCAATTTTTTCATAAAATCATTATTTTCTAAAAAACTCCAAAAGAATAATATGAGGAAAAGTAACGTCTTACTGAACCTTAGCATGTTAGAGTCCTTCCGAGACGGATTTGGTGTGGTTCACACGCGACTCATTATGAGTACGTAGCACGCGCTGCTTTTCAAGTGGTTATAACTTGTAACATAATTGGATAAAACGCATCCATTAAAAGAAAATTTATTTTTGTCACCAAAAAAAAAAAAGAGAAGAAAATTTATTTTAAGTTAGGTTTGTAAATTTTGTTTTAATGAATAGGACCTATTTTACTACGATTGTATGAGTATTTCTAATGCATCTTAAGTTTAGGCTAGTTTTGTAGTGAATGTGGTATTTTTGAAAGTTATGTACAAGTATGTTTATAATGTGTGTGTGTGTATATATATATATATATATACGTATGTAATTTGTGGGTAATGCAATAGTTTACTTTCACAAAATTATTATTGCTTAAATAATAATAACAAAATATGTTTCATAAAGGTTTATGTTGAAAATCTTCCAAAGTAGCATTATAATATATACATACATATTGAGATTTATGTATAAAGGAGGAAAAATTAATATTTACAAGTTGGAAGTCTCTTCTCAGTTCTCATGTAGCAATCAATAGACTTCACATTTATATTACATGAAAGTTTAATTATTGACCTCACCCTAAAATTAATAACAAGTTAACAACTATAACAAAATCTATACATCATCAATTTTATCATTCTAATATACAAATTCTTTAATGGATGATACCATCTAATTTATTATGAATTAAACGCATAACAAGACGGTGAAAATCTACAAGAAAAGGGAAACAAACGCAAATCAAGCTATTGATCATTTATTAATTATGATATCCAAAAGATGAAAGCATGTTAAATAGTTATTGTCAATTTATAATTATACTTAATCTACATATAAATTGTAGCGATTAATAACTTTTTCTTTTTTTTTCTAATAAAAAAGTTTCGGATTTCTTTGATCCATAACTAGAGCATATTTTTTTTATATATATGTCTTTTTAAGAATTTATTGTGACGCTTATAGTTTTACTGATTATCCATAAAAAAAATTAAATAACAAGATTCAAAATATGAACATAACTTTATTCATTATACCACAATGCTTTAAAAAAGAGAGGATTATTTTGGTGAGGCTAAAGAGATATTTTAACTTTTGCAAGCACGTTATTGCAAGCTTACGTTGTTGATTCATTATGACATAATTATCCTTATGCATAATTATTCACACACATACATACACGAATATATATATATATATATATATATATATATATATATATATAGAAAACCCATAAACTAAAGTTGATTTTCACACTTACACCTATAATTCAAAAATAAATAAAACACAATCATTTTAACTAGATACAATCAAATATACTTAGAATCTACTCGATATGATATAGTTAGTGTGGCTTAAAATGTATATAAATTTGATCAAATATTTTGCTCTTTATTTTTTCCCTGCAAATAAAGATCATTGTGATTTGTTCATTCCCAAAAATGTAAAATCTTTTAAAAAAAATATAGTTTATATTTAATAGTGATTATATAAAGGTGATAGACTTGAAGTCAGATGTTCGAGTTTAGCATAAGAAGCAAATAATCAACTAGCTTGTAATAATAGATTAGGAACAACACACAAAAAAGAAAAAGAAAAAGGGATAACAGAGAAAAAAATGATGATATTAAAGCCTAGGGCCATATATGAAAAGCGCGTGTCCGTAACTCGTTGGTTCACTCGCGTGGGTTTCTTAAAATAGTAGTATATCTTATCTTTCAGACATACCGTTGTACTTTATTTTACCAGATATTTTTACCGGGTGATGCGAGGTAGTTTCTTTCCAATTTATTAATATATATATATATATATATATATATATAATTAACTGCAAATTACAAAAAGTAAATAAATTTAATATTAAGTTCGTTTTTATTTGTGGGGTTTAAAAAAAATATATCACTATAAATCGAATCAAATGGTTCATGATTTGCTTAACCTTAATTCAAAAATTAATTATTTAAAATTTAATAAATTAAAAAAATAGAATCTAAACACAATCTAACTCGAACGACTAGTTTTACCCTAATCAAATATATATTCATACTGCAATTGTTATTAAAAATAAATATTATAATTATTAGTAAGAACACAAAAAGAAAAGAAAAATTAGAAAAAACGCGGCTGCTATACACCAAACCCCGAGTCGCCCTCTTTCTCTCTCCTCTCTCATCGAATTGGAGCTCCAGAGATCGAATAAGACGACGACGATCTAAGCCCTGTTTTTATCGGAATTACATAATTTGATTGAAGATCGTGGGCACTGAGCTTTTTTCGGATACGATTGTATTAGTTTCTTCTATTGATTAATTTTTTTTATTAAGGGGTTGTTTGGGTGGGTGAAATTCTCGCTGTTGTTCGATCTTGATGAGAATCCATTGATGGGTTTTTGTGGGTTTTCTACTTTTTGAGATGGGTCACTGTGTTCTCAGCTTTTGGTGTTGTTGAGCAAGTTGTTGTTGATGAGGGGATGAGTTTGAAAATTTGAAAGGCCTTGTTTGGTTGCTGTTTAATTAGTTTTGTGGATGATTTCTGTTGGGAGTAGTGATGGTAGAAAGGGGTTAAGTTTAGGGTTTGGTGTTGGAAGAAATATGGAAGAGACTGAGCTGGAAGAAGGAGAGGCTTGCTTTTACCTGAATGATGAAGATCCAACTCTGGACCCTGATGTTGCTCTATCTTACCTTGTAAGCTTTTTATTTGCTACTAACTTCAAATAAGTATTGATCTTTCAGTTCTGCTAATACTTTCGCATTAAATTGTAAGTTATGTAATTCATATACAATATAGGCTGAAGTTGACTTGCTTGTTGTAATTTAGATCAAACTAGTAAATCTTAGATATATATTGAGTTTGCATTGTCTTATTGATATAAATTTTATCGTAGATTCGTAAGTAACACTTTGTAGATGTTATAAGTAAATTTATGTGAACATGAGCACTTTTTTAGAAACTTAGCTTGTTTAATCAGTTGGTATCATCATGGTTGCATTATAAATTTCCTATATAGATTTAATGATATATATGCTGAGAATGTTGAACTTGTTATCTTGTTTTCTATATGTATTTAATATTTCTGTTTGAAGAAGTATTTGCTTGTAGAGTCTGTATAATGTCTAGATTTCTGTGGCAGTCAGTTGGTTCAAAGTCCACATTTCTAGTTCACAGGCAATAAACAGAGTGTCTAGGTAATATCAGTTAGGTAGTCTAAATAATTAAAGATTACAATTGCTTGTATACTGGGGGCATGATGTTAAATAAGTAGTGATCTTTCAGTTTTGCTTTTACTTTTACATGAAATTGTATATTAAGTTATATACAATATAGGCTGAAGTTGACTTCTTGTAATTTAGATCAAACTAGTAAATCTTAGTTACATGTTGAGTTTCATTGTCTTCTCAGTATTATTTGTTTTTGTAGATTCCTAATTTGACACTTCGTAGATGTTCTAAGTAAATTTATGTGAACATGAGCACTTTTTTAGAAATTTGGCTTTTTTGATCAGTTGGTATAATCATGATATATTTTTGAGAATGTGAACTTTGTTATCTCAATTTATACATGTAGTTAATGGTCCCAGTTTCTGTTTAAAAAAATCGTTGCATGTAGAGTCCGTATCGTGTCTAGATTTCTACCTGTAGAGTCAATTGGTGCAAGGTATAAACTTTGAGTAAGGCAATAAACGAAGTGTGTAGGTGACATTGTTTAGGCCATACAGTTAATGATTTACAATTTGTAGTATACTGCGTTAATGGTGTTGATCCATAACTGACCATCCACAAAAACAAGAGATAAAAGAGAGTGACTGAGGGAGGCAGAATTCAACATATCAGAACTAGAGATTTTATGCACATTTCAAATTTCTTTCAGCTGTTGTTTTGATAATCTGGACAGAACATTATATCTGATGTCTATACTTGCTTTCTTTAAAGGATGAGAAACTTGAGCATGTACTTGGACATTTTCAAAAGGATTTTGAAGGTGGAGTTTCTGCTGAGAATTTGGGTAAGGGAAGCCCATAGAACTTTTGATCCTATAGTTGCTCATGAAAATAAGAGAAATACAGAACAATGGTTCTTTTATAAGCCAGAATAGTATGATGTAATAAAAGTGCTAATGTGCCATATCGTCTAATTTTCCAGGGTCAAAATTTGGTGGATATGGTTCATTTCTACCGACTTATCAACGATCTCCTGCTTGGTCTCATCCAAGAACTCCACCGAAAGTTCAAAACCACAATGCATCCAGATCCCCAAACAATTTGCATCTGGAGGTAGATATTTTTCATGAACTTGTATGTTGCCTCTATTGACCAATTATTTTTTGTAAGAGGAAGCAGTATTTCTATTGGTTGACATCGGAATTTTAGTTTGCATGAGCACTTTGAGTTATGTTGGTATACAGGGTGACCGCTGTAACTCTGTTTCATCAAGTGCATCTGTAACTGGTAGACTTGGGCCAACTGTTGTAAGCATGGGATCGTCTGCACAGAGAGCTTCATCCATGGATGATTGTGGGAAACGAGAAGCCACCATGTCATCAACTCCTGCGGAGAATAAGTCTGATATTCAATCCGATCAGAAAACTCTGAAGGTTCGAATCAAAATGGGTTCTGATAATTTGCCGACTAGAAAAAATGCTGAAATATATAGTGGACTTGGACTTGATGTCTCTCCTACTTCATCAATTGAGGACAGCCCCACAAATAGTGAATTGTCTCGTGAGCGTCAGGGTTCCCCAGACGAATCTCCTATTAGTATCCTTGAGGTGAATCATCGGCCTGAACTTTTTTTTATCTTTAATTTTTTCCTCCACCCCCCCTCCCCTCCTCCTCCCCTCCTCTCCCACCCTCTCTTTCTAACAATGGTATTTTATAATCAACTTTTTCACTTTCTTTTGTCAAATTGATGGAGCAGATTATGACATCATTCCCAGTGCATGGGGGTCTGCTTTTATCTCCTCTACATGATGACCTAGTTTTCTTGACTGAAAAGGAAAAGCTCCTCAAACAGAATAGATCTGTACCCATTGTGCATCAGGGAAGCCAAGAGGGTTCACTGATTGCCGTGAATGGATCTGATTCTGCCAGGGTTGATAGAAAAGTTTTAGGAGAGAAGAGGCCTAAAACATGTGAGAAGAAATCCTTTGCACTTGAATTGAAAAATGAGAATGTTAAAAATGTTAAAAATGGAGTTGATATTCTATTGAAGAAGGAAACTGATCTTGACACTTCAGCTTGTGACGAACTAGTTTCTAATGCTTTGAGACTCCCACTTCTGTCAAATTCATATGGTAGTGTTGTTGACTCGGCCAAAGATGCAATCTCCAGAGTTTCAAATAAAGGTGGGATGAAGGAAGAATCATCATCTGATCCAGGAAAAGATAAACCATTAGAACAAGTACCTGGAAAAGAAAGTGGCTTGGTTGGGAAGCCTAATGGAAAAACTGGCTCAGCTCGGAAGGTTTGGGAGTTTGAGAGGGCAAATTCTGATGATGATGAATCTGGATACCCAGTGAAAGGAGGTAATCTTAAAGGAGAAAAGGCTGATCTCTCATTCAAAGTGAACTCAAATGTTTCTAAGGGGAGAAAGGGTTTCAACACTGAACTCATGGATCCTGCAAAGCACAAGGTTACTCAGAAAGCTATCTTTTATGACGAGGATGATACAAAAGTGTCTTCTGGAAAAGAGAATTCTTCTTCTGGGAGCAAACGGAAATCAAAGGGGAGTTTGAGTCATGGTGCTGAAGCTATCACAGAGGTGACTAAAGACAATATAAAGGCTGATATTGTTTCTGCACCTAAAAGTAGGAAAGGCACTCAATTTGACAGTCGTGTTTCCAGCAGTGAAGTGGAAGATAGCAAAAAAGACATTGGAAAGGCCAAAGATAGATATAGAGATTTTTTTGGGGAGCTGGAATTAGAAGAGGGACTTAATGAAATTGCGGAGGACATGCCTTCTGCTAACAGGCAAAATTACAGTCTGATGGCTGAGAAAAGCAGCTCTGAATTTATCAATGCGCCAAAGGAGCGGTCAAATGGTAAGAAAATCGATCAGCCATCTACATCGGATGCATATGCAAGATTACCTTCGAGTGTAGCTCCTCCCACTGGAAATAGGCCAGTTTCTGATGTAACTGCACCAGTAGCACCTTTAGTCAAAGAAGATTGGGTCTGTTGCGACAAATGTCAAAAATGGCGGCTTCTTCCTAATGGTACGAATCCCGAGAGTCTTCCCAAGATATGGCTTTGCAGCATGCTTAACTGGCTGTAAGTTCTCTGCACTAAAGTTAACTTTTATTACCTGTAGTAGCTTTTCACATGATGGTTATGTTACATACCAATATACCATGAAAGAGTAGTTACCAATGATGTTAATATAGACAAATGATGTCATGCATCTAGACTCTTGAAAGTGCACAAGTTGATCAGAATATGATCTAACTGTCAAAATGTGTAGTCTCCGCTGTCTTTCTATGTCTCTCCTATGTATCTGAAATTGATAGCTTTTATGGCATCTTTTAGGGATGGAATGAATAGATGTAGTATCAGTGAGGAGGAGACAACAAGGGCTGTACTCTCCCTTCATCAAACCTTTGCTCCCGGTTCTGTTCCTGTGCCTGCTCATTGTCCAGCTCCTGGTCCTGCTCCCGAGGGCCGAAGTAGTCAAAGTAAATATGCTGGAGGAATGTTAACAGGTTTTCCAGTTGATGCTGTGCATGTTGACCAATGTCACCAAGACATGGGTGGAAAGAAGAAACATGGTTCCAGAGATGCAAATCCAACTAACCAAAATGGCTCCTCACCATATATAAACTCTAAGAAGAAGAACCCTCAGGCATCAGCTAAAAGTCGAAACTTAAACGGTGAGAACCAGTCTCCTAGTTTGAATGAAGTTGACGTCCAGCATTCTGGCCAGTCAAGCGGTTTCGTCGGGGAAAAACATCGGCATAAGAAAAAAGAGAAGAACAAACAACTCGAAAACTATCCCAGTGAAGGTAATGAACAAGGTGGTATTGCATCACCCTTCTAGAACTCCTTTATCTTGCAATATTTAAGTTTGTTCCTTTGTTGTTATGTTCACAGGTGATGCCAAGAGCTTGAAGATACAAAACAAAAGGGAAGCTGATCAAGATTTTTCCAAAGCGTCTAAAAAACTCAAAATCAATGGCGTTCATCATATTGATGAAGATTGGAAATCTGATAATGGTGGGGCTGCCTTGAAGGTGGGCCGTAGCTCAAGTAGTGGTTTGTCAGTAAAGGAGACAGGGAAGAGTCGGGACAAATACAATGATCATCCTAAACATTCAAAGCGAGATTCAAAGGTTTCTCCAGAAGACCAACCTCAGTTTACCTCAGATGCTGGATATAAGGACAGAGATGCAAAGAAGAGAAAAGTAAATGAATATCAGGATGCTCAGCTCAATACTTCATCATTTGCCAATGGAGGACATCGTCTAGAGGATCGCAGGGATCTAATGGAAGAAACCAGTGAAAGTAACCACCGCAAGGAAAAGAAATCGAGGGTTTCCAGGTCTGGGGGAAAAGAGAACTCCATAAGCAAAGGGAGTGGTGGAACTGACAAAAAAGGCAGGAGTGTGAAAGATGAGCAGCTGGAGGCAGATCTTGGAAACAATCTGTCTCAACAGAGCTTGGATGCTATAGAATTTGTCAAAAGGGATATGGGATCAGTACAGCCTTCTGTTGCTGCCACTTCAAGCTCTTCTAAGGTTTCTGGCTCTCATAAAAATAAAGCCAGTCTACAGGAAGTGAAAGGTTCCCCAGTGGAGTCAGTTTCTTCATCTCCCCTAAGGGTTTTCAATCCAGATAAGTTTACATCAAACAAAAGAAACCTTGGAGGTAAAGGTGATTCTCGAGATAGTCCAAGAAAATGCTCCGATGGTGA
This sequence comes from Centella asiatica, assembly GCA_014636745.2. Taxonomy (NCBI): domain Eukaryota; kingdom Viridiplantae; phylum Streptophyta; class Magnoliopsida; order Apiales; family Apiaceae; genus Centella; species Centella asiatica. Next base: position 4,613,844 of record CM025786.1, on the reverse strand, counting down.
AGATGTTGGGGTAAATGACCGATCAGGGATGATCCCAAAGGATGTAGCTTTAACTGCCATCAATCGCGGTTCTTTGGAATCCTCTGTGCTTGATTTTCAGGAGAGGGATTCAGATCAATTATCTAGGAGGAAGGAAGACCCTGTACCTTATCTGGACTATACGACTCACCATGTCACAGATACCTTACAGGGAGATCAATATTATCGCAAGCCTCAGAATTCAGATCAACCTGACAATGATGAAAGTGCGAACAGGAACCAATGCCACACTAATGGGTCTCGTAGGAAATCAGGGAAGGGGTCTTCTTCACGATCTAAAGATAAAAGTCGAGGTAGCAGATCTGAATCTGACAAGGGCAGTCTATCTGACAAGGGTAATCTGAAGGCGTCTGATTTAAATGAACAATTAGAACATTCCCCTTATGATGAAAATTCGAAGGCCAGAAGTCAGTCTGAGGAAAAATTTGCTCTTTTTGCCGAAAAAGTTGAGAAGAATATCTTCCCTAAGAAAGATTCTGTTGCAAATCTGTTTAGTGAGAGTGGTAAAAGAGAGGGTCAATCAAACGTTGGGTCATATGATGGTTCAGATATTAGACAAACTGTGATTCCCAGCCATGAGTCGAAGCAGAATCTGCCCCTAGATTGCAATGGAGAAAGATCTTCAAAGAAGTTTCCTTCTGACAAAACAGATCGGATGGATGTATCAGGAAAGGGAAAGTCACATTCATTGCCCCCATCAGGAAGAGGTCAAAGTGATACAACGCGCTGGCCCCAACCAATTTCTGGATCTCACAAGGAAAATGGCATCAGTACGACTTCAGTTGATGGTATTGAAGGTGATGATGCATTAAAGCCATCAAAACAGATTAAGAAAGCTGAGAACCAGAATGGTAATCCACCTTCCAGACATCCCATTAATAGTCACAAGCGGGATATTGACGCCCCAAGTCCTGTTCGAAGGGATTCATCCAGTCTGGCTGCTACTAATGCTGTTAAAGAGGCGAAGGATCTTAAACACCTGGCTGACCGTCTCAAGGTTTCTTAATCTTTTGTTCTTTCTACCTGGATGAATTGAAAAATAATTTCCTCGTCCTGCATTTTTCATGACTCTTAATGCAACTTGGCTATCTTTTACAGAACTCTGGATCAAACCTTGAAAGTACGGGGCTTTATTTCCAAGCAGCTCTTAAATTTCTTCATGGAGCCTCTTTGTTAGAATCATGCAACAGTGAGAATTCCAAACATGGAGAGATGATTCAGTCAATGCAAATGTATAGCAGCACGGCTAAACTTTGCGAGTAAGTAATTCAGAAGTTGGACTCACCTCTTAGGATAGAGATTACTTTGTTCTTCATTATTGAGTTTTGAAACTGGAGAATTGTGGTGCTTCACATTGTTGGTCAAGTCGGAAGTATATGGTTCCGTGTCTGTGGGCAGGGTGGTTACGTTTTCTCTGTATGTCTGTGAATAGGAGTTAGAAGTTAAAATTTTTGGTTTTTTGTTGGATTCCTTTGCTAAATCATTGACTTTAGTATGCTTTACCTTGAAAGATGAAATGAAGGAAGCCTCCCTGACAACTGGGGCTTGAATTTTCTACCTTTTGGGGATGGTTTTCTTTCTATGGGGGGTCCTGAACTGTATCTTTCTTGAAATTCAACTAGAATAAATCCTTTTCAAACACCCAGATTCAATCAGCTTATATTTCTTAGCAGATCCTTCTGGCATATTGTTTATACCCTTAAAGTACTGCAATTGCTTTCAAGAATGACATCAATATAAACGCAAAAACATTTTATTTGTTTATACACTGATATGCATCTCATTTTAGTTTCATAAAATTGTAAAAAGATGTTTCAATTTTCATAGTTGCAAGTTTCCGTCCTATGAAGCAGGAAATTTTGCTATGACTTTCCTATTCCATTTAGTAGGATCATATATGGTTACCCGAAATTTGAAGAAACTCTTTTGGCACCTTCAATCAATTTCGTTCGATGTTCTCTGGCCAGCCAGTTCTAAGCTACATGTGTTTCCGTATAAAACTAGCAATCTTTGCATACTCGGTATGTTATTGGAAGTAATTAAATTGTTCTATTTAGTTGGGTGGAATTCAATTTCCTCATGGAGTGTTAGTTTGGGGAGTTTAACAGCACACTTTATTTGTTTTCGAGGCATTCAAGTCGTATAGAATTTGGTAGACTTCAAAGTGATTGTTTTTCTTTATACGGTTGCTTTTCCTGCTGCTTGGGTTTCTGTTGGATGGGTTGGACGACCTTTGAGTTTGATAGATATCTTTTTCATTTAGATTTGTTAGTTAATTGCATCCCACTCCTGTAATTTTTACCGGTTGCTGCTCGTCTCTTGGTGTACTGAATTATTTCTTGTAGATTATGGTTTTTCCTTACAATCTAAAAGCATTGATGTTACTTTTCTTGTCCTTTTGCTATCAAACTTGTATATAGGTTTTGTGCCCATGAGTATGAGAAAGCTAAAGACATGGCTTCTGCTGCTTTGGCCTACAAATGTGTAGAGGTGGCATATTTGAGAGTAATTAACTCTTCACATACCAGTGCAAGCAAAGATAGGCATGAGTTGCAAACAGCTCTGCAAATAGTTCCTCTAGGTATGAAGGGATGAACTTAACTCAGACACACACATACACAAACACACTTTATTATCTTGTTAGGAAGTTTATTATTATTATTTTTTATGCACGTTTTAATTCTTCCAAGAATTGAGAGCCAGACTTTTCTTCACTTTTTGAGATCTGAACAATAGTTCAACTACTGGTGGAGACCATGTGCTTCACTCGGTTCTGACTTGCCTCCTATACCAGAGTCAAATATAATGATCTTTTGGCTTGAAAAAAATCACTGAATTGTTAAATGTTTGACTATAAATGGGCCATCAATTTATCATCCATCTTGGAACCCAAATTTGGTAGGTAGATACGGATGTTGATTGCTCGCTTAAGTTAAATTTTAAATCTCAGTTGCGGTGGAAACCTGTAGATTGTTGAGGGATCACTGGAGGAGAGGAAAGCATCCTCAGAATCCCAATATTAATAATTTTTTTGAGGAAGAGTCATTTCAGCTGTTCTAGTAGGGTTGTCCTTATTTTTGCAGATATATATAACCTTTAATATCCTTGATATATACTATAGTTCTATATTTACTACCTCAAAATGCTAAAATTAAATGTCTTAATTAAGAGGCCTTAAATATCCAAAGGAGGTTAATTTATGGTACTCGTGTTAGATTTTTATCTTGCCCCAGGCTATGGTGTCTTATTGTCTTCTTTTTATTAAGTTCAATTACGTGGTAAATTCAGCTACTGCTAATGAGATGCAGGGATTTCTATGATTCTTGAAAATTTATCTGACATAATTATTACCTTTTTAGGGGAGTCTCCTTCTTCCTCTGCCTCAGATATAGATAACTTGAACAACCCAGTGGCGGTGGACAAGGTTGCTTTAAACAAGGGTGTCAGTTCTCCTCAAGTTGTTGGAAATCATGTAATTGCCGCCCGAAACAGATCAAATTTTGTTCGGCTGCTAAACTTTGTAAGTACCTTTCGAAATTCGTTAATGTTGTTATAAAATTATTCTTACAATGCAATATGTAAATCTGCCATCTCCCAAATTGGAACCTGGCATAATAGGCAACTAAATTGGCAACAGATAAGACTGTTACCCATTTAATGGGTAATAATATTATCCTTGAACCTGTCAGGTCACCCATTTGCCACCTGTACTCTAAATTATTGATTATGTGCATTCTGCAACATATGGAAAGATCTGATATTGAAGTCATATGGTTTACAGATATAAGGTTCGTTCAGTTGCTAGGAGTGATACAGTCGAGTGAATATAATTAAAGGATGTCCAGTTAGACTTTCTTTTCCAATAAATTCTCACACAAGCCACGGGCCATGTAGAAAAATAAAAATAGAAGGAGAAGTTATAAATAAAATTTCGTACTCATTGTTATCTATTTAGGGATTATTCTCTTTCCACTGGGTGGGTGTAGGTGAGATTGTTTTGAGTATGAATAGGTATCCGATATTGGTACCTCGTCATATCAGTTATATATCTGGAATGCAGGCATACCAAATGATGAGTTCCTTTGTTCTGAATTCATGTTATATGAACTTTAAACTTCATCAATTTAATGAGGCATTTGTTGTTATTATTGTTTCCATCTTAAATTCATGAATATCTGCAGGCTCAGGACGTCAATTTTGCAATGGAAGCCTCCAGAAAATCACGAATTGCTTTTGCAGCTGCTGCCAATTCAAGACTAGAGGAAGCTAAGTTTCGGGAAGGTATGCCATCTGTTAAAAAGGCTCTTGATTTTAACTTCCAAGATGTGGAGGGACTTTTGCGTCTGGTACGGCTTGCAATGGAAGCCATAAGTCGCTAAACTGGCAGCTTGCTACTGTAGTAATGCTATATTTTGGGGGGTGGGGGAGTCCACCACCATCACGCAAAAATTCAAAAATGGAGAAATGAAGATTTGGATTCCTTGGCGGGATGAGTTTCAGTTCTTTTATTTTCTTCCTCTGATTTCCAAGTATTCAGGAAGAGTAGTAACTCTCTCATTATCTATCTGTTAAGGGATGAATCCTACTAGCTCCGTGGCATCATGCTCTGTACAGTTCTGCAATATATGTCAAAGTGGATGTCTGCTATTTGACACTTGTATGGCTCAAAAGTTAATCAAAAGAGATGGTAGATATCGATTGAGGCTTTCCCAGAAAGGACCGCATTTGGTTTAAAAAATGCGCAAATAGCTTTTCACACGTATATCTAAAGAATAATTATGCGCTTATACATGGAAACCCATCTTACATCATTTGGAAAGGCGGAACTCGAAATTTGGCTTCCATCATTCTGGCATTCCTTCACTAGAGCTTCTGAAATAGAGTTCCTGTAAATATGTAACTTTCATTTTATTTTTGAAAGTAAAAAAGAAAAATAAAGTTCTAGCAGAGATATGAGCATAAAGATGCCCACTTGTTTAAAGTGCTCACTGCGTTTCCTGATATAATAGGGATGCAAGAAGAGTAGAAATTGGGAAATCTCAGGTAGACCAATATTTTCTCAAAATTTACCATTAGTCACATTCTCGAATTTCATTCTTTTTCCTTAAATATATGCCTCGTTCTATTCTATGCAGGATATTTTATGCAGTGCGCTGCTTCTGCCATCGATTCAATTTGGTGTTCAACATTGGGAGAGAATTTCTTTAAAGAATAATTGATTTACGAAAGAAACAATAGTGTGCATGCTGCTCCCCTTTGATTGGTTTCCCAAGTAATTCCTTTTTTTTTCCAGAAGGTACATGAACTATATTCTTGTTAAGGTTTTCTATGTCGCTTGAACTGTATATACTCGTTACTGATTGTATATTGGTTTTGTTTGCAGTTACTTTTGCTGTAGATAACCAAAATTTTGAATTAGAGTTCATCCGTTGACACAACTTCTTGTGATATCCTTCATATGAGAGTTTCAGTGCTAACAGGTGAATTTGCAATACATACAAGTCCTTTCTTAAACTAACTTCAATTATTATAGAAGCACTATTTTTATTCAGAAAATGGGTCTCGTTGATCTGTTTTACACTAGCCGCGATTTTTGGAGGAACACTCTCCTGGATTGATTCTCGTTTGTTGATGCATGATATTGGTAGTTTTTTCCTTCTAGCTAGAAACTTCCCACAATTACTAACTCCTAAAATCAGTACTACATTACTAGTATTATGACAGTGAATTTTAGATCTGGGCTTAGAAAGTTTTTCATCTATTAAAACGAGTGGTAAAAAGGGACAAAAATGTGAGAAACCTAAATACCTTGTTAATGTGCAGTAATAATATTATGGTTGCGCACTTGCACGTTATCTAGTTTTGTGTTCACGTGATTCTGTTCATGAATTTTCTGTAACATGATATCCCAACTCATGAATTATATTATGTACTAACTGGGACTTTGTTATCTTGTTTTTTTTCTCACATTTACAGGTAGATGAGTGGACATATGGTGTATAGATCAATTACAATGAATTGAGTGAATAATCTATAAATCTGTAGATTATGTTCGTCACTTTCTTTTCCCTCCAGTGAATAAAAGACAGTTATTTTTTATTTCACAAAAAATTGTATAGCAGCAGGTCTACTCTTTTTGTTTCGCCTGTATCCGATAACCCCTTAACAGTCATTTACATTTTATATCTGTTTCATTTTTTGTAGTGGAAGTTTTGTGTTGTGCATATAAAGGCTGTTTTGAGTAATTTGGGGTTTCACTTGAGGTATCTATCCATAATTTCTGTATTTTATAGTGTCTCCATTCACAAATTGGCTATAAAGAGGAATCATATGATAAATTAATAAACGAGGAATTAATATTTTCACAAGATCTTTTTATATTTTCAAATGGAAATTCACATTTTTATTATTAAGGGCTTGGTTTTTTTTCTCACTATATCTTTTATATTTTTACATATGATATTTGTTGCATATAGTACAAGTAACTAATACACAAATATCAAAAAACATTGCGGGCCAAAATGGTGCTCCCAATGAATACACAAGCATAATGTCTTTTATGTATAATAGTTTTTTGTCCATTTCCCAATTGAGGTGATATATAGATTATTTGTCTTGGAAGATTTGCAATAATTTAGATGAAGCTTTTGATAGTAGTCAAGTCTAGAGGGAAGTTACTCGTTTGCACATGAAACTTTGATGGCAGTTGGGTCTTGAGGGAAGTTACGAGTATTAGGTTCAAGCATACTATTTGGAATATGCATGGTAATTGGTTTTTCTTTTTACATTTTGAGTTAAATTTATTCATCCGCCAATTCGACTGCTTTTAAAGGACTAAGGACTTGGTCACATTGGAAAACTAAGGTTCTAGTTTTATTCTTTTTGAGGTGAAAATCAAACCCCTTTTTTTTTCTTTTTTTTTTTTGGTAATGAGGTGAAAATCAAACTAAAGCATCTTGGACGCGGACTTTTATGAGGTAAATATTGTCACGATACTGGTCTTCGAAAAATAATGTCTTACTACTTGTAAACTTCGAATAATTTCAATAACCAAAAGCAATAATAAAGTCTAAGAAAACAGAAGCAGGCTCCATGTGTGTTTGACAACTGACTACCCTTAAGAAATCAACTTCTTCACTCAGAAAAGATGATTGACAAACGAGACCAACATAGACTGTTAATCGGGGATAGTTTATAAATTAATATAAGGGGCTTTGTTGTATATATAGCATTAGCTCCTTAACAATCGAGGATAAAATTACTTGGAAAGAGACCTTCACTTCTTAGGTAGAGCCTACTCCTTAGCTCCTACACTCATTTACTCAATTTGGAAACAATATTAAATTATAATAGAATATTGTACTCCATAAGTTAAAGAGATTCATTCTCTGAAATGAAACCGCGCAGAAAAAGTTCTCACTCCACCGTAGAAAATACCCAAGAGAGCATCTAACCACACACACACCCCAAAAAAATTAATAATAATAACAGACTTGAATAAATTACGTACTCAACGAGCGCCTTAATTAGATATATATTTTCTATTTTATTTATTCCAAAATGATTAATACATTTCCAAGCAATGAAATGACAAATTTTCTATAAACACGCAATTATCTCCATTAGTGGTCTCTAATAATCACAACCACTAGCATAACCAAATAACATGTGAACATTTTTACTAATTAGCACTGATGATATATTTATAACTCAAATATCACCTTAAAAACAGTCAATTGTAAAACATATCTCAAATTTTAGGATCGAAGGAGCATGAAGTGATACGATCAAAGTATCGAGCAATTGCAACTTCCAACGTTGTAACTAACCTGATGTAATGTCCCCCATGCCCAAAATAAAATATAGAAAGTAAAAAAAATGAAACAACGCATATTCTCAGAATAATTCTGAAACTAATGTTTTCATTTTTCTCTTGAAGTAAGTTGTATTGATCAACCGAACAAAATGTATCAGAGTCGGGGCATTGCTGAAGAACATACTAAATGTGGCAATGCCGGAGTGCTTGATTATCATCTGTTGTAATCTAAACTTCCTAATAATCTGTCCAAAAAGGGAGATGATATATATCTGCTTGCTAACTACATAAAACCTGGACAAAAAATATTTATATCAAAAATCATATCAGCTTCTATACATTTTATCTACCAAGTCTACCACCAAAGGATTAAGCTATAGGCATTTCAAAAGAGTTTTTGATTCCATATGCTCCACGCATCCCATTATCCTATTCCAGGAACTTTCAATTGATATACTTTGAAGATCCTCCACTTGGAGATCAGCATGTCATATCAAGCCAAGTACTTGTACAAATTTTGGTTCTCCTTGTCCCTTTCCAAATATTCACGTGATATCAGATCTTCTATTCGCTTCTTTATTGCCTTAAAATCAGGCTGCAAAACGTAATAAATCAGTGATCAAGAGAAAGGTCTTCATCCTCACAAGAATGACATAATATGAGGTAGACGTCATCAAAGATCATCAGCATAAGTAAACGCCCTTCCAACAGGACCCCACTTCAAAAAATGAACTTCCAAATCATAATAGTACAAGACGAAACTTGAATTGTTAAATTTAGTACCTTGAACATGCGGCTTAATTGCTCAACACATTCCAACACTAACTGTTGATGGCCCAGGACTTTCCGACTCTTCATGATACGCACGAGTGAGGCATCAATGGCATAGCGTCTATCCTGAGCAACATCTTCAACTACCTTCTTCCTTTCATCTACAGGAGGAAGAGGTATCTAGCACAAAAAATGTGTAAGTGTAAATATGGCTGCTAAAACACCATAACAAAAGACTACAAAAGGAATTTAGAAAAGGTAAAGAAAATGCTTCAGTTTCGACTTTCAAACCTTGATCCTCCTCATCTTATCAGTAAATTTGGGATTGAACTCAAAGAAGTCTGTCTGGGAGACGGATTTTGAGCTTGGACCCTTGTTTAAAATTTTATGCTTGGCACATGAGAGAGAGTGGAGCACTCTAACCAAATCATCATCACCCAAATTTAGCTGTGTTTTGATTTCCGAATAACTCAGTTTTTCTGATGCATTAAAAAGCAACAGTGCTGCAGCCTGATGAAAAAAAGGCAACTAAGTTTGAAAAGTTCCATTTAAAGGCTAATCATCAGTTATACAAGAGGGTCAAATTCACATCAACATACTTGATAGGTGGTCACAATAAGTTCAATAGTCTTTGCATCAAATTTTCCATTTACGTTGGTGGTCCCCAGTGAATAAATCCAAGTGAGCTTTCTATGCTTTGTTTTATTTTGATAAAACTCCTTGAAAACATTAACGCAACTAACCTGAAACCCACCAAAAAAACAACAGCATTAAGTACTAATATTCTGTAAACAATAAATTATTATACTCGTAATAAAGGATATATCCACAGTTTCAACACAAAACAGTAGATCCTACCATCTCCGATGGTAAGTCGAGATCAGAAGATTTATAACTCGGCCAGAATCCAGTAGTTAGCACAGTAACAGTCAGATCAATTCCTGGACTGACACCTGGGCCATTTCTAACATATTCCTCAAACTGGTTCTGATTCTCTTTGGCCAGAGCCAAGTCTGTTACCTGAAAAAGAAATAACAGACTTCAGCAGAAGTTCTTAAAAACCGCATTAGGTTAAAAAAATCTTATAAAATTCATTCTTGAAAGGAAAAAATCAGAACAAACAACCCACCATTCCCTCCATCTTTGATGTGAATTGCCCCCCACACTGTTGCTTAAGCTTTGACAGGATAATTCTTTCATGATCATCATTAGCACTCTTATCAAAAAGTAAACGTCGAGAAAGCCTTTTCCTATAGCAATTAGGAAGCAAATACGGATGAGCATCAGCTAAAGAAATTTTATCCTGCATTCATGAATAGTTGATTAATTCATACTTATCTGCTCTAATACATAGGGTCGTCGCTGAGTTTTCAAAGTCAATTTCCGACATTTTTAGAATATTTATCTTAGGTCACTTTAATTATAGCACATTTTAATAATTTATCAACAATCCCACCGTATGGATGAAACGATAATACAACAATATGTTATATAAAATTTCATTAGATTTGAAGTTATGCAAAGCCTAGATAAAGTCAATTGTGTATTATTTTTTTATGGTTTAGATTTTTAATTTATAGAAAAATGCCAAAGTTTTCACGAAATTGTGTGAAAATTTGCGTGTTTTAATTTTCTATTCACTCTTTCAATCCGTGTAGTTGGATCACTGATTAGATTCTCAAAACATGTCCTAATTAAGGTGACCTTAGATAAATTTTCTAAGGTCAATCTCTCTCTCACACACACACACACACTAAGTACAATTTTTAAATTTTATTAGTTTACAGTGTAAGTATTTACTTTGTCTAAAACAAAATGGAACTAAATTTGAATTGAAAAACAGTTTAAATTGATGTTTATAAAGTCAATAATGATCTTATATTTCTAAGCGGAATAAATAATAAAAGGCAAAATTTCACTTCTCTCCCTCCATCTTTTGGCAACTTTTAATGTCATCCTCGTTCTTTTTTTTCCGTCGATTTAGTCCTCCATATTTTATTTGACCAACACTTATGTCCCTCCATCCTATTTTGTTGAAAAAATAGTCGCATGCTATTCATGCAAAGGGGGTAATTTCATCATTTCATAAGTATTCTCACAAAAATATTAAATCTATATAAGATAACAACTATACAATTCACATAACTTTCTTTTGACATTAAGTAAATAATTTTAAATTTTAAATAAATTATTAAATTAACATTTTTTTAATAATTAAAATGAAAGAAATTAATAATTAATAATATTAACAATAATTACATAAACAAAACAAATAAGCCAAATCTAAAAAATACAACAAATAATAAACTAATACTAGTAATATATGAAAAAATAGAGAAATTTATAATTTTAGAAAATATAAAGTAAAATACAATAAGAAATATTAATTGTTTTAACCGTATTTTATGAAAAACAATCGTATATGTTAACAAGTCAACAAGGAATCATATATTATCCAAATATATTACTAGTATTATTTTATTTTTTATTATTATTTTTCAAGATTTAGTTTTTTAATATTGTTTATGTAATTAACGAAAATATTATTAATTATTAATTTATTTCCTTTTTACTTATTGTTTCTTGTAATTATTGAGAATTCTAAATATAATACTTTTATTTTAAATTTAAAAATTTATACTTAATGTTAAAGGAAAGTTATGTTAATTGCATACTTGTATCTTATATGGATTTAATGTTTTTGTGAGAATACTTAAAATATGACGAAATTACCCCATACATGAACAAAATATGATGGGAGGACTTGAATGCTAGTTAAATGTAACATGAAGGACTAAATCGATGGAAAAAAAGAGCAAGGATGATATTGAAAGTTGACCTAAAGATGGAGGGAGAGAAGTGAAGTTTTGCCATAATAAAATGACTATTACTGACTATATTCTGAATACTAACCTGTAAAACTCTGCAAACAAATCTTTGTCACTAATATATGCAAGGAGCTTGACCACCTGTAGAATCAAAGTGCAGATTAATAAATATTCACTGTATGCTTTATATTAATACTACATATTTTAAAAGGAAAAAGAAGGTTAATACAACACCACCTTATCAAGTGTTTCCTCAACAGCTTCATCACTCAGTTTTTCAGCTCCACCCTTCTTGAGGATATTATCACAAAATGAAGCCAGTAGTTCGTCACTTGAGCTACCAGAGACAGTTTTGTTGCAAAAGACCTCAAAAGCTTCTTTCAGAGCCTAGAGAAGGACAATGAAATTAAATTCCATCACATAACAAATGAGTAGAGAAGTTAAAGAACAGCTCATGAAAACAAACCTTGTGAAATAGTGTATGGTTTGAAAAACAGCCATTCACATATGTCATATACTTGTTGTGCAATTCAATAATTCTTCTTACAAAAACCTGAAGAAGAAAATAAATCAAAATCTATCGTCCCAAACTATGCAAGTATACTTTTAAGACACATGAGCCAAAACTATTTTCTTTACCTGCTCCTGAGGACCACCAGAACTGTTAGCCTGTATAATATAAAATGTATGTTAGAAGTTGTTAAAGATATTCAATCACATTAATAATTAATAAAAATTGCTTCAATCAACATAGGAGTGCATTTGAATCTTATTCTGCTTCAAAGCCCTTCTAAGTTTACGAGTATCACTTTTATCAAATCTTTTAGTCAGTTATGCAATGAGAACAGCCAGGGAATTAATAGGAAGGTGAAAGTGCTGAAAGAAAGCTTTCCACCAACTTCCCATCTGAAAGCAGCACAACAAAGATTTGTGCCAAATAAATTGAGGAACAATGGCTGCTAACTAGCAGCATGTGTAATCTTATGGTCTAACAGATATAACTATATGAGAAAGTAGACCAAATATCCCTCTTCAAATTTGAAGTCAGGCAAAGATATTTCATACCATCTAATGGGCAACTTGAACCTTTCACCTAGAATTCCATACAATACAAACATACAACACATTGGAGACGTCAAATATTATGAGAAACTGTATGCTACTTATAGTCAGCTTGTGTTCATTTGCATGGATCACATAATCTCACAAATAAAGAGAGAGGGCTAAATCATCTCTTCTGAAAGTTTCAAATTAAATGTCGGGCAGAGTACGTTCTCTTTAAAACATAAGGACCCTTGAGGAGAAAACAGAAGTTCTGGTCTAATTAACGAAAATATTATTAATTATTAACTTGACCAACATAGTTAATATACACACATAATATGATAATATGAATGTATCCACATGTGTTTATGTATAAACATGCACCAGGTGATGCAATGTCTAACCAACTGTTGGGCGGAGAACTACTTAACAGTTTCCCCCAACAGTTGGTACACTTTTTAGAAACTGTACGCCTAGGAGTGGGATGTACAGTTAATAGTTGAATATCCGTGTACATTGTATAATTATTTTACTGATTATAACCCTTCAGGAGATTCCGATCTCATAACATTCACATTCAGAGATGATGTGCTGCATATATGACACTATTTCCAGACCAGACTGGACTGCTGTATGCAAAAGCCAAAACACTACTAGAAAGGTTACTAATAGTTAATTTATGAGCAAACCCATTTGAAAGCTAGCCAAGACAGCAAGAAGCAAAACCATTATCAACCAGTAAACCTTATTTTTTCCACTTTCAAGAAGACATGAAAGCTATTCACATTCACATACCTGAAACTCTAGTTGTCAATCACCCTAATCTAAACCAAACAAATGATTCTTATGTAACTTTGGTCGTTGCGTATGTCAATTGAGATACAGAACATAACAAATAAGTAAGAACACTGAGACTTGGAGAAAGTAATTATTTAGGCATTAAACATAGATACAATTTATGCTCTTAACAAATAGTAATATATAAATAGTTGAAAGAAAGGAAAGCTTGAAGAACTGCAAAGGTGAATTTAGTATTACTTGTTGCAGAATTGGATATCAACAAATTTCTGCTTGTGGCTTAAAATGCCGATACGAAGCACCCCTATAACATCTATACATACTCAGGAGCTTCAACCCATGTTCATGAACAGTCAGATGGTACATTGATGCCATTACAACCAGTAAGTAAAATTTACCAACAACAAAGCAGGGACGAGTGGTACTTACTTTTTTACTTGCTGCATCTTCTGCCTGTTGGACCAAAGCCATGCCCTCAGAAGTAATATGCTGCAACATAAAACCAGAGGAGAGTCTATAAATGATAAATAGCTGTTTAATCATTTCAGACAAGATCCTTTGACTGAAAAAATAATGAAAGAAAAATTGCAACTAACTTGTTTAAACATATTGGCAACTGGTTCCAGACCCTTGGTAATTTTGGAGAATAACCTAAACATCCGTGAGAGATCTTCAACCTAATACATAAAAGCACATAGGTAAGCACAGGGTTACCTCTAATAACTGCCCTTACTTCAGATAGCATTAAGAATGAATTTAGTAGCCAATCACCTTGTCATCACAAAGTAAAGCCCAACATCCAGAGTGCTCCTTTTCAAGTAACTGGCTGCAATAGACTACCAACAATTCATGTTGCACTTTCTGCAAATCATGTGCTTATATATCATTAGAAACTATATATAGACATAATAAAGAATATATCATCAATGATAACAGGTTCACAATAAATAATGAACATTTTGAGTAGCACATACCCTATTTACCGTAAAAAAAAGCAACAATCGTTACCTATTTACCAGCAATCACATACCCCATGTTAAACGAATTAACAAAATATTTACATGACCTAAGATAACCTTATATACCAAACCCCCCTAATGGAGAAGTGACAAGATTAGATACCTCCTATACATTGAGTAAGTTCTTATCATGTAAATCTGAGCACAAAGAATCATATACGAGGATTGACATTTCAACATGATTAAAAATCCTTTTTATCATTACAGGGTATCAGAGTTTTAAGCATATACTAGCAATCATTACACAACAGCGAAGTAGTTAAAGTAAAGAAAATAAATACAAAACAATTGCTAAGACTAAAAACTTCCCTACCCAAATATTGAGGATGCTCTCAGAAACATGTAATTTCCAACTACTATGACATGCAGAAATCATGGAATAATTGCGGAGAGAAATGACTTAAGGCTATTCCTTTAGGAGATAACAATTAGGAATTTAAATCTCTTCAGATGAAATGACTAATGAGGATAATCACGTAAGCTTTTTAACATTTATATGGCCTTTTCACCTTTCCATAGCTGAAGTAAAAACAGTTCATCTTTCAATGCTTCGGCATCCCACAAATTTCAATTCCACGTGTAGCAATCGTGAGTAAAAACATATGTTTGCTGAGAGCTACATATTAAATTTATGGGATAAAACAGAAACAAACCTCCAAAAGCTTTTCTTCAGTAGTTGAGTGCAAATAATGATAAACTCTATCCTTCTCCTTTTTTAAGCATTCCTCAGCCTGTTATTTCATGAAAGATATCTAACTATTAGCTCCATACGAGAATCATCCAAATATAGACAACATAAAATAACTTGCCTTGATCATATAATCTGGACAAGAATCTTCAATAATCCAGTTTTGCGCCTTTCTGGAATGATAGGAAGCAGAATCTTTAAGCAATTCTTCTTCAAAATCTTTTTCATAGCATTCCGCTGATCCCATTCCTATTTCAACAAAGATATCCAGGACATTCTTTAATAGAGCCCTATCAATCTGTTCTCCCTCTCGTTCTTTATCAATCTGTTCAACAAGGATCGTCGGTTTGTCCATTAACTCCAAAGACCACCAATAACTGGATGAGAGGAGAGACACTTACAAGTGTGATAACAGCATCTCTAGCTTTACTTTTCATCTCCTGATAAACCTGAAATTTTATAACAGATATGTGTTACATGAATTTATCATTCACAAGCAGAGAAATCAATCCATGCTTGGAAACAACACAAGAAATTGTGAGGATACAAACCAAGCCACGGAAGCAAACAAGTCCAACTTCATTCAATGCCGGAAGTGACCTCCGAGCAATGAAGTAGCGATCAAGATAATGGAAGAATCTTGAAAGCCACCTCACCATGACTTTATGGTTTGCCCATCTTTTAACAAGCTCCCTCAACATGAACTCATCATGCTTTTCACTCAAAGATGGCAACACCTAAGAACATTAAGTAACAATATAACGTGCGTCAACAATCATATGAAGTTTTTTTGTACAAATATACACATCAAAGTTAGCCTTAAGAAGCCCCACCAAAATAAATAAAATGAATATAAACTACTTTGAGCGCAAATTTATCTTTAAACCAACAAATAGTGATTTATTTTACAACATCTTTAGGCCTTCCTTTTTTAGAGGTAGTAGTATTGAGGACATCCTATAGGAAGTGTCCCTTCCTTATTTTACAACCCCTAGGTTGGGGGGTGCTTGGGGAAGTGGGAGGGGTTGGTTTGGTGGGCATACTAAATTTGATGCTTTTGGAAGTAGGGATCCTGTTGGGTTTAAAACATGTTGATTTTGTTTCAGAAATTCCCATTCAATTCTTTTGATTTTGTTCCTGTAAAATATATTGTAAAAGAAATGAAAAGTGAATTAATAGTTTCCAGTTCCTTTCCATAATTTCCTGTCCCTTTTAGAACGCAATATCAAAGTGCAAGCAACCAAATGTTTTTAAAACATACTAATAATGAAATAGCATGTAATGCCATTAGCGTAAAAACCAATTGCCCCTTACCATCCATATTTTACTCAGTTAAAATTAAAATAGCACAAGCCGCTCAGAACAGATATGGCTGCTATGATGAGCATAGTCAATGGCCAAGACATTTAACAAAAGCTTTTTCAGTATCAGTTTTATTACATGTTATGGGCTTGATTCAAATTGTGGAGTGTTTGTGCAAGTACCTTCAGACCTTGATCTGTCTATTAGAGATCTGCATAACAATGTTCCATTTCACGATGCCTGACCATACAAAAATGTACTTCTAGCCTATTTAATAACATTCCAGTAGCAAAGAGAACACAAATAACTACTCAAGAATTCTAGTATCACCACCAAAATTATAATTCTGTTTATTTTCCTAATTTAGAATTCAGCATATTTGTATAGTCATTACAATCTAGGGCTGCTACTGTGAGCTTAGTCAAATGAAGCTACCAAGCTTGCATTCATATCCATGACATATCAAAGTTTCCGCCCACTTAAATTTATAACTCATAATCACTTAGCACAAGATTTACCTCCTTATGAACAAGTTTCTGAACCACATTCACTAATCAGTTTGTACAGCAGAGCTTTATCATGCATAAATAATTGTATCTTAAAATAAATAATCAAAAGACCTAAACATTGTACGGAATGTGAAACACACACTCATGCACACATAGGGTTCCCTGAATGCAGGTACATATAAAACTTAAGCATCATGTTTAACTCACTGCTGAGTTAAGGTATTCTGTAATGGCATCCTTGTATTTCTCATAAAGCCGTTCAGAATAATCATGAGGAGGCTTCTGGGTGCACATATCGTAGATAGTTCTGCACATCAAAATAAGGATGAAGGTGGATGAAAAATCATATCCAAGAAATTAGCTGTATATGTTAAAGGATAAACAAAAACAAGATAAACGAGTCATTCTCTTCTGAGCTATTAATTGAACATAATAAAAATGAAAAGGACTACAAATAATTGTACACAAAAATCAAAGCGAGAAAACATACGTGTAGAGCATCATGTATTCCTCCGAGCTGAACTGTGGCTCTGGCAGACCTTCGAGTATGTTCTTCAGCTTTCCAATTCCCCTCTGCATATTAGCCCATCCCACTTCAAGCTCAACAATCACCCGGCTTCCCATTAATACTTGCTCAAAATCCCCAAAAACCAATATCTGCATTATACAAGCAGCAATCCATTAGTAAAAATAAATCTGAATCCAACCTAGATTACAAACACAACATCTACTATTCAAAAGTGATAAGAAGTATATTAAAACGTAACCAAAGGGGTCGAAGCCATTGTACACAAGGTATTTGACAAGACAAAAGTTAACAAACTGCCTATCTTTGAAACCATCACCAAAACACTATGCAATGAAATCATATGAACAACAAAACAAAATCAGAAGCTAACAATGTCCACAAAATCAATAAATACCAGATAAATAGCCTTAAGTTAAGACTAAACAAGGCAAACACAATAAAACCAAAAAAAATAAAAAATAAATAAATAAATATATATATATATATATATATATATATATATATATATATAATTTCAAGTTATAAATATATATAATTTCAAGTAAACGGTGTAGCAACAATCTTCCTATCCTGGCCAGTCAAATCTACAATGACCGCATTGAGAAACAAACAAATACACAATACTAGACATGGAGCACAAACGCCATATTCTATCATCTACGCTACATAGTTCTTCAAGACCAAAGCGAACGATGCTACAGATTTCGGACTAACAGAAACTTGACAAATTCAGTGAAACTGTTAGCTACAACACGGCATAAACATCCGTTAAAACCCTAGAATTCGATTGCAATTTTGCGATCACTGAACAATGTGATACGATGTTCGAAGAATCGGAAAGCAGACATGATGAGGAAGACTATACCTGATATTGAGAGCGTCGTCAGTAGAATGTAGAAAGAGAAACAATGGCGGTAAAGAGGAGGAGGAGGAGAAGAAGAAGAAGAATATGTGTATTCTTCTCCGTATGAGGAATGGACACTTGGATCTCTCTTCGATTTATATAGTGGTGGTGGTGGTTTGGTGATGGTGACGCAATGCATGCTATATTCTTGGCTGCTTCGGATTCTACTTGGACTGTATTTTACATCGACATTCAATGGAGAATATGATTTTTTCCTTTTTTTTTTTTCGGGGGGGAGGAGGAATTGTTAAGGACTAAATAATATTTACAATTTATCTTTAATATTATCATATATTTCTATAATTTCAAATTCTTAGGTTTATTCTGACTTTTTATGATCAAATTATATCATTTGAAATGATTTATTGACCAACTATTTTCAGCCGAAATACGATTACTATTTTGTGCCATAAATCGGATATAAAATTTATTGTTTTCTGAATAAAAATCAGCCATTATTTTGCAAAGTACTGTTATTATCTCAAACTACATAAATTTTGTAAATATCGTATTTGAAGCTTAATTAATTGATTTTATACAGTTAAAACCCCAAGTAGTATTGTTTATTTTAATGGGAGAGCACGAGCATTTATACAATATATAAAAATATAGGTTACACTAAATTGTAATACATATTTTACAATATGTACATTTATAAGATAAGAATGTTTTTCCTAATTGTGCATAAACTTACAACTTGTCTTTGATATCCATTGACTTCTGTTAAAGGTTAAGGAAAACGATTTCCTTGGTTTGCAATGCAACTTTTGCATGAAAGTCTTTTTCAAAACATATGTACAAATTAGCTTTTAACTTATATTGTATTCAATTACTTAATATATATCTCAAAATTAAATTTTATTAAATTGATCGCTTAATTAGTAAATGCTTAACCCAACCTTATATCTGCAATGGAATGTATGAAATATATATAGAGAAAAAGAGATATAAATGGTGGAATAAAGAGAATTTCTGCTCATTATGTGGGGTGTTTATTATAGGTTGTTCATTGTTTGGGAAAATGGTGTTCGTAAGATGGAACTTGAGCTTGATTGTAAGGCAATTGTTCGTAAAATTGTGGAGCGGTATGTTAGCAATCAAGTGAATGATAATCTATGTGCTCTAATCATGAATTTGTTGGATCGAAAATGGGATGTTAGAGTTTGCAAACTGGTTCGTTACGAAATCAGCTGATAACAGAGTTAGTTTTTCTTGGATTAATTCACCTCTTAAAAATTTTAATTTACTTCTCTTTCCGGATGCTACGAGTCAATGCCAGACACACGATGAGACCAGGGCTAGTATGCATGAGCCTATGAAAAATTCTTCCATACATCAAAGCGGTTTTGATGTATAACACATTAATCTTTAAAAAAATTTTAAACAATATGTTGTCATGTAAAAACCACCTCAAATATCGTGCATAGAAAATAATAAACGAAAAATTTTATTTAACTGATTGTTCAACTAGTTATTTAACGATAAGTGAATTCTTACTTATGTCAATGGATCCTTAAACATGTTGATGTTAATTAAGTTGAGCGTAAAGTTATGAGATTCTTTACATACATTAAAATATTATTCTTAGATCTGTTGAAAAAATCTTCACTAACAGTAATCCAATACGAACTTAAAAAATGAAAAATAAAAATTATAATGAAATGAAAGGAATGAAAGCTTGATATATTAACATGTTGGGATAAAACTTATGATTAATTAATTAAAGCAACATTAAAACTGTACCACACAATTATTACTTGTCGTAGAAGATTTTAGACTTATAAAATTGCATCTTATTGATTGCGATAACAACTTGTGATCTAAATCACATCACACTCTCCCCTAAGTTACAAGTCAAACTTTACAAAACATATTTCAAATTTTCAATTAGTCTATTTATCATACAAAAAATAAAAAAATAACTACTCACTCTATTTTATAATAAGTGATATTATAATTCTCTATACATATGTTAAGAAAACTAAAATTTATGTTAAAATTTTAATATGTTGACATTTTTATTTTTTATTAAAATTTTATAAATAGAATGGAAAGAGTGTGACATAAACAAAAAAAAAAGAGAGAGAAAATGATTGTTTTAATTACTCAAATAATTCTTCAAAAATAATTTATGAAGAATAAATAATAAGTTTTTAAGAATATTTAAAATGCCTCTTATTATGTAAAAAAAAATATCCTAAAATTTCTAATTGAAAATCATTTTCTTGTCCCACGAAAATTGTTTCCATTCATTTTTAACAATGAAATAAGTTGGAACCCACGACATTCTTCCCCCCGTACTATAAGCATTTTAATAACCTTAAAAAACACATTTTCACGCCGTATTGCTATCATTCTTAATTATTTTGTTCACCTCTTTAAAGAAAAAGAAAGAGAGAAGCATTTATACAAAACTTCAAATAGAAGTGCGCTCAAACTTAGGTTCTAACTTCTGTTTGAATCGATTTTAGACAATTTTTTTTATTTTTTTTTGGTAAATTTCAAGGCAAATATAGATAAGATATAAAAGTTAATAAGAGCCATTGATCAGATAATTGTAGTCTGGACGAATTTTTTTGATCGACACGATATATTCCGAATCGTCAATCATCACTTCAATGGCACATGATCAAAATAAGAAAAAGAAAAGCAAACAAAATCAAATCAACAACAAAACTGAGAGGCTCAGAAGGATCCATTGGTGTTTTATCAATCACAAGGAAATTAACAAAATTCCCTCAGAAAATAGGTAGATTTCAGCATCACAGCCTCCGGCAATCTAATTTAATTTATAACCCCAATCATAAATTTCAGAGTACAATCGAAAGAAACAAAAACAATTTGAAATTAAGTGGATTCGATTAAAAAATTTCAAAATCAGATGTAAAGAGAGGAAGAAGATGAAACAGACATAAACAAAATTAAGAAGAAGAAGAACAGAAGAAGAAGACGGGCGGCGTAATATTTAAGCTCGGCGGAGATAATGAAAGAAGCTGAAATGCCGTCTGTATTTATATTCACAGGGACAGTCAAATGTCTAGGTTTAGGGTTTTTCGGTTTTTACTTTACCTTTTCCAAACGGTTAAAATTAAAAATAACTAGGATAAATTTCAGATGTTTTTGTTAGACCATATAACAACTAGAAGTGTTTGGGCCGTTGATGACAACAGATAATAATTAACATAAAATTCTCTACTGATACATTAAAAAAAAATAATTTTTGTCCAATTTGTGTATATTTTTGTTTTTTCTATACATTTTATGTTACTATTTGAGACAGTAACATAAAAAATATATATAGTAACATAAATTTAATGAAAATAGTTGAAACATATTAGAACTGCAAGTGAATTATTTTTTTTAATATATACCGGCTAAGAATTGCCCCAATAATTAAATAGTTAGGCCCACACATCGAAAGAACGAGTTCTTCGTTTTACTATGAAACTTTTAGTTTTTTTTTTTTGGAAATTGTTTTAATGCTACATTAGATTATAATTATTCCACAAAAAATTATATTTGTATAATTTTTGAAATTTTTAAAGTTTTTTGTTATATTTTTTTAAATCTTATCATCACTTTTATATTTTTAATTCAAACACGCGACATTCATATTTGTAATAAATAAAATAAGAGATTTTTTTTTTAAAGGCCGGAGTACAACGAAGGATCAGTGAACTCTCGAATTAGTAAAGGGAGTACAAAGCTTGTCATGCATAACATTCAATCATGAATTGCTTTGTAAATAACTTTCGTTCTCTTTTAAATTGGTATACAATGCCATATTCATGGTTAGAGGGCATGAGTTTAGTGACATTGTCCCCCCAAATTAAACAAGCTAAATTATTACATGTATTCAAGAATCTCAAAGAAAAGTAAAAAGCTAGCCACTACCAAGGGTCAATTTCATTAGATTATGTTGGCCCAACAAATGGGCCAAGCCCATGCAATAAATGAAACTTGGCAGCTCCTCAATGCATGGACTGCTCTAAAGCTAAAAACCAAAAGTTTTAAAACATAATCAAACTAGAAAGCCTCAAACATCCCAAATGGGCTTTTCCATTGTAGAATCAGCATGGGAGAGTTGTTGCTGAAAAGGATTCATCATTTGCATTCTTTGTTGTTGTTGTTGCTCATGCAAATTTGGTGGCCTCGATCCTCCAATCCCTAAGAAATCAACGGTCAGCATATCGTTGGCTCCACCACCGCCACCGCCGCTCCCGCGAAATCTCGACGGGCCCATTGGGTTTCTGCCCAAACCATCTTGGATATGGTCCTTCATGACCCCTAGACCATTATCTCCCATTAGCATTTCACTAAACAGTCCCATATGGTCATTCATGGACGGCGAACTAGCCGGGCTGGACCCGAACATTTGGGCCACTTCGTGTTGGCCTTTTTGTAGTAACTGGGTTGAGAAAACTCCACCATTGATCCCCACCAAAGTTGTCTGATCTGACTGTGTTTGGAAATTTTCATAGGAGTTATTATTATTCCCCATAATGGGACCTGCCATGCTACCACCAAAGCTTTTTTGCATCAAGGGTGAGTTTATACTGTTACTTGCGGTAGCACCCATTTGGGCTGCTTTTTGCAACAAGGCCGTCGCCGACATGTGGGCCGCCCCTGAGAGCTGGCCCGGCCCGTTTTTACCATCTTGGAGATAATTAGTATTCGGGCTGAGCTGAAGGCCAGAGGAAGAAGAAGAAGGCCCATTGTTTCTCGGGCCGCCGAAAAGTGAAACTGAACTGCTTGAAAACATGCCAGTTGACATGTTCATAGGCTTGAATGGCATTGAACCAGGGTCTTGGGACAGAGATTTTAGTGGATTTTTGGCATCATAGCTGTTGTTGAACTCTGACATTCCCATGGACGTGCTATTAGGCAACGATGACATGAGATCATGTGGCATTTGGCCTCCCATGCTATTCATAAGTCCTTGGTTTACTTTGTTGTTCTCTTCAGCTAGGGCATCACAGAATGCTCTGTGGGTTATAAAGCTATCTCTCCTGCAAAGGGAATTTGGGAACTAATGTTAATAAATTCTGGTTTAGTTTGAGTAATGTGTAGCAAACATGTTGGTTACTGTTTATGTACTCATAAAACTACACCATGTCTACTAATTAGTTAATTATGACGGGCAAAACGTGGGAAAACAAGAACCACACACATTATACTTTCTCAATACCAAAAAAAGAATAAATACTTTTTATTTTTTTCTTATACATTTGCGAAGTGTTGATATATATATTTTTATTACAAAAGAGGTCACTCCCTAGAATTTACACAATCATGCACACACCCACATCCTAGCCAGCAAAACTTGAATTCTCAACCTTTTCATTTTTGAAGAGGTAGTGTTTTATAATTTTATATCTAATTCAAGAGTAATATCTTAATATTCTACACATAATTTTCAACAAAGTAAAACTTGATTACTTTAAAATTCTACGAAATTTACATTACAATTTAAATCTTTTTACAACTATAGTTCTAAACAAACTCAAATGCGCTTTCGTGTGAATGGGAGGATGTACTAAATATATATAAATAATGCATTACATAGGAATTGTTTTTGTATAATTAGAAGTTGCGTCTTCGAGCATTTTTTTTAAAAAATTTTCTTTAAAGATCAATGAGCAATCTAACGTTCATATTATACAAATACTAATACCACTTTTTTTCTATATCAGCTTCACCAATGCTCTAACCTCACTGAATCCAGTTCATATTAAAGTACCAACTTTTTCTTTCTTTTTTTGGCAAGAAAAAACTTATCGATCAACGCACATGTATAATATCATAAGTGTTGACTAAAGTAAAAAATAATACCTTGAAAATATGGTACCACAGTCACATTTATACTCCCTAGTACCACAAGTTTTCTGATGAGCCTTCCAATCAGATTGCACAGCATATTTTTTGGAACATTTGTCACATTTCCATTTTTTCTCTCCATGTTTCCGGCTAAAATGCTTCTTAATTCCGGTGAGATCACCTAATGCCCGAGCAGGATTGTGGTGGACACAACCCGGCTCCGGGCATATATACACCTTTTTTCTCACCTCAGTGGTGGTTCTCTGGCGGAGCTTCCACGGAAGATTGTGACCTCTCCGGTGCAACTGCAAGTTTTGGTCCCTTTGAAAACCTTTGTTACAAATTTCACACACAAATCTGTTGGTAGCCATTAGTGTGGTTGGAGATAAAGCAATAACTTCTGCTGTTGGATCTATAAGAAAAAATAAAAATTAATTAAATAAAAGTAATGGGACATAATTTTTTTTTCCCTTATATAATCAAAATGGATAGCAACAAAAAGGTGGAGATTGTGCAATCAAGCACAGTGTTAAGCAAACACATTACTCGTTTTAAGCAATAATTGGACACTTAGAATAGCATTTCTTTTGGAGAACTACACGAAAGGAAATAAATAAACTTCAAAAAGATTGGTTTGCTACTTTTTAGACTAATTAATAATGATGATCTACGTACATACTATTAATCATATTCATCATCCATATAATATAAATATTACAGAGACGTTCTAGACTGTAAGATGATTCACAACAGTATAAAACAAGTAAAAAATAAGGCGAAAATAGAATTCTTTCGACGTAGAGAACATTAAAATGGATATTGAAAATTCAGAAAGATAGCTAGAATTAATAAAATTGCCTGGAGTTCCTGGTAGGTTTCTTTTCTTCTTAGCAGGTGGTTGTTGCTGCTGAGAGCTTGAGCCATTACCATGATTCGTGGCGACATGGAGATGATTCTGCTGCTGATGCTGAAGCTCTTGAAGATGTAGCTGTTGAACTTCTTCACCAGTGTTTCCAGAAGAGAAGCTCCCTTCTTCACCTGTTATATTTGACATTAGAAAAAAGTGAGATATATAGCTAGTTAGTTTATAGTTATACAAGTTTTTTTTTTTGTGGTGTATGTTTCAAAAATAGTGAAACCCCACTTCTATCTTTTGCTTAATTGTTTGGCTAAAAGGGGGTTTGTTTTTTCTAAAAAAAATGAAGCCAAGAATTTGGTATGATGAAAGGGAGACAAAAGCCAGAGACTTCTCCTCTATTTCTGGTGAGAGGAAGAGTAGAGACTATGAGAGGTTTAATTTGCTTGGTGTCATAACCCAAAATATATATGAATTAATTGTAGTCTTCTTTGGCTTATATAAATATATATAGTGCATGTTCAGATGATCACATAAGTTAACAATAATACTGTATTATTTTTTTAGCTTAGACCTATCTTCATTACTTTTTACTTTTTCATAGGTAAATTAGGATAACAATTAGTTATATACTTCACCCGTTTTAAAATTAGGTATACAATTTTTTTTTAATACCATACCACTTCAAAATTTATAAAAATATAAAAGTAAAATTGTTTGTATTTAAGAGTTTCTGTATGTAGTTTTTGATATTCATTTCAAAATTTTTAAAGTAAAAAACTTCATTTGGATTTTGAATTGTAAAATTTTATAAATCTATGTTATGTGAAGTGAAATATATATCTAATTTTGGAACAAAGAGAGTACCATTTAATGTCTAAACCCGACTAATACTATTTATTTTGTAAAAATATGAAAGTATAATGTTTTGTATATAAGAACATTATTCATATACTTTATAATATATTACTTCAAAAATAAAAGATTTCTCTTTATTTTGGAATTATAATATTTCACATACTTATTTTGTATGAACTAAAATATACGATGGAGTAAAAGATAACGTAGCGTGCTACTGTTCAGATCATTCAATTTTTTTTTTTAGTGTATAAAATTTAAAGTTAAAATCTGAAAAAAGAAAAGAAAAGCATACATAGAAAAGATGAAAATGTCCAAGGAATATAATCAATGATACCTATTAGATCTAGGCATGTAGCTGCTCTAATTTGGACGATCAGCCGAATATATTTGTCACAATTGATCCAAACGATTGCAAGAACCAAATCAAGGAGTCAATATCGTGATTCAATGAAGCATCGACAATTTAATTGAGCTGTATATAATAATTAATTAAATATGCTTTAAGTCTTTTTACGAAGTTCATTCACACGGTATACAGTATATATTAACAATATAAATAAATGAATTGCAAGTTTAATTTCCTATTTACAACAAAAAAAATATATATATTCATTTGAGGGAAGACTATCACATACCACAAATTTTAAGGCGTGCTAAGGAAATTACAGTGTTTTTGGCAGAATGTTGACTAATTCGATCCGAATATTGTGCAAGATATGTAATGTGCATATGATAATTATAGTAAGCTTAAAATGTAACTTCACTACATAAAATTGAGTAAATAAATTTTGAGAAGGAAATTTTAAAAATAAGAACGATACGTGCTCCATTCATTCTACAATTAAAAATTCTTATATTCTTTGTAAAATGAGAGGAATATCTATATTTTCAGGCAATAATTAACTTAACAAAAATGGCCAGCCATTATATATCAAATTAAATGCTCTAACGTGAAAATTGTCTACAATTTTTTAAAAAAAATGTATTTTTAATTTTAAAAGAGAGGTACTGTATCACAGTTAAAAAGTATGTAATTTCTGATAATTAAACCAAATAACTTGCAATGGTGATTTTTTTAAAATTTATTTTTTTTATTGTAGCAGTAACTTTGTCTGGCTAATGTTTAGGAACCTGCCATATACCATGCAAGTCTAAGTTATTAATCACATATATGATATATGTCTTCTTATATTAAAAAAATAAAATAAAAAATTATCAGCAATTAACTTGTTCTTGCTATTTGACATAATCCTAGCTTATTATTATCCCTAAATTAATTAATTAATTAAATAGGGATTGATTTCATTTTTTCAACTGTATTGAGCCTCCAAGTGTACATGTGATGATCACTCTCTAGCTAAATTTTCACTAAAATTAATTATCTTTCCTTTTGTCCATATTGAAGAAATAAGAAGAGATAGAGATAGACAATATGTTGAAACTTGGCTACAAGTTTCATGAGGAAGTTTATATATTTCACAATTTTGTTTATATCCATATTGGTAGTATTAATTGATTAAGGTCATTCCATAACTGCTTATTGACAGAAATTTAAATTCTGTTTATATTTTATTAATTTGTCTATTTTGCAATTGAGGACAGAAAAACTTCTTATTGCATGGTACCCCTTGGCTCTTGCATGTTCCTCACACTCCGCCACTCCGGCCTCCCTTCTCTCAACACCTGATAACATACAAAAAGTTGCTCTCGATCCCTAATTCCAAATATAAAAACATGAAAACTAAACTAAATTCTGCCTTTTGAAAAAACATAATTTATATAGATCACGAGCAAGTTAGTTCAGTGATAAAAGCGCATGTTATTATTCGATTTTCAATTTAAATCGTATGTATAATGTCGAAAAGAGTGTGCTTGTCAGATTTATGTGAAAAATATAAATTCGGATACAATATTATGTGGTCAATGAATACGAAAAATTGACTAATGCATTCTCATTTTAACATTTTATCCATAAATAATAAATTACTAGGAAAAGGGACATGAAAATGAGAATGAGTGATTATTTATCTATCTCAAATAAATACAATTTTTGTCAATTTATAAGTACTATTATAAAATGACGTGATACATCTTACTTAAAATAAGGAGTCCTTTCAAATTTATTAACACCAAAAGAAAAAAAATAATTTCGGTAACTTTGATTATGCAAACTACAAGTTCTGAACCAGAAAAGTACAGTAGGCTTTAGTAAATAGAATCAAAATTGACCTTTTGTATTGAAATACGGAGTTGACATGATTTATATAAATTCTTCAGTTAACAGTCCTGTAATTTTTAGTACGTGCTATATAGTTAGTTAACTAATATTTATATTTTTTTGACTAAATCAAAAGCAGTCTTATTTAATTTTAAATTTGGAAAAGAAAAATTAGATATTAGAAAAATAAAGTTCATATTGATATCATATTTTCAAAGGAGGGAGTGTCTTTTCAATAAACAATATGATTGTTATTTTCTAAATAAAAATAAATTCATAACATTATAAATGTACTATAAATTAATTTAAAAAGACCCCAAAAATTTATATATATATATATATATATATATATATATATATATATATATATATATATATAAAATAGTGAAACTAGTACAATATAAATCACAAACGAGTCAGTCCGGCTAAAAATTAAAAACAACAAAAAGACAAAAATCAGAATATCCAAACATAGGCTAAGTTCTAAAACTCCAGTCAAGCAAAATTAGAAAGACTAATTCCAGTATTTCATAATTCCCTCTCATTATGACGAGGACAATTTCTAACTTGGTTTTTATCGATCGATGATTTTGATGTTCACCCAATATTTTACATACAATATTTTTAATTATATAGTGACAAAAACAAGTATTTTAGCACAATAGTTCTCTTTATTTAATTTGTGGATTGAATTTTATATTATTCCATGAAATATAACTTAATCTCAAAGGTCCTTTTCTTTTTCTTTTCGAACTATTTACCAACTAGATACCAAAATAGAATCTAAAGAACTACAAATATTTTTTATTCACAATATTTTGTCTTGCAATAACTTGTAGATTTACTCTTTATTTGCACCTTCCACACCATAATTATACTCCCTCTCTCTGTTCCAAAAAAGAGTTACGCTTGTGTTTTTTGTAAATATTAATATTACATCTTTAATTGAGATTTTCATCAATATATCATATGCTTTTTTCATATTTGTTATAAAATTTTAAATTATGACGAGATCTGTAAATTTGTAATTGAGAGTTTTTTAATTTATAGCAAAATAACAAAGAAAAATTTCAAATGTAATTCTTTTTTAGAATAAATTTTTTTTGTCACATGTAACTCTTTTTTCATAACAGAAAGAGTATTATTATATATTTTGTTCTTTTGTACTAAATATTCTCTTATTTCAACAGTACATTAAAGTTTCATAATGTGCGTCTAATGAATACCCAATATACTGTATTTAGAGCATTCGCGCCAAATTCTTTATTATATATATTAAATTATACATTTTCATAATTTTCAGAATCTCTATTTTTTATTAATTAAACCAGCGTTTCTATTATATAAATTATATTTTTATGTGAGAGACTTGAACAGTAAATCTCTCAATTCAGAGATTTATTGTTCAAATCCAAATATACAGATTTATTTTAGAAATTTTAGTGTAAATGTAATTTTTGATTCTTAAATATTTTCATTCTCTTTAATAAAGATTTTAGAGATATCAGCGTGTGCACTGTAATTTGATACCAAATTCCTCAACCCCATAACGATATATTGATAAATTTAAAATTTACAGTGTTACGAGAGGTGCGAGGGTAACGTTGTATATGAAAAATCTTAAAACTCAATTGAAGCAGAGTAATGTTATCATTTGACATTATTATTTCATAAATAAATCTTTATCTTCTTTTATTTATTATTAAGAAATTGACCCTCTTAATAATTGTTACGATCATTTCAGGTCAACAATTACTAAATAAATACATAATTAATCTATGTACAACTACCCCATAACACTTTGACGAGTTTCTATGACTAACCCCGGAACCCACGATCCCTCATATTTTATTGAATTTAATTTCATCCAACACATAATTAATTTACCCACATTTATTAGTGTCAAACTCTATCAAAAAAATTGCTTCAAACTTCATATCTTAAAGATAGTAAGATATCTCAAAAATTACTTCATATCCACTAAAATTTAATTATTTTTTGGGCTCTTATATTAATTGAAATATATATATATATATATATATATATATATATATATAAATCAAAATATTATTTTATATTGTTACTATAGGGATAGGGATGATTAGTATTGAATATATAGGTGGTGCAGTGGTTCCTAAGGTAGCGCACAGCCAAATACTAATTGACATTAGCATAGAAAGTCTAAAGATAACACCAACACAAAAGACGTCCACCCAATAATTTTAAATTCATAGTCGCATATAAAACATGTTTTTATTATTCTTTCTCAGGAAAATGATGTTTTCTTCATGTCAAAACATGTTGCTTTATAATATTACTTGATTTTGACATACGTATTGCTGTTAAAAAAACATAAAAAACATAAAAAAAAAAAAAAAAAAAAAAA
>CM025786.1:4440924-4583359 GCA_014636745.2 Centella asiatica | reverse complement strand
ATATATATATATATATATATATATATATATATATATATCACCATTAACTATATAGTTTTGTGTGTGCGTGTGTGTTTTTTTTAATATTTAAAATAAAAGTATATTAGTTGTGTTAATTGTAACCAAGAACTATGTGGAAGACGGCCTTAGAAAAGTGAAAGCTAGAAAAAGTAAGTTAAGAACTAATACTATAAAAATATAAATTATAAAGATCCTCCAAAGTTATTAGAGCATAAGACGTCAAAAGCTAAAAATTCCTCTTATTACTCCTTGCATTTATGAATAAAGAGTTACTGCCACATTGTTCAAAATAATAAAAATGCACATAAAAAAACAATTTTTATTAAAAAAGAAGTAGTCTGCTATTTAACATACATACAAAAAAAAAAAAGGGGCATAGTTTATATTTGTTTCAACTTAAATTTTAGAGATTTTTATTATTAAAATTTAGAATTTTTAAAATTTAAATTGAAACAAATGGAGTCATAAATTTAAACTTAATTAATCATAATATATTAGGAGGAGGTATGAGAAATTAGTTTGCCAAGCATATTCAATTATTCATTTTAAAGAAATGTTTCCAGTTACGATTACATACTATATAATCTGTTTGTCCTATTTGAAATATCTTTTATTTGATGAGCATTTAGATTTGCACGAGATAAATACGAAGATAATCACTTCTTCACCCTACTCTCTTTTTCTTCTTTAATCAAATACTACACCTAGTCCAAACATAACAAAGGTCATCAACACACCCATTGCCATTGTTATATCACCAAACCACCAAATCTCTGTACCCATAACATTAATTCTCTAATGAGAAATTTACAGAAATCTCACAACCAAACTCAAACCATCTTCACTGTTATTAACTCGCTTATGCTGACTTAGAGATTGAGAATTCAAATTGTGACAGTTAAATGGAGAATAGAACCTAGGTCATCCCTTCCTAGGCTTTTTCTCTAAATTCAGATACTACACGTGTGATAGTTAAAATTATCAAAAAAAAATTCAACCCTCCTCAAAATCTAAAAAGACCAGAGATGAAAAAAATAAGCAAAAAGAGTGGCCTCATGCTTAATGGATCTACGACAACCATAGATTCAATTTACTCTCTTTGAAAATCTTTTAAGTTTTATTTATATATTTTTACGATTAATTTAGTGTGCGGGTATTATGCAAATTTAGATATTGAAAATAAGATCAAATTAAAGTCCCAAATCATGCACTTTTTAACTTATTTTACTCCAAGCCTTAAAACTGCTTGTGGTTTGGTTTATCATGTAAAGAGTAACTAATAAACTTTTCTACTCTTTTGAGTTTTTATCATAATATAAAAATACCCGTCACGCTACACATACTGTATGGTACATATATACTATGTACTGTATAGTAATATACAGTAATACAACAATATTGCAATTGTTATATGATAAGTTTGTTTTGTCCAAGAATTTCAATATCTCACCGACTTCTTATAAAGATGCATATGTGGCTAATGCAAGACCAGCCTTATTTCTTTCCCTTTTCTAAGAGAACTGCGACAAACTGCAACACTTCGTTTCATTCTCCTTTTTCTCTCCCATCCTACACTAATCATATGTGTGTATGTATAGCCAGTTTAGAGTCAACTCATCTTAACACCATTCCTTAAAAGTAAGAACAATTTTTTTTTATTACATAAGAAATCAGCGTATAAAAACTTATGCACACACTCACGTATTTATCAACCACAAAATTTTGATTACACAAGAGATCACTATCAAACGGTGTCATCAACTATAAGATTTGAAACTCTACAAAGTTCGAAACCTTAACCTCTCACTTTTCAGAGGAGATAGTCGATAATTAGTGATACCAACGATCAGGTCAGAACAAACAAAATTTTAAAAAAGAAGAGTGTTCAAAACAAATTTCTCTAGACTTGGACAACAAAATGCCATGATCTTTCAAAATAAAGAGAACCCTAAAATTAACTTCTACAAGTTTTTAAAACCTCATAATGGACAGTATTATAAGATCAGTTCTACATTTAGATTACTTTTTCATCTTCTCCCCTACAATACCAATATAACACAAGCAAAAGCTGAAACTGCGCAAAAATGATACTACCAGTAACATTTTATACCTGTCAAATGAGTTATCTAATGGATTTGTGGATAACATTTTTATACATTAAATGGTTATCCATTACCCATTTAGGTATCCATTTGCCAGGTCTAGTAACAACTACTGAGCAACATCTGGTAAGCCACATAAAAAAAGCAACAATAACAAAAAGCTAAACAATAACAAAAAGCTAAACAATAACATCTAGTAATCCACATAAAAAAAGCAAGCAGAACCTTGTGAGGCTGAGGCCCTTATTATTATCTTAATGGGCCTCAAATATCATAACTAGTAATACTTGGCTGGCCTTCACAAAAATGATAAACCTGTGCTGGACCTGTCTCATTAATAACTCTAATAAGGATCATATGAATATAAGATTATCAAATACTGATGCACCCCCACAAATATTACTTGGGGTGCATCAGTTCTTTGAATCATAACAGATCAAATAACACCACAGACACAATAACAAGTAAAAAGTATGGAATAGCTTGAGATAACACTCAGCTACATTTATTGTAATGCAAAAGAACAGTCTCAGGCTATTTCCTTATTGCTGCAGGTCTTTCAACCTATCTGATGTGCTACAACAACAATCAAATGACAATCTCAAATGACACGGATTGTAGTCCGAAAAAGAACAAGAGAAAAAAAAAATAGTTGATTTTGTCTATGGAACTTCACTATTCCTATAACTTTGATCACCACAATATGTATCTCCTTGACTAGAGTAAGAACACAGATAATCATTCTGTCAAGTCTTTTCGGATAGAACATTGATGCGGTGACTCAAATTGTATGTGAACCTGAGAAAGCAACACAAATGAGGCCACGAAAGAATTTATGGAAAAGAAGGAAAAAGGATGAGATATTGGCTCTATGAAATTTATTTGAACCATAGTCTGAGTGAGATCTTATACCACAGAAAGAAAATTTTGCACAAACATATAATCAAGAAAAAGAAGCTTGTAGAAAACCTGAAAGTCTAGGCAGATGATTCTCTTGGAACATTTTGGGAACGCTTCCCACGGTAGTGTCACCGGCCACCTTTTTCTCGCCCTCATGGTATGCAACACCTTCATCAACTACATTAATGTCTGATTCACTAAGATCAGCCTTTCCATGCACCTGCTGTGAAGAACTTGACCCAGGATTTCTTTTCGATGTAGAATCCATACCATTTCTCTTTTTCTTGGGGGCCAGGTAGTCAAAAGCAAACGCTTCCAATGCTTTTGTTGTCAATGGACGGTTTCTTGTACTATGCCTTCGACCATTCATTACATTCTGCTGTTCGATTCCATCGCCATTGTTAGAGCGATGCAAAAAGTCAGGCTTCTGCTGATCAATTGCAGACAAAAGGGAGGGGAGGATGGTAGATGAACGGACATTATCAACCACTGGTACGTCTGTGCCAGAATCTGGAGGTATGTGAGGTTGGTTAAGGTCTATCAGAATCTCAGGTTGAGTCTTTTCAGGCAATGACTCTTTAACAGTGCTTAATGTACATAGATTTGCCTTCTTATTAGTCTCCTTGGGGTTGGATGCCGATGGAATCAAATTTTGACATGATTTTACTACCGAGTCACGGACTTCACATCTATCAGGTGACCTTGACTCTCCATTTATCTTGTGGTCCAGGAAGACAGATTCAACACCATTTTTTGATTCTCCATGTCCACATGCAACTAACTCATTCTGTTTTGTGATAGCTCCTAAATTACTTGGCTGACATGATTTCCTCTTCCGGCTGAACTGAAACTTCATCTTACTTGATTGAATGTCACCAAGGACAGTTCTCTGATCTTCATGATTTTCTACTGTTGCAACTATGGCTTCTGGGCCTCTAGGCATGCAATTAATTGCAGCATTAAGCACACATTGTGCAGAGTTGTCGATTTTTCCATTTTCCGGTTCAAATTTTGAAGTAATATTTGGGTCTTGTTTATCCTTGGAATGCTCTGTAGTGCCTCTTTCAGATGGAATGGGCACATTTATTGTTTCAACAGGTATATTATTCAGTTCTCTTACTTTAACCGGTTGTCCTCCACAAACAAAGCTGGTATCCACAATTGTCAACTTCAGAGAATCTTGGCTGCAATTTGAAATGCGTGGCCGGAGGTAACGATGACGTTTCCTGTTTGATACATCATCGGGGTCTGAACTGCATTCTTCCTTGTCTAAAGTGACTTCAACTGCTTCTGATTCAAGATCAAGATGTGCAGGCTCTGCTGCAACTTTGTTCAGGATATCACTGACAGAATCAAAATAATGAGTCCCTTTCACAAGTTTTCGTCTTGAGAACTTCTTAACACCAGGTACAAGAAACACCAAAGAGTTCTTCAAGCTAACATTAATAAGATCCCAAGGCTGCTCAGAGTGCCATCCTCTTGCTAAAAGACGGGGCCACACAGCTTCCCAGAAGAGATCATTAGATCGAGCTTTGCTCAACCGGAAATTTCCAGTTAAGTAATTAATGATTTCATCTTTTGTGAGTAGCGAACATGCTTTGCCAGTGGGTATTTCAGGACGTGTGGGTAACACATTGTAAGTTTTTGAAGGATCAACGGCAGTTCCAGTTAGATCTTGCTTCCCTTTGCCAATAGATACTGCTTCTACAAGCACACTGACACCAACCATATGCTTTAAAGTGAATACATATTCCTCTAGTGAAAGTTTTCCCTCTCCGAAGCTTCTTGACACCTGAAACATAAAATACAAGCACGCATACTTATTAGAAATACAATTTCTTTTTTGGTCCCCACAAAGTCAGATATGCATTCTTGATATTAGGCGATAGAGTTAATATCAATTCCCTAGTGTCATTACTTATTTCCTGTATCCCACAATATTTGCAGCACTTTCCCTTTTAAGATGTCTCTCGTCAGTGCAAAAGTTTTATGTTTTGGTAAGTTTTAGTTATTTATACACTTATACGACGTTAGCTTTAGTTACTGTGGCCCACCAGTCTTAGACATTTTAAAACTAACCGCCATTTTCAACAACTCGTTTAAAATTCAATCATCAATTTACAGACTTTCTAAGCTTCATATTAAACCAATGTTTTCAAATTCACTCATATTTCAACCTACTCATTTTCAAACTGTTCAAAACTAAACGACATTTCGGTAAACAAATAATCCAGAAGGGGTCACTATTTTTCTTTATGAAAAAGTAGAGGCTCGCAAATGTCAGGGGACCGAGGGAGCATATAGCAGAATAAATATGATTGCGTCATCTCTGTTCCATTTCTATATGAAGTTGATAATAGTTTTTTTCTTAAATTATTTCACTATTTTGGGTTAGGTTACCGATTTAATATTTTCTCGTGTTATGTTCTCCAACGTTTCTTTCCTTAGTGAATGAGTTTTCCTGACAATGAACCTTAAAAATTTAGTCTACGTATCAAATTTTGCTGGCGTGCGCTCTATATTTTACAGATGACATATTTTTACCAAATTAACACTTAATGGAAATACAAAACTATTTTTAATGGAGAAAATAATCTCTTCACTCTGTTCACCAATCACCACTCGTGATCACCTCTGCCCACCCTAAACTCTCTCCTAGCTCCACCTCTGCCACCCCTTCCTATATTCTATCATCACTACTACCATTCCCCTTTCTCCACCATGCCCATTTTTGAAGCCGCAAGGCCTTCTGCCCTTCTATATTCAAAATTAGAGCATATGTTAGAGTTCTTGTTAGTTGCTCTTAATTTTTATTTATTTGTTCTTTTGGCCTAGCAGGCATCATGGTGGATCCAATCCCCCTCTCTACCCTCCCCCACCCAGAAACTTTTCTCTTTTTTTTATGCTCAAAATAGACCTTATGTTAGAGTACATCTAATTCGCTCTTAATTTTTATTTTTTTCTTCTTTCACCTTAGCAGGCCTAATGGTGGGGTCAGGACAAGATTCAATTCCTCGCCTCACCTCCCCCCCACCCCACCCCATTCTCATGCCATCTTATCTGGCCAACATACAATTTTTTTTTTCTTTTTTACTTTTTCCAGGTTTTAGTTGGATAATCCAGATAAAGATTGCAAAGTTCATTTCTACTTGTCAAAGAGGGTATTGAATCCATCCAAGTCTCATTGAATGCTTTACGAGCTTTGGCTTCACTCTCTCCACGGCTTCTCAATTGCAACTTCATTTCCTATGGACGTTACTCTTTGATTAAGTTAACTGATAGACAACAGCATGAGGTATCTCAGCTGGCAGGGAGAACTACTCCCTTCCTTAATGCTTGAGTTTGAACCTTGGAAACCTTGGACCAGCACCCAGGAGAGATTTACTCTCCAAAATGCATCATGATGATGTGGTAGCATGCCTTTAATATTGTGCCAAAAAAAAAAATCAATCTTAGCTGATGCAAGAAAACCTTTTATCCTTTGAAGAAAAAAAGAAAAGATAATGTTAATTGACAATTGATCTGAAGATTATGTCCTCTCTCTCTCTCTCTCTCTCTATATACACACACACACACACACACACACACACACACATATATGAATTAATTGTGCAAGGAGATATGTATGATCATAAGACAGGTGAAGGAGATAAAGCAGGCAGTTGTGGTGATTTGAATCCTCAGTCAGATGCAGTTGTTTGATTAAGACAAGCTCCTGCTTGCTCAAAAAGATGTTAGCAACAATAAGGTAATATTTCGTATTAAAAAGTTGTAAGACTTTTTGGATATATATTGATGGTTTTGGTGATTTTAAGGATTAGTTTGGTGATTCAGTGTTATCATATTTGGGCTAACATGTCCAATGAATAATCTCCTCAACACCTTGAGGTGTCCCATTCTTGTAGAAAATCATATATATACCGTGGAAACACTTACTTACATCTCTAATGAGTATTAACACAGTCTAATGTACTCATCATTTTCTAATTTGATCTTACTTGAATAATCCGCAAATAGCCAAATGTATCTGACTTTTCTATTATATAACAAAACATGAATAAAACAAATGATATGAGTTCATGCAAACTGCAAAGTAATCTATATGACTTCTGCACCTAATAACATGAGGCTAGTTATGAACCAATTCACAAAATGATACACAATGGACTCAGGGATTCAGATTAAACAAGTTAGTATTTATGCAGAAATGATGAATGCATCTAAACTTACAGAAGAATAATAACAGATTAGAACATTTATCAACTATGAGGTTGGTAATGCTAGCTGCAATCATTAATATAAATTCAAAATTACCTCTGTCAAAGAGATTTTGTTCTCGTCAGACACATGTGGAAATATGCGTGACAGCAGTTCCTGCTGTCTCCAACCTATAAAAATTCTTTCTCCCTGAACACACCGTCTAGCTTTCATTTTTCGAGATTGTGACCACCTGAGGTGCTCAGCAGACTTATAAAACTGTGTGTAGTAGTATGAGAGTATATGTCCCATGTTTTTACTGTCAACAAATTTCTTCACAAGATAAAGATCCTTGCCAAAGATATATAGCCCAAGGAGAAAACTATTACATTCAATGTCCTTCCCAGCATCACTAGTTGAACCAGAGATAGGATGACAGCCATTGCTCTCATGATCCAAGTTTCTTTCCATCTTTTGGTGCAAAACAAAGTTGGCATGCAAGTCATCAACATTGACTACAGGCTGAAGCTTTGGCAATCTTTCTCCTACTCCTTCCTCATGGACCTGTTCAGTACATAAAGGTTCGCTTCTGAATTGTACATCATCATTATTTGATCTTATTGGGATCTCCACAGAGTCTCGATAAATACTCAGATAATCATTTTTACTCAGCAATTGTGGAATTTCCACCTGGAATTCATCCCCAACTCGAGGATGAACTCGCGGATGTCCGAAAGCTTCAACATTATCAAAACAATATGCAGAATTAAGCCGCTCTCTGGAAGTATCAACAATGTCTTCCGTATTGTCATCCATTTCAGCTGAATCTACCAGCAAAAAGCTGAAGAAAAAAGAGAGAGAAAAGAAAATATTTTTTTACATTAATTCCTTGTACAAACATATCAGATAAAATTTTGATAGAACATAACCAAAGAAATAATACAGATCTAGTCAAGGAACTGGTCTTTCACAGAGCAAGAATAAGGGAATCTACTAACTTTCTAGTTTAAACTCAGAGCTCTCATATTACAACCCACTGAGTTTTCAAGAGATGTCATCCCTACTCCCCATTGCTATGATGGATCTAAATTTGCATTGTGTATAAAAATAAGTGGATTGACCAAAAATTGTTTTCAGAATTAACCAATTCATAGACACGAAGGGCAAATTTTGGGTGGGGCAAGGCGGATAAAATCAATTACCTAAAAGGTGAAAGTACAGGCAAGTCCCGGTTTTAAAAAAAAAAGATAAAAAAAGACATAGACTCGAATCTAATGATCAAGTCATGTTCACAGTAGGACAACTCAGGAGTTTCATAAATGTCAACTTCACAAATAATAATCTTGTAGAAATACCTTCCCCTGGAAAAAAGGAAAAAGAAAAAATAATAATAAAAAAAACATTGGCACAGGAAACAAAAACAAGTGAAATGATTATGCAGATAAAAGAAGTATCCTAACTTGATTATATGTCCTCAAATTTTTTAAAGTTGGGGGGTGGGGTTTGGGGTGTTTAAACTTGATGTGATAGACCATGCTCCGAAGTGATCACCACAAAACTTGCAAGATCTCAAGAAACAAATTTTAGCAGCTAACTCTCTTGGTTCAACTAATTACCTTGTGATCAGATCAAAAATACTAATAAATGTTGTGTAATAATTAATAAAATTGAAAAACCCTATAAATGTCAAACAGTTCTTCGAATAAAAAATATGCACCGATCATTTGTTCGTAGCAAGAAGATACACAAATCAAATCCATATGATATACAAACAGAAGCACCAAAGATCATATCGTAAACAGATTTAATCTAAAAAATAAAAGCTAATATAGTCGAATTTCCCTTCGATTTGCCCTAGAATAGAAAGTACCGAAAGACCTACCAATCGAAAATGTAGAATCATTAACACCGATAGAATGAAACTTCAGTATTTCCTACACAATAAACTACTCAAAACCTTACATAAATTCATTTAACAAGCCAAACTTCCATATACAACTTCACAAACTAAATCACTAAATTTTATGTTTAAAATAGACAAGAACAATTCCCAGATATACAAATCAAACCTAGATACACAGATTTAGTACTAACCCACATACCAAATTCAAATATATATCATAAAAACAAAGTTATAAACAAAACATACCCAACTTGAACAACACTCTTGATACCACAAACATCACCTAACACCTACAAAGTTATGAGCACCTAAGGAAAATAAGCAATAGAATTGAAGCATTATATATACCCCTCTAGTAGAGGAAATTTCTGGTTTAGCCCATAGTTTAGCCCATATAGTTAATGGCATTACAATAAATACCACATAATATATGACATTTACCAGCAGAAAACAACAAAAGAAAAAAAGAAAAAAAATGACAAAAAAGTAAAATTCTCACAGCCCCATATATACACTTTAACGTTAAAATCCATTGTAAGAGCAAATGGGCCTTACCAGTTTGTATCGATTCACCCTTTTGTCAACCTACTAAAAAAGTTTTGAACATAAAATATAAATAAATATTTGAAACAAGTAAATAAAATCAGGGAAGAAATATGCAATATGAAGATAAACATGTAATATAAATATAAATGTATGCAAGATTTACCTTATGCTGAAGAGCAGTACCGGAGTTTCATGGGTACGAAGGTTGAGAACTTGAGGAGTAGCGAGGAGAGAGAGAGAGAAGAATAGAAGCAAGTTCTGTCTCGCTGTTTAGAGAAGAAGATTAATGCCTTTGTTCGGTTTACTTTGATTTTATTAGAGAAAGTACGCAACCAAACACGGCCTTTTATGGGTACGAAACTTGGACTACAATTTCTCGTTTCATTTGACATGACAAAACTAGGATTTTATTTTTATTTTGCATTATTTTTGTTTAATATTTTGATATTATATGTTGGATAAAATACATCATATTGTATGAGGTTTGGTTGGATTTGCGTTGTACTAGATGTGCCACATGAGGTTTTAAAATATTATTAGATTACCATCTATACTTTGCTAAAAATAAAAATTAGTCATAAAATTTCGAAAGATTTAACGACAAATATGATTTGCTAAAAATAAAAATTAGTGATGAAATTTCGAGAGATTTAATGACAAATATGCTTTGCTAAAAATAAAAATTAGCGATGAAATTTCGAGAGATTTAACCATA
Organism: Centella asiatica; assembly: GCA_014636745.2. Classification (NCBI taxonomy): domain Eukaryota; kingdom Viridiplantae; phylum Streptophyta; class Magnoliopsida; order Apiales; family Apiaceae; genus Centella; species Centella asiatica. Next base: position 4,572,975 of record CM025786.1, on the reverse strand, counting down.
AATATGCGGTAATCTATTAATATTTCAAAACATGCATCATTCATGTTTAAATGTTTAAATTCAAGTTGGTGCAATGTAAATCTAGACAAACATAGGCAGTGCGATATACTTTATCCTAAAATATTCTCTCAATTGACGTTCATGGTCAAAATGATAAAAAGTTTAATTATATTAAGTAAGATCTCAAATTCGACTAGCGTAAATAGAAAAGACATACAAAAATAGATTTTTTTTAGTAAATTTGACTCAATTTTATAGAAAAATAATAAAACATTGGAATCTTTCACATAACAATACCGATACAGATAATTAGACGAAATATATACGATATAGTGTACTTTGTCCCACAAATAAAATTTAGGTGAATTTATTTCATACATAAAAATATTACATAATGTAATATGAATTTGTTTATACGAAATTATAAAATACTATAAATTTTTTATGTATGAAATAAATTCATCTAAATTTTATTTGTCAATGTATATGTTGATGTTTTCTTTAACAAAATATTTCAATTGATGGAATATTCTACTAGGATAGAGTATGCTATAGAGAGTTTACATTGATATTTAAAAAGAACATGCCACAAAGTGTTAAATTAATATTTACAGGTTCACCAAGAACATGATTAGTAAAACTCAAATTCATGAAGTGTTTGTTGAATTTTGTGAGTTAAATTAACTTTTATTAGCAATTTTTGTCTTTACTATGAATTAATCTACATGAATAACGTGCAATTAATTTAAAGTTGAATTTAATCGTAGCATTTTAAATTTAATTAACCTAAGAAAAAACCAGATATAATTAATTTTTATGTAATTGATGAAGTATTTTCATTCTCTAATCTTATTTAGAACACTTTTGATTAAATTGTGTGCTTCATTATTATTATTTTATTTGAACGATTAATAAGTGTAAGTTGAATAGAAGTTAACATAAAAAAATTCACAAATTTTGAACGTAATTTACGGTGATATTATTAACTAAAAATGATGCTTATCTGTATATAGGAGAAACGCGTATCAAAGTGCAATCAAATCACTGAAGCATCAAGATGAAAATGTCTGTACGAATCAGTTGTTGAGCACAAAACATAAAACATTAAGCATTCTTGAGATAGACGTGAACAAGGGCTGGTTCAAGAGCTTTTAATCCAAAATTTATTTTTATTGACGAATAATGAGATTTTTATATCTGTTTATAACATAAAAAAAATAAAAACAAAGATTCCTTATTTTTCAAAATTGTAACGAATTGCGAAAAAATATTATACCATTTTTTGTCTATCTAAATATGTGAATTTTGTGTATTTGTCGTTATTATATTTACTTACGAAGGAGCACCTACCTCCTGCCACAAAGGCGATGACTTTAAACGGTCTTATATATTTATCTTTGAAATGCAGATATATCTATTAACGTTATATTAAATAATGGCCGATGTAAATGAAAGTTGATAAAAATAGTCCCAAAATTAATTTAATATAAGGAAAAATGGAATGGGAAGAAAAAACGATTCTCATAATATTAAATAAGTATAAATAAGTGATTGTTGAGGAAAACAATCACTCATATACATTTTTTTTATTAAATATAAAAAAAACATTATAAATTTTAATACCGAATGAATTAAAAAGAAAATTTCATAGATTACGACAAATTCTTCTCCCTTATATTAGATTGTTAAAATCTTTGTTACATCAGTTGTTTAGAAAACTAAATTCTTAAACGACATTGGACCTGAATGAGAATATTAAGAAAGTCCTTTTTATGGCTTATTACGATATTTTATGTAAAATCCAACTGAATTCATTCGAATACCACTCATTTTCCACTTTTTTGCTAAATGTCCAACTCTATTCAAATTTAAGTTGATTGTAGCTGCAAATAAAGACATGGAAATTTTTTTGCAAAAGTAAATTGAAATATGAGCGCAATACTGCAATATGCTTCCAAAATAAGTTTAAGAGATAAAGTAAATGGCATATATTTCAATTGAAATAAAATTGAAGCATAAGTAGATTTTTCTTTAAAAAGTAAGTAAATTAGGAACCATAGTAACATATAAAGGTACGAAATAGAAAATAACATATATCTCAATTGACATTTTTTAAATTATCTCAAGTTTTGTAACGATGCATAACAATAAATTAAGTACGAAATACTGAAATAGGAGAGCACAAATAAGTAAGTGATTATTACTTTATTAATATAATTAAAACATATTAAAAAAAATCATTGTATACTACACGTGATGTGTCTTGATCCCAGAGTAAATAACCTACTTCAATCTAAATTTTAAAAGTTTTAAAAAAATGGGCAAAATTTCACTTCTATCACATGTTAATTCAATGTTATTGTTTTTTTTTATTGAAATAAATATAACATGAAAAGATAAATTTGTCTTTGAAAAAAAATCACATGAGAAGTATAAGTTTATTTTTTTTAACAATATCAAAGGAGATGACTTAAGTGAAAAAATATAAATATGTACATGACTGAAATGATGAAATTGAAAAATAAAATATTATATTAAAAGTTGAACAAAAAATGAAAGGATAAAAGTGTCGGAGTAAAAGATAACTTATATTGTACGACAAATTATTTGCTATTCTTTTTATTTCCGAATGTATCGTATATTAGGCTAACTAGATTTCTCGAATATATATATATATATATATATATATATATATATATATATATATATATATATATATATTATTTTATTTTATTTTATTTTTAATTTTTTTGTGTGGCCACTCTCGAATCTATTTGACTGGAACAAACTTTTAAATCGTGTGACACATATCTCAAGGTCAAATGACGATAAATAATTTCAATCTACAAAATTCGTAGGTTTTCTAATAAAATATCATATATCATTTGCTTATAAAAAGAGAATAATAATAATGACGTTGCAAGCAGGTTGCTCTTGGGCTTGTGTTCATCAATTAACAAGGAAGATTAGACAATTATATTTTCTCTTGAATGCTCGCTCTTATCAGAATTATTTTTTATATCAAGCTAGGAAGTGTAGCTGTTTAAGAGAGGATTTCAAACACTTAAGGGGTGGGTGATTAACAATTTGGTGAAGCAGGCAAAAAATTTAATCATATAAATGCATTTTTTAAAAAATTTGTTGTAAATGTATTATAAAAAGTTATATACGATCATAGTATCTGTAATGTAAGTCAACAAGTCCTATCGATAATTTTCTTTTAAAATTTTTAGTCTCAGATATATTTTATGTTTGTATTTAATTCTCTGCCGATGGTTATCAAGGCTTTGTTGAGCACTGTATTTTTCTGTTTTTAGAAATTTATTTATGCACACAAATAAATTTATAAGAAAAATTTATAAATTAATTAAAATTTAATATGTGAATCAATTTATTAATTACTTTCTTTCTTAATCAATGAAATCAATTAATTTTTTTTATACATTTTTATAAATTTCTCTTATAAAATATTCTGTGGGCAAACATTTATTCTTTTAAAATTTTCCTTATTCACAGTGGATGTGTTCGTTCAGTTAGTTATGATGTGGGCTCTGTTTGTTGTCATTAATGCATGATGATTTTGTCTGTCTTATGCACGTGCCACTCCATTACTTTGAATTTTAACTCAACGTTGTTTTGCCGACGAAAGAAAAATGTATATTAGTGGGTTGTGAATTATTATTATTATTGTTATCGTTAATGATGATATATTTTATTCGTATTCAATTAAATTTTCTTGTGTACATAAAGTATTATTTACTATAGAGAAATAAATATTATTTTTCTCACGATTTTGTTTTAAAAAAAATATTCCATAAGTAAAAAAATGAGTATAAATTTATAAATTCACGTAGTTCACAATTATGTGTGATATCATGATATCAACAATAATATTGTAGTGAGTTGTGAATTATTATTATTATTATATGTTAAGTTGTAACATTCGTGACCAAATATTTAAATTTTTAAAAGTAATTTAAATGTTTTATTTTCTGTCTTGTGGTTTATCTTGTCATACATTACTTCTTCCAATATGAGATACATAATTCAACTTTTATGGTAAAAAATATGTTTATTTTTTCATTAAAATAAAATTATTTAATGTTACATATAAAAAATTCAGTCAAAGGTTCATAAAGATACCTCGGCGTAAAACAATTGTAGCACCTATTTTAATATATAATCAGAATATAATGCAGTTCAAAACCACGAAATTAAAATATATCATAACTTACAGAGTAGTATAAGATATTTAGATGTGATTTTAGTGTTAAAATTTTGTATAGCACCTTGCTTTCTGTTAAAACAGAGCATTTTACATACATTGTACAGAATATTCTCAAAATATTGCATAAAATTATACAATTTATTTTCATGTGAATGCTAAAGGGCTCGCATATTAAAATTTAATAATAAAAAAGTTTTACATATATTTGTATACTTCTAATTATGTCAAGTATTATTGGCTCAAACTAAAAACCTATTAAGGATATGATGGCCCTCAAAGACGTGAATTAGGAGTGGTTAATCCCGTCCAAATATATATATTATGGTACTAGAAAAGAAATAAAATTGATTTGTATTTTAGAAATCACAATAATTTGTTACACGTGCGAGTAAACATCCTTTGCACGTAATGGCACAATGTGACAAACTAATTATATACAGAGATATAAAAAATAAAAAAAAGAGAAACAAATAATCACAACCCGCATAAGGGTAAATGATCCTCATCCGTTAAAAAAACAAAAAAAAAAAAAAGAATAGACAACACTTGAAAATGAGTTTTGGTTAAAAAAAATCAACATTTGTACAAAATTTTTTTGACGATTTATTTTAAAATTTACCATTACAGTATCTTATTATTAATTGAACATTTATACCAAATTTTATCAAAAAAATTATTATTTAAACATATAATTATTAATCAAATATGTAATATTAATATTCGTAAAATAATTAAATATTACTTTTTTATGTGGAACGGACAAAGTGCTTTTTATAAGATATCACTGTAGCATTGATGAGTAGGTGATGTAAACATTAGGATGGACAGATCAAAGCACACTAGCAACTCGGTAAGACTCAACAAGCGTGTTTCTATTAGGTTAAGAGTTCGAGTTAAAGAGGCTGACTAAGAACTAGAAGAGTTTCTCTGGTTAGAACTTTTTTACCAAAAGAAAAAAGAAAAAAAAAAAAGCACACCAGCTAGTCAATATCAAATGAAGTTTTTTAAGGCCCAAACCGAGGCCCTAATACAAGGCCCAGAGAATTCCCTAACAACACACGACTGCACAAAAATACACAAAACCAAACAAAGCCCAAGTAACCGAAAATTAGCTGAAAACTCGCGTCTCGCGGTCATTTTCCTTTTAGCGGCACTTTACGAAGTATAAATTTGGTTCCGATCATTTTTTGCTTCACATATCATTTTTAATTTTTCCTGTAATTCAATACAAAAAGAGATGAATTATTTTTGTTTTTCGATTCAGAATCTTCATGAATACTTGAATTTGCAGGTGTTAATTTGTTGTGTTTCAAATCAAAGTACGAAAGCAGGTATGATCGATCTCATCTCTTCGTCATAGTTGAGTGCTATTCATTTGATTAATTTATTGTTTTAACAACAATGTGAAGAGATTTATGTGATCATGGATTCTACTGTTCATGTACCGAACAATACACTATTCATCTGGAATTTTCATAATGAATGAACCCCATTCATAATAAATGTTTCGCTGTCTTTAACGCATAAATCTGTGTAATTCTAGCGTAATACTGACTAATTTCGATTTTTCCTCTTTAGGCCTCGGTCTTTCCTATTGGTTGCACATGTTGTATTTGCTAATGTGGTATAACTGGCCAATGGGATTTAAAGAAGACAGTGGGGATCATAGTATGAAAGGTGAAAAAAATCAAAAATTGTAATGTGTGTGAGTAGGTGATACTAATGCCGTGATATCACCTTTATGTTCAAATTTTTGCCCTATAATTCTCTTTTTGTTGTCTAAATTTATATAGTCTTTTATAACTAAAAGTAATTTATATGTTTCCTAACCTTAATTTAAGCTGAGGTTTGATTTTGTTTCGGTGTGTAGTCAATGGTTTTAAGGCTCTAATGAGGGTGACGGTCTTTGTATATCCCAATAATATGATTCATAATAGTTACTGAAATAGCAAATATTGAAAGATATCGGACTTCTAGCCCTTTTACTGATTGCTAAGGGGACTGATATTTCCACGAACTTTTCTTTTGTCGTTTCCATAATGTGTGTGTCCATATATATATATGTATGTGTATGTATGTATGTATGTATGTATGTATGTATGTGTGTCTATGTATGTGTGTCTATGTATGTGTGTCTATGTATGTATGTATGTATGTATGTATGTATGTATGAATGAATGTATGTATGTATGTATGTATGTATGTATGTATGTATGTATGTATGTGTGTGTGTGTGTGTGTGTCTATGTATGTGTGTCTATGTATGTGTGTGTGTGTGTGGATATGAAAACAACATTTAAAATTCATAACTTATGAAATGCTTTTTCGTCAATCAGGATCTTAGTATGTTGAGAGGTGGTTTACACTTTACAGAAAACAGATAAAATGTAAAATCATTTGGCCAGTTGAGAACAAGCCCTTTACAAAGACCAGGTTTGGCTATCATATCTCTTCATGAATATTAATAGTATAAATTATTAATGGGATAAAATAGTTCTTCCAGTTGCTGTCAAGCAATGCTAGTGATGGCATGACATCATTTTTGCGTTTGTTACATTATTTGAGGTTTACTCAATCTTGAAATGATATTCAAAGAAATGATATTTTATTTTAGAAAAAAAATTATTTACTGCTTTCATAGCAGCATCATATACCTGCAACTTTTAATTGCTGGATTGCTTTAGTTGTTAAAAGGCTTTTCTCCCTAATGCACATGCTAAAACATTTTTGTTCTTGATGTTTTATTTGTTTTGTTATGATGGTTCATTCAATATAAATTGTAGCATTTTCACATATTGAATAATTTGAAGCATGATCTTGGTTTGCATTTGGTGGTCTGTATTTTTAGTGTTATGCAAACCTCTGTTTTTGGTTTGACTTTTAAATGGCTGTATGAAAATATCTAATTAAGTAGTCTGCATGTCAAATCATTTAGCCGTATTATAGAAATATTTTTGTAATATTAATCATCAATTAACTAGCACTTGCTGTCTAAAATAATCGGGAGGAATCTGAAATAAAACTCTTATTGTAGAACAGATGGATTAATAAAAGAAGTGTTAACCCCCTTTTGTTGACATAGTCTAAATCTTGGAAGTTCATGAGAGAGGTTCAGAATACGGAAAACTACTTATTCCCAAAAGGGGAGGATGAGTGAAGGGCTATGCTAAAATGGTTTGAAGGAAATCATTAAAATATTAGAGCACTCATTAGAGCTATACACATATATATATATATTTCTACTCTTTAGACTTATATTGTAAGTAGTGGTCCTAAACCCACATTACTAAATCCTGTATTAAAAATTCATAGAAGAGATCAGATACAAAGTGGGAGGTTTGAGAAAAGAATCTGAAACAAAAGTGGGAAGGTGGAGTTTAAAGAGGGGTGACAACAGATCAATGCAAGATTGATTTTCTTAAAAGCTAGGATTCCCCCAAGTTCAAAATCTCTTTTGAGGAATCAAGTGCCTGCATCCACTACATACTAAGAATGCATTATTTTAATTGCCTAATTGATATGAAATTCTTGACATTATCCAATTAACTCCATCTGCGGTTGTCTAGTCACCATATCACAGATTCCGTAACGGAATTCAAATTCTCCAATCTTTAATACTAAAAATATGTGACAGAAATGCAAAGTATTTTCTCATTGCTGGTTTTATGTATAAAACTAATTTTGGTATTGGGTGAAATATAAAAGATCTTTTAGATACACATATTTCTCCGTAAATACGAAAATGTGAAATTTCTTTATGAAATACATTACTGATATATCACTTTAATAGGTGAACAGCCCAACTTCTTGTTCTGAAGTTTTGTTTCCCCTAACACTAAACAATAGACTTTACACTCCATGCAAGCCAACAATAGTAACCTACCATTTAATCTGAAGTTAATGGTTGCTACACTATTTGTTTTTTGATTTGTGGTCTACACAGATTTTGTGATGTTCAGGTAGTAAGTTTAATATGACCTTTGAAAGTAAGTCTGTCATGACCCATTTAAGTTTAATTTTTCTTAATGACGTATCTGCATGTTTTATTTACATGATCAAAAATTTAAGATATGAGGCGTTGTCAAATCAAAATTATAGTGGAATACTGGAATTATCTTTAAATCTCTTGGCACATGACATCAGTTATAAAAAAACATATAATTATTGGAGGGGTCTCAATATATGATTACTTAACTAGGCCTAGAGGATTGGGTAAGTGGTCATTGTCACTTCCCTACTTTGGATAGTAAAAACGAATAATGACATTTAAAATGAAATGCACTACAATTTATTCCTTAATAAACACATTACCAATGGTTGAGCGGCCAAGGAGTTGACATGGGATGGATAAAGAATTCAAGCGTTAATTTATTATTTTTTTAGAGGTCCGTAAATTCAAGATGTTCCCCATTACAAAGAATATGTACATTCTTTTGTTTTTTCCTTAGTAGAGACACTAAACAAACTTAGAGAAGCTTAGATGTAAACCTAATGAATGATCATGCTTAGAGAAGAGAACTTCTTTTAGATGTTTTGTTTATGCTTGCACGTCATTAACAAACTCAAAAAATAAAATAAGATGATAAAATTAAGACGAGAACATATAAAATAAGAACACAGTATTTTATCTTGGTTCATCAAAAATTAAGCTACGTCCAGTTTGTCTGAATATTAATACTATTGGTCCAAGTTTTCTATAATATATAATTGTGGTGGAATATCTCACACTTATCTAATTTACTTTGCAAATTCTCAATAATTACATAATATCTTCACTCACTTAAAAGAGACTCTCGCAAAAGATTAAAATTATGATTTTTCCATAAACACAATAAAACATTATATTTATAGATCCCAACATAATGTTAGAAACTTAAAAGGACTTGGAAATAACACTAAATCCAAATCTTATACGGAAACCTATTCTGATTAGAAATAAAAAATAAAACTCACCCCAATAGTAAATAGAAAACTTATTTCTAATTGAGAATAAATAATGTTGAAATATGAGTAAACCACAACATTCTGTCACTTGGTGAATACTTCACACACAACATAGTAATAACCGCAACTTGATTTTCAAAATACTGAATATCAGGTATACACCATCAGAACTCCTTCATACTATCAACCATAGTAATGAAATTTGCATAACATGCTTTCGTGTCAACCATCATTAAGCGAACAAGCATTACTCCCACTCACACAGGGGTATCAACTGATTTGCAAACAACCATGCTTTTTTTGTCCAAACTAGAGTTGTCTTTATAATCAAACTTTTTGAATATGTCGCATGAGATAAACATAAGAATCATCTTGACATCACATAAATCTAAATCGTTGAACAAATAAGTCAACTATTTGATAACACATCCAAAAAGTTTGTTCTAGCCAATACAAGGGTAACAATAACTTGAACATCAAAATTTTCTCCCTAATGATAACAAATCTCTTCGATTGCAATACATGAATTTTCTCCAATGTCAACTTGGCTACCAGTTAGAAGATTTTAGCGTAGAAAACACAATCTATTTGAGAATCTTCTCTCACCAAATTCATCGTATTTTTTTTCACCTTCACATGATCCACTATTTTCAGTATCTCTTTGTTCCCCAAACAGGCACTCCCTCCATCATAATTTTTGTAATGGCTAAAACATTTGTGATGGGAAGTCATATGAAAAAAGGTACTCGTGTTAACATACAACACATCATAATCGATTTATGCAATGTATGGCGCAATTAAGTACAAATTTCTAGTGTTGTCATTTATGATCTTAGAATCACCTTTGTCCTTAGTCACTTTGTTGGGACAATCTTTCTTTCCATAACCAAGCTCTTGACACGCCTTGCATTTTTGTTTTGTTTTCTATCTCTATTTAACACAAAAGGATCCTTAACTTGATAAAGATTTTTCAGCTCTATCCAAATATTTTTTGTGTTCTTCTCCATGTCAACTTTCATCAAAACAATATCTATAAGGCACAAACGGATGAAGTTTTTCGCTTTCCGATCTAAACGTTCTCATTTTGTGATTTGCTCTTTTGACACCGGCTCTGCTACATCAGATAACAACCATCCTTCTTATCCGCAGTAATTATCAACTTAGAATTCTCAATCACAACTTTCAAACCTCGTTCAATAAAAAGACCAATAATTTTAAATTTCTATGATTCAATGTTTTTACCATTTAACTTCACAATCTCAAACCCTAAGTTGTAGATGTACGACATCTTCCAAAATTCAACTATAAATCTTAAGAACTATGTCGTGCACTAAGCTCTGATACCAAATGTTGGGAATTTGAAATTTAATGTATCACACACGCCCTTCACAAACTCAGAAATAAAACAAGATGATGAAGTTAAGTTGAGAACATACAAATGAAGAACACAATATTTTATCTTGGTTCACCCAAAATTAGGCCACGTCATTGATCCAAGTTTTTCACAAGATACAATTATGGTGGAATATCTCACACTCCACTAATCTATCTTGCTAACTCTCAATAGTTATATATCATCATCACCCTCTTGTAAGAGTCCCTTATAAGGAATTAAAATTATGATTTTTCCATAAAAAACAATAAACTATTGTATTTATAAACTCTAACGTAATGTTAGAAATCCAAAAATAATCAGAAATAACACAAAATTCAAATCATATACGGAAACCTATTCTGATTAGGAATAAAAAATAAAACTCACCCCAGTAGAAAATAGAAAAACTATTTCTAATTGAAAATAAATAATGTTAAAAGTATATGTCAACCACAACATATATAAGAAACAATCTCACATAATAATGATACAAAACAAAATAATAAATGTATGAGAATAAGATCTATCTATTTAAATTTTTGGGTAAGATTATGTGCAAGATTCACAAATCACGGATCCAAATTTGTTTGAGATTTGGGTAATATTGTAAAAAATGTTAGATGGACTCTGGTGGTAAGACGATGTATAAGGCTTAAATAGAGATTTAATTAGTGTTAGTAGGCATTAATCGTAGTTAGACAGAATAAAATGTTATGTGTCCAATGCCTAAACAGATGAATTAATCTGTCTAGGCGGGTAGAAAAAAAGGACCGTGGATAAAGGCACTGTTGATGTTGTTGATTATGTTTTATAACATGTGTAATAGACCTTTTGTATATTAAAACATAGTGTTAAAAGAGGCGAAATAATATTTACTTTGGTGTAAAACCTAGCAACTGAAATTTTGGACCAGATTACTAGATTAGGTTCCACAAATTTTTACCAAACCCTGTATTATTATATTTGTCTCCGTATAGAATTGAACTCCTCTGTGGACGGTAATAATTCATATTATACTCATGTACTTGTGCAAGTTTTTCACTTTCTGAACATCATTTGTGTACAGCTGTTGGCTTTCTCATGTGCATGGCTCTAACAAAGCAGTACTTAATGCATTTAATAATTGTCCTTCTGAGCAGTACCAAACAAACATAGGATGTTTCATAATTAGCTTAGTTGAGAAATTTTAACAAATTAATTGAATGATTTTCACTAGAGTCATATGGTCATCAAATATTCAATTATCCCAAAATATATTGTTTTTGTTGATATTTAACTTGATCACGCACACTTGTTTCGGACCATGATTATTAGTTTGAAACCATTGAGCGTTTATGCGTATAATGTATTCCAAATGTGAACAAATTAAATCAACAAGACGTATGCAGAAATTAATATCAAATCAATTTCGCATTTTTGCAAGTCCAAATGATTTCTCAAACTTTTTTTTACAAGCAGGACTCATATATTAATCTTTACTGAAATAGTTGAATCCATTTTGGATCTAACCCGCAGTCCCAAACTAACTATCGCTGGTACAATATCAGACAGCGTCATGCATACGACACGGATGCTATTAGGAACATAAGGAAGAAAAGTCAATGGGTATGTTTTGAAGTGTAGTCCCAAAATTCCATGAATGGACCATGATCTTACAGGTTTTCCAGAAAGTTCCTATTTTTTTGCATTTGCATTGGAGTAGAGTGACATCATCTCAACTACAAACCTAATTAGTAGGTAATCAAATATTAGGATTTGAATTATATATATGGTGAACTGTATATCATAGGTTTTGTTTGGTAGCTTGCACGCTGCCACAAGGACACGTGCATCTGTTTAGTCCACTACTTCATTATTAGCATTTGTTAATTGTGCTTAATCCATACTTATTGAGAGCACTACAGACTAATGACCAATTGGGGGGGAGGGGGGGAGGGAGGGGTGGGGGGACCATCATATTGATGAATGCAAGTCTTTTTCTTACTTTATCAGGGGTTATATTGCTCCCACAAGCCCCTTGGCATCCTTGATTACATAAGAAAAGCAACCTAACTCTTCATAACATCAAGAAACATTGCGCGCCACCGTCTGTTTTCAACGATGTTGACCATAGTATTGGCATCACGACAATGCCACGTTATGCTATTAACTTAATTTTCATTTGTCTATGGTGCATATATATATTCACAATCCGACATACACATGGACACATCACACAAGCATATATTCGTGTTTGTGTCTATATAAAGTCGATTCACGGAGACAATGAGCAACGTGTCTGTGTTTAAGAGGATTGAACTTAAATTTCCCCTTATAGAAATGGTTGATAATATAGGGTCTAACTCAGAGAGATTTATCAAGTACAATTTTGCAGGCGCGAGTAGTGCCTCGGGGGAGGATGATGTGGTCATTAAGGAGCAAGATCGGTTGCTGCCAATCGCGAATGTTGGCCGGATCATGAAGCAGATATTGCCAAGTAATGCGAAGATCTCTAAAGAAGGAAAAGAAACAATGCAAGAATGTGTATCCGAGTTCATTAGCTTTGTCACCGGAGAGGCATCTGACAAGTGTCGCAAGGAGAAGCGAAAAACTGTGAATGGAGACGACATTTGCTGGGCTTTGGGAAGTCTAGGATTTGATGATTATACTGAGCCGCTCCGAAGGTATTTACATAGATATAGGGAGTTAGAAGGAGAGAAAGCAAATCAACATCTGGCCGACAACAATGAAGAATATGATCAGGAACCATCAAACTATGGGGAAAATTTACTACAACCTGCAGCAAGAAAACCTACAATCTTCCCTAATTTGCTTAACTTTAATGAACCTGAGAAGAATAAAACTTCACTTACCAGGAGATCATAGGAAAGTTCTAAGAATCCCAAACTACTGAATGCGTTCTACATTTTATATCCTAACTTTGATTTGGGAGGTTGCAATTGAGTGTTTTTTTTTTTTTTTTTTTTTTTTTTTTTAACTTTTAGGCTTAATTAGGAGTAATTAAGTGGCTTGAACTTCGATTTACTAGTTTGAACTAGGTTGAGACTTGATAGATATCTGCAATGATTGTACTTGCATTCTACGAATTGCCCGTGTGTGATCTTTAATTTACTGCAACCAGCTTGGTAGCTATATCATTTGATATTCCAATCCTTTGAACTCTTTCGCATGTGTTTTTATTTCTTAAACTGATGTTTATAGAAGATTGGTATGTACAATAAATTTGGTCTGTATATCTGGATTTGTATTTGGGGAAAGTATACATTTTCAGAAGCTTTATTGACCTGATGTAATTAGCTTTATCGAATTCATGGTGGGAGAAAGCTGAAGAAGAGCGTTTTTTCTCTCTTCAAACTATGGACCAGACAGAAACTAAGGTACCTCGCTCCCAGTCAATAATGATTCATGAAAATTTTAAGTATGTATTCTATATTTTACATTAATTTATCGTCGTCAGTAACATGTTTAGGGCTTCCCTTTTGAATACGAAGATCCATTAATTTCTATGATTCTAGTTTATGGTTAAATTTGCATCTGCACAATTTATTTGGATTTTATTTTTTTTTAAGATATCAGATATAGCTCCTATTAGTGTTTGTGAGAAGTGATGTTTGTGGCAGATCCATCATGCAGTTTGAATGATTGGATTACTTCATCATTTGGCGTAGATCGATTATATATCTATTGTAGTTGAATTTGATTGATGAAAGCGAGTTCATGAGGGTTTGCACCCGTTTGTTTGGGATGATAAATTAACATTCCTATTTTCTATTCAATTAATTTGATTATATAATTGTTTAATTCTTTTTTGCAGAAGTCCCTTCATGATTTGAATTTTATAAAACAAGATTTAATTTCTGGAAAATGCTATGTGAGTATACAAAATTTTATATTTTTTGGCCTAAAAGTTTATGCATAAGTTATGTATTGGTCATAAACAAAAAGCCGAGAGTAATAAAAGATAAACATATATAACATAAAATTGAACATAATAACACAATTCTACTTTAGACTGATATGTCTAAAGTGCATTAAACACGCATAACGATCAATCAGTGAATCACTCTTAATTTCTTGCTACATAGGAATTATAACCATACTAAGTCATATATACAGTTTATCAATCATGTTAGATGATTATTTAGCTTTGTAGGACTCACTTTACCGCTTCCTGTTTGAATTAGATAAAGCTCCATATCCCCTCTCTCTCAGTGTAGTTTGTCAAAGTTGTAATAACCGGATGAGGCAATATACAGTATATCTTGTAGCATCTGCTAAACCAGCTCCAGTTTTTCCAACCCAGTATCCTAATGACAATTCTCACAATTAAAATTAAAGTAGTAAGTACAAGTACAACAGAAAAATAAAAATTTGTAATAAAATATTGTATGACATGTTAACTAAAAGAGCCCACAGGATTTATATGACCATGTTGTACTATACGTGAAGAACTTAATGTGTATTTCAGGTGGAACCAAGTAGGGTTTTCTAAAACCCTAGCTAGATCTGGGACCACAAATTTTTCTTGCTCCAAGAATGCTTAGATTGTTGTGAAAATTAAAAAGGTATTTTATTATGGTAACACTTGCACATATTTAATGAGGTTTGGATCATCTTCCCACAACTAAGGGAGGATTGAAATGTCTGGCTAAGTGGCCAAGTCTTAGATAGTTTTGTTGTTAGATGGACTTTTGCCAGATACAGACAAGAAGAGAGAAATAGTAGTGTGTGATTTTCATTTTTATTTTTTTATTGGTGAAATACATATTAATGCTACGTGCAGATTTTATTCTGAAATTTGAAGCTCCAAACATCAAGATCAAATAAAAATATTCTTATCATTTGAGTTAACTCACAAATTCGCAATATATTCTATTTGTTGAATTTTCTAACATCAAGTACTTATTCCTTTTAACCAGTTTGCAGTCTAACTTTAATAATGCTATTTTCTAGCATTTTTTGTGAGTCATATGGGGATATTTATAATATGTGGATGCAGCATATAAATACCCATTTCTTTTATGGGCACCAGCTTGCCCATAAAAATGCTATCGAGTCGTATGTTATTTGCCAGCAATTTTTCTAGCATTTAACTATTTGTAAACATGTAGAAGCTTGCCGTATCTTTTTCTAATCATTTATTTTTACGATGGAATTTCCATCATAATCACATTAGACACCCGGCCCTGAGAATCTATTAATTACTTGTCAATAAATATTTGTACACAAATTATTTAAAAAACTAACAAAAGTGTATAAAAATAAAAAAATTTAATGGAACTTATTGATTAAAAGAAGCAAGAGAGTAATAAAATTGTCCGCATGTCAAATTTTTATTAATTTTTGAGTTTTTCTTATAAGTTTGTTTGTATGCATAGATATTCTTTAACCTAATTAAATTGCTTATATTGAGAAGGAAATAAATAATTTGAGCTTAAAAGTTTGTTTGTACACATAAATATATTCTAATCTAATTAAATTGCTTTGATCGAGAAGGAAACAAACAATTTGAGCTCGACACACGTATGAGTTATGAGTGTATATGTATGAAATAAATCTCGTACAAAAACAAATTTATAAGAAAAATTCACAAAAGAATGTATACTCGCGTGTGTGTATATATATACTCGTATCATATTTCTGATTGTTATTTCATTTTCTTATCCTTTGCGTCTGTTCAATTTTTTTCCTTCATAAATTAATGAGCTGACTTATAATCACCTTGTATTCTCGGTTTTGGTTTTGGAGTTTCAAAATTTGTAGGAATAATTACTTGAAGAAAGAGTCGAGTCCAATTATTTGATCTTTATTAATGCACCCTTTTTTTTAAATTTATTTTTTAATCTTGATTGAATATATCGCGTCAGAACTCGTGGCTGACTTGGATTCCGTATTCTCCAACCAAGTGAACGTCGGATTGGTGTTCTATCTTAAGTCTCTCAATCATTTTTTATAATTGTGTTTGGTAGTTTTTTATAATTAATGCATAGATTTTTTTTTAATTTTTTCTATTAAATAATAGTAACGTGGTAATTCTATAAAAAAATAAGATATAAAATAAATACGGGATGAGATATGAAATTTCAAATTAAGTGAATAGCTCAAACGAGCCACCGCCATCCTTTTTTACGATCTCAATCTCAATGTTCGCCATCCTTTGCACTATATAAATTTAATTATTACATCATTTTGACAATGTCTCAAAGTTGAGAAATCCTAAATATTACAATGACAAATTCAGAATACAATCTTTTGCTGAAAAAGGAAAAAAAGAATTATAACTAAAAAGTTACGTGGAATAGATTTGAAAGAAGCCCATCATCTTTGTGCTTGTATGGTACGATAATGGGAAGACTTATGCTAATACGACTGCCGGATAGTATATTAATCCGAGAAAGGGATCACATAAGTTATTTGCTACGTTGCACGTCTTTTCTCATGATTTTGTTTTTTTACATTTAAAATTATAAATGTCAACTAAAATTTAAAAATCAAACAAAAATTTAAAACATATTATATTTTAAATTCAAAATACCTCGACAAATTGTATAGCTTTCATTTTTAAATTTCAGTATAATAACTCTTTGAATATTCATCATTTCAAATTGTCAAAAAAAAAATTAATTTCTCTCTAAGATTATTATTCCTCAGCATTTTCTATTTTATCATGAAAAACAATACTTTTTACTATTTACTTATTCCTAAAAAAAAATATAATGCTAAAATTAGTATTAAGTACATATCCAAAATTTTTATATCATTATATATTAATAAGACTCTAAAAGTAAATCATCTAAATTAATTAATTCAAAGTTAAATCAAAAAAATTACTTCTTAATTTCACAAAATAATAACATTGTCTCAATTTTAATACATTCAATCACAGACCATTAAAAGAAACATAATATTAAATTTTAAAAAACCTTCTAATCACTATATATTACTTGAAATTTAGAATTTTAAAAATAATAAATTTACCCTTTATATAAATTTAGGAATTTAAACAGATAGAAACAACTATAATGAATTAATATGTTATAAATGAACAAGATAATTTTTTATTAAAAATAAATATTATTAAATTTACACTATATTAATATTTTTATGACATAACAAAAACTCCCGCATTATGCACAGACTTCCACACTAATAAGAATTAATTGTAGTAATAAAAAATATATGGGACATACATTCATAGACACACACTCTATAAATGTGTAGCCGTTAAATTTAAAATGATTTTCGGTGAAAATTTTAAAATTTTAAATCTTATTATGATGGGAAGATGGGATTAATTTTTAAATACGGATTAACAAATTTAATATGTATTGGGTTATGTCTAGTCTTCTACAAATCTTGTTCTATTGGTTAAGGCTTTAGGCCTTAAGAAAAATTAACTTGTCAATACTATGTCATCAATTAAAAATTAAAAATTACAATACAAACCACAAATTTAGGCTCCATTCAGCAGCATACAAAATTACTTCTTATTAGTTAATTTTCTCCTATCAACCCATCAAATTACTAAATAAAAAAGAGACTAAGAAGACTGAAAAGAAAAAGAAAAAAAAATCGAACTCCATTAGTTTGTATAGTTTTTTCAAGGCTCCCGAGATTTTGCTAAGTTAATTTTATATACTAGCTCCGTTTTAAAAAAAAAGTTATATTAGACAAAAAAATTTATTTTAAAAACAAGTTATATTTAAATTTTTCTTTCTTATTTTGCTATAAATTAAAAAAATTTCAATTACAAACTTATAAATTTCGTCATAACTTAAAAATTCATAATAAATTTTATGAAAAAAACTTATGATTTGTAGATGAAAATCTCGATTAAAGATACAATCTTAATATTTATAAAAAACACAAATGTAACTCTTTTTATAAAACTGAGAAAGTACTATTTTCGATGTGTTGTTCAAAACTCAAATTTTAATTTTCGCATATCCTGTATTGCATAAATTAATTATTTAATTAGAATTTTTAATTTATTATTTGTAATTGATAATTAAAGTATAAGTTACATATATGTTATGTGTGCCCATTAAATTAGTTTATCGCAGATAATTAAAATATTTTTTATTTTTCAAATACTCTTTCCGTTCTAGTATTTAACCGGTTTAGTTAAATGACATCATATTATTTTTTTTAAAATTATTATAATCTATTTATGATCAAAGGCTTAAAAATTATCATAATTATATCACTATAAATTAGTAATTTAAAATTTGGCTGTTGAACTTAAAAAAATGTAATATATAATCAGAGAGATCTGAAGTTCAATTTCAAAGATACATATTAAATTCTCTCATTTTCTCTCACTCCATAGACGAATGTCACTAAACACCGCTGGAATTTTACAGAACGAAGAAGATGTGGAGGAGGAGCTGGAAAAATGAATCAATGGCGGTAAATAGTACTTTGTTCTTCTGCCTCCTCAATATTTAAGTTCCATTTTTCTTTAGCTTTTGGAGTTCATCGTTTGATCTTATACCTAATTCTCTGTGCAGAATAATCATGATTCTGATCAAAGTATTTCCGGTAAGCTTGCAGAATACTTCAGGCGATGGACTTACTTTTCCATTATCTTCAAATAATTTCTTCTCTCTTTGAAATTTTATTTTATCAGAAGAAGAAGATGATTTGGATGATAATGTGCCCGGAGCTTGTATTTCGCTAGGTGGTCCTTCACAAATGAAGGTTGTCTTGTATTCTTATCAATGGAATCGGCAAATTGTTATTTATCTCAACTTTTGAGTTTGTGATTATGCTCCAAATGAATGACTTTTATCTACTCGTGTGCATATCAGGAAGAATTTTATACTTAAGTTGAAATAGATTTCGATGTTTCTTACAGCTTCTAGTATATATTTTGCTTTATTTCTATGGTTAGGATAGAATATATTGCTAGTTTTGATCGCAAAGTGCAGAATTGACATTGCATTGCGCGGTGTATCTCGTGGAGAACTTCCAAATCTAAGAATTCAATGAAGTTCATGAAAGGAGTCACTGAGGGGAAAGTGATAGGTTTAATGTAGTTGTATAATCTGATCCAACTTGTAATTGAATATTGTCTCATCAAAGTGCAAAACAGATTCAAAGCCCTCGTTCTCACTCTACAGTAAACCAATCTGCTAGTGGAGAGGATGTTTTTAGTGGAATTAACGAGGTCTAGAGAGGTTTAACTAGAATTTTGCCACACAGAACTGCAACTGATTTACGGGGTATACCACAATACCACATTTAAATTTCTTTATTAGTTGTCTGAAGATTAAACATTAACAGGCGCAAGGACAAGTTCTTTCACAGCTTGAGCTACTCAGAGGTAGTCATTTTATGCCTTCTATAAATTTGAATTTGTAGTTACTATTGCTGTTCAAATAAATAGCTAAGTTACTTGGGTGGAAATATTGTTTGGTGTATGGATTACTCAGTAGAATATTATCTGGTGCAGATGCTCATGAACTTGAATATACCACAAGGGAAACCATTACATCAAATAAGGTATGTGTATGAATTGAAGTGACCAGTATGTCTCAGAGGTTACAACATCTTATGTCCCATAACTCCTATAATTTTTGAATTTAAGTGGTTTCACTTAGTGTCCAACAGATTTGGATTCTGTAATTTATTAGTTGTGCTGAAGTAGAAGGCACCACAAGAAAAAAATTAACAGAGTCCTCTTCACTATTTTGACTGTGCTAATGTAGTAAGAGAGACACAAAGGTTCTTTTGATGTCTTTTCAGTTGGTCCCTTTTATTATGTCTGCTAAGCTTGGTTATCAGTTTACCAGAAGGTGTTGTACACATTTCAATCAAGCAATTAATTCCATTTGGGACATTTTATTCTAAAAAACGCCCCTGTGAGCAGAGGGACATGGGTTTCTGCATTCAAGATGACGTTGATACACCTTGCTTTGACAATCAGTTCAACTTCAGTAACCTTCCAAGAAGACTAACTACTTGCATGTCAGATCAAGAAAGTATATCTGATGATGAGGTATATAGTTCTATCACATGATCTTTGCTTCACTTCAATCTTGCATTCCCGGTCTAAAACATTTACTTTCAAATTGATTTGAAGGCAAACGAAAACAACAGGGTCCCAATACAACCCATCTCCTCGTTGCATGAAATTTCTGAGAAAGTTAAGTATCCTGGTCTTGAAATTATGAAGAAAGACAAGGAATGTGCATGGGCTGCAGCGACTCGAGAGGTGGAGGAGCTAGTTCATTTGAATGAACATGCTACCTGCTCCTCTTCTCAAACTGTCTTTTCAAAAGAGAGCAGATCCTCTAAAGGTAGCTCGTATATTATGGTTTATTAATTTTATAATAATGCCATTTCTGCATTTTAATTGATATCTTTTGCTAATAGTTGTCTCAATCTAGAAATATTTAGGGTTAGTGTGTGATCTGGCAAACTCTCCAATTAGGTTTTTTTTCCCTTCTTTTTAATGTATTTTATGTGTCTTCTATGTGTATCAAGTATGTGTATGTGTTGAGAGAGGTAGGGAGAGAAATAAATGATAAATTTGCAACTAGCACACCCAATATAAGTTGCATCAAGATATCACATGCACAGAATTTCTATTTTATTTATTAGAATTTAGAAGTGTGTTACTTTATTCATTAAGATGTAGCATACATACAGTATTTGACAATTAACTGCTGCAGGTGGTCTGGGAAAAGCAAGGCCTAAATTTTCTTTCCCTTTACAGACATTTAAGGATGGTGAAAATCGTAAGTCGTCCAAGGCTATGGCATTGCTTGAAGATCCGGAGTCTGTTGAGCACAAAACCATCGAACAATCGATGTCTGAGCTACTAGAGTCTTTCCAGGGAGAGAAGGTAGAGCAGTCAGATATTGATGATGTGAAAGATGAAGTTGCTGTTGAACAAGACTATACAGAGATGGCCGAGCTTGTGGATTACCTGCCGGATAACAAGGTTGTGCTTCGACAGAATCATAAAGAGGTCACTGCTGTGTTCCTTTAACTTCCTTTATGTTCACATTCTATATTTTAAAGCCAATTCTGTTATTTGCCCAGTTTAGTAAAACAAGAGGAAGGTCAAATCTTCTTGTCAAAAGAAGTTTATCTCCATCAGAAGGCCGGAACATAGATGACGACGATGATGACAATGACGACGATGACGACATACTTGCTGATGTGTCGGACAGTGATCCATCAAGTGATGACGAGGTATTTTTTTCTTCTCTTTCCATTGAACTGGTTCTTCAGGAGTACTTCTATAATTTAAATTTGTTTCCCATATATGACAACATCTAGCATCTTTCAAGCTGTTCAAAAATCTTACTCAGGTTGATCATCAAAAGCTAAAGATCATCATATCTGAACCCAAGAGGAAGACTATGGCTGATCAGTTTCATGAAGCTATAGGTGCTGCTTCTACAAGAGACAAAGAGATGTACTTTGCATCACTTAAGAATTCAGGGTAAGTTCAATACTGAGGTATCCACTTCTAGAGAGCCAATAAGAAATTGCTAGTTTGAAGTGAGAGACTATATACTGAGGCTTCTATTTGCCGGTGTTTTCAGCATTGGATTGTTTGGAAAGTTGCAGCGTGTAATACAGAAAGAGAAGCAAACAGACATGGTTTTCACAAAGAGATTGCAGGCACAAGTTAGTTTAGAAGGTTAAACAAATACTATATTTGTCTGTGTAAATGACATTATATTTTACTTTCTAAAATATGTCTGAATCTGTACAACCACAATGCTTCCAAAACGAGAATATGTGCTGCCATAGAACGGCAGACTAGTTTGTGATACATAGTTTATGCTTCAATTGCAACTTTGTAGCCCTTGTGCTCAACTTCAACTACCTCCTTTATCTCATGAAGGAAGCTACTTTGATGTGAGGGTCTTGTCAAGGTGTCTGGAGGCAAAGCTGACTGTTTGTTCTTGCTCTTTCATCCAACACAAAGAGGTATTGCTAACTTAAGTGTATTTTTTTGTTCATACCTTTCTAATAGTTGCCTCAAAAATAATTGTTGTAAAACGACAGCTTAGGGTAAAAGTATGTGTGTGTGGTATGCCCCCTTAAGCTACGGCAGATTCTCTTTCCAATATTTTAGTTTCTATATCTGTCGAGCGTTAAGGTGAGGCTAGGGTGTGATGAAGGCCTGAAGCACTTGGATACTTGGCGGGAGCCTATATATTGCCTAACTGCCTGTAAGGCATTAAGTCACTTCTCAGTAGCTGTGAGCTATTGTCAGTTCCTAACTGTGAAATATCTGGGTAGTATAATTTGTTCTTTCTACTTCAGAATACTCAATGGGTTGACAATGCCCAAACCGGAAAGACAAGGGAGATTTTGATAATTATATTTAGCTCAAGATGCTGCAGTGATGTCGAGCTTGAAATAGGGAATTTGATCCGTGTTCACCACCCATGGTATGTAGAATATGTTTTTATTTTTTTCCTGCCAAACAGAAAGTAGACCTATGTATATTTGCTATAAACAAAAGTTCCCTTGTAAGCAAATTTATAGTGCTTGGCACTTTCTAGTGAAAATTTAGAGCACCTCATAATCTTATCAAACTACCCCACTTATATAGATCTTTTGCTATTGACTTATTGGTCAATGATTAATGTTTATTGGATTCTGTGAATTTTCTCCAACAGGAAAGAAGTGCAGATCATGGAGAAAGATGAAATTATCATTCTCTCGACATATTTCTCCCAGATTTTAGCTTGATCAACTGCCTCGTAATTGTAGTTTCGATGTTAAACTGTATTCACCCATTGTTCCGATGCATGCCTGTGATGTTGTGGCACACTGACCGATTATACATGTAACTTTTTTTTTTTTTTGAAGTTCAGGGCATATCTCCGAATGTTTGACCTTGTATATTTAGTTGTGTAATTTGATACACTGACAAGAGTTCCCACTAGTGTCCTAAAATGGGACGGTAGTATTCTTCGACGTTTTGTGTAGATGTTTATACTCTGAAATAGAGTTGAGACTTATGAATAAAAATAAGTAATCTTATTTGATTTTAAAAGAGTTCTCATTTGAGTTTTTGTTGCATACTTGCTATATGACCTCAATATTATTGCAGTTGCGAGTGTTTTCAGACATAATAGAGGCGAAAAGGTTAAATGAAAAATGAATGAATCAAAAGATAAAAATGCGCATCCAGGGAATCGAACCCTGGTCAGCACCGTGGGAGGGTACTATGATACCACTACACCAGATGCGCTTCCCATTGAAGGTGGTGGTTTGTTTTATTTCAAGACAACTAATCAGTATGATACTGTATAATCTGTATACACGTTCTAGTGATGAACCGATAATGAAATCATAACACAATTTAAAATGTTTATTTTGGAGTAAGTCAACTTTCAGATCAATGGCAATCTAGGGAGACGAAAAACAATAACGACATTTTTAAAATATCAACAATGTAATTCTAGGTTATGATGAAACAAATGAGATTACAACTACAAATTTCAAATTACGAGTGTTTATATAATGCATAATATATAATTTGTTGTTCCAATTCTTTTTTGGGATTTATATGTGTTACTAGTATACAATAAAAACACATTTATTTTTAATACGAAAAAGAAGTTTCCAAACGTAAGATATTTTTATGTAAAACAATTTATTTATTTGGAATGCACAAATTTTTAATGCAATCTAGGTATTAAATTTTATAACCATAGTACTGCCAAATAAAACTAAAATTACATAAAAAGAAGAAAAAAAGCAGGGGGTGCGTGAAGAACAAAAATAACAATTCCGTTGCCGGGACTTGAACCCGGGTCTTTCGGGTGAGAGCCGAATATCCTAACCAACTAGACTACAACGGAGAACTTGGAAATGATTCTTCTCGAACTTTTATTTATAGATGTTTCCACTAAATAATTTAAATACTTCCTCTCCTTCGGTCTTCGTTCCCGTGTTTGCAATTATAAATCGTTTCTCCGGCGAAATCATCAACTCAATCACCGGAAATCTCAGCCGTATAACAAATTGATTATAGTTCCGGTGGTGTATCTCACTTCATCTTTTCTCCACTGTGGTATCTGAATCTCTCTCAGATCTGCCGTTGATCGAAGAGGAGAGGGAAAAGGAGGATCTGTAATGAGAATTGTGGGATTGACGGGAGGGATTGCATCGGGGAAGAGTACGGTTTCTAATCTCTTCAAGTCTCATGGCATCTCCGTCGTCGACGCTGATCTCGTTGCTCGCGTATGCTTCTTTTCCCCCTTTTTACAAAATCTTTTATTTAAAATTTAAATTCAGCAACCATATTGATGAAGTGCATATACACCACTGTCAAAGTAGATTGTAAATGATATGTTAAATTTGTGGTTGGAAGGAATAGTGTTTATATAATATCTAATTATCTATACAATACTGCTGCATTTTTTATAAATTGTGTTGCCTAGATGTTCAAATTGATTCATAAAAGGGGTACATAATTTTCTTTCAGCAGTGTTAGTGGTTGAGGATTTTGATGCTACCTTAGTTAAGTGCTATCCAGATAATGTGAAGGGATGATTGTATTTTTCATGTAATCGACACTGATGAGGTGTGGTTTAAGGTATAGTAAGATGATTTTGAAAAATTAAATAGGTACTAGTTATGTGAATCTTGATTTTGCCCAAAGTAACTGTCTTATCGGACAAAGGCGTGGGTGTGGGTATCATTTTATTATTACTTCTTTTGATAATTAAAAAGAAAAAAATTATAAGATTTGGCCCATGCAGATCTCAAACCTGCGACCTACGCGTTATTAGAATAACGCTCTAACCAACTGAGCTAATAGGCCATGTTGGATGTGGGGTACTTTATTTTAGCATAAATATGTAATAAAATTGAGGCATATCTTTGTCAGAATCTTCAAAGTATGCATACCTGCTATTTGAGCTGCTTTGTTTCTCCCATTAGTTTATGTATATGTTCTGAACATCTTTGTTGGCTCTTTTCATTGGCTACATGTTTGGTTGTGGACAATTTGGTTATGTGAAAGGTCTATTTGAAGGTATGCGTGATTGTGTTGATATAAGTGTTTGGTTTGGTTGAGGGACAGTTCTCAATTTCCTTTGTATTATACTGTTAATAGAATAGCTGACACGAGTCCCCAAAACAGGAAGAGGGGGCGGAGGTTAGGACCTTGAGTCAATTTTATGTGAGAGTCCATGTTTACTTTGATCACATTTAAGAGTTCGCTGCATGTGCATTCTATACTGTTTAAACAAAACAGGCATTTTTCTTGTTGGTGCTTTCGGTTCGCGCTTGAAGTGGGAATAACCCATTCCCCTACTCATATTTTTCATTCTAAGCTCCCTGATCTTCTCGCTCATCATTTTCTTCCACCACTAATTTTTTCTCCTATTCTCATTCCAACCACGAATCAAGTGTTCTAATGGAACTTGAAATCTAGTTCATATTTAGCAGGAGCAAAGTAGTTTGAAGACATGATTGTTTCTTTAGAAGATCCAAGGATACCCCCTTCCCTTTCACTTCCTTATGATTTGCATCCTTAATACAGTTGATGTATGTGTGTTATTAATACACAGGATGTTTTGAAGAAGGGCACTGGTGGTTGGAAGAAGGTTGTGGCAGCATTTGGCGAGGACATACTACAGGAAAATGGAGAAGTTGATAGGCCAAAGCTGGGCCAAATTGTATTTTCTGATCCTGGAAAGCGCCAGCTCCTTAATAGGTGAAAGTATTTACAGTTCCCAGATGTTTGATTGCTAAATGAAGTTTTATTAGTACACATTTCATCGCTTTCTACACTGCATGGTGTTTATGCTCTTCTTTTAGATTTTTCAAGCTGAGAGAAATTGATTCTTGACAGGAGCTGACACTGTGCTAATTGTGTGTAAAGGTTTAAGAGAGTCTTTTTTTAATTAACTTTTTTTAAAGAGGTTTTCGAGGTCCGTTGTTGCCATTTTTTGTTTCCTTGAATCTTGCATTAAAGAATAAGTTGTTAGTAATATTTATTCTAATAACCGATCATCAACATATATCGAGTTCTGAAATTTGGCTTACATACATGTAGGCTACTCGCTCCATATATCTCATCGGGTATTTTTCAAGAGATTTTAAAGCTATGGTTGAAGGGCTGCAAGGTTATAGTTCTTGACATTCCTTTGTTGTTCGAGGCCAAGATGGATAAATGGACAAAGCCTATTATTGTTGTATGGGTTGATGAGGAAACGCAGCTTCAACGTCTAATGGCAAGAGATTCGAGTTCAATGGAAGATGCAAAAAACAGGATAAATGCACAGATGCCATTGGATTTGAAAAGAACAAAGGCGAACGTAGTCATTGACAACACTGGTTCCTTAGAGGATCTGAATGAAAATTTCCAGAAGGTACTAAAGCAAGTCACAAAGCCCTTGTCATGGACGGAATTTTGGCTTTCTAGACAAGGAGCTTTTGTAGCTTTTGTCTCTATATTTATTGGTGTTTTTGTATGTAGGAAATCCCTAAGTTAGTAGCAATCACTTTAGGTAGATATATGCCCTTCTCATATTTTTAGTGGTTGAGATTTCGTGTTTATGATCATGCTTCAACTGGGTTGATGTAATTTTATCGTGTTTTTTCCTTTCAGGGAAACTTAAACCTGTTAGTAATGTTTTAAGACACCAAGTCATAATTATTAAACTGCGTAATATAACAATTTTATCATTGTCTCATCATCATGTGCTTAAACATCTGATGTCTTCTGTGTGTCCTACGAAAATCCCACCTCAAACGAAATGGCAAATGTAAGGAATTACAAACTGTTTGATAGTTCTATGGACTTATTGCTAAAAATCTGCTCTGTGCCACTCTATTTTTTTTTGGCTAATTGGTCGTATCAAATTAAGATTGAGATCGACTTGTGATCGATTATATAGCCTTCACCTAACCAGTAAAATAAATATCTAGGTATAGTTTAATCCCAAGTGAAACACCTAGGCTAGTTTTCAGTGAAGTCTCAAGTAGTCATCAAGCTCAATCAACTTATTTTTTAGCTTCTTGACTATTTTTCCAAATTCATAGGCCTAATCTCTGTACTATTTTTTTCCTTCCAAATAGTGATAAGCAGAAACTGTTGTAGCTATAGTGACTGCAAGATGTAACAAGTCAAACTCACCCTTCAAAAATTAAATAAACCATTAGCTTGAAGAAAGTTGGAAGTGAATCAAGTGATAACGTTTCCATCAGAATATGTGATATATCTTTTCTTTTTTCTTTTTTTAAGAATATGTGATCTTTAAACCCTTATGGACAAAGTTCTTTAAAAAAATAAATTCTGCTAGTCTTATTTAGAAGATGGTGGAAACCATTTTGTTGAATGTTAATGGAAGAGTTAAATAATTGAATGAAAAATAAAATGGGAAACAAATAGGTTCACAGTTGAGAGCTTGTCCCCACAAATTAGATGAATTAGATATGGACATAGAAGTATGCTTTTTCTAAAATCTTGTTAAATTATTTGAACTATGTGGTTTTCTAGTTTTCTTTAGTGGAATACTTGTTGATCTTTGATGTATGGTGACAGACTACAGTAGTTTTCTTTATTCAAAAGATAGTAGTCATTATTGGATAAGAAGGTAGCATTTCAAAATCATATGGAAAGTGCTGCTGAAGCAATCCCTAAAATGCTGTTCTATCACTTTCCTACTATTTCCCTTCGAAATATCAGGTATTTCTTGTAATTTGTCTCCATTCCTTTTTTCTTAATTTCAAATTTAAAAATATTTTTAAAATTTTAAACAATAAGAAGACAATATATCGGATGTATTGCTATTCTATTTTCTCTATTATCATCCGTGATGGTTGTCCCCGTCATTACTATTATTTTGAATAATTATGACATAATTTTAAATAACTAAAATATTAAAAATATATTTCAAATTTAAAGTTCAACTTTTAAAATAAGGAGAGAGTATTACCTTTATTTCGCTTGAAGAACGGTTCCAAAACATTTATTATATGTATCGTCTTATGGATGCATATATTGTTCTTTATTTTTGAGTCTTTTTTTATTATTAAATTAAAACTCTTCTCAATTTGAAATTAGATATATATATATATATTTCAGTTTATATTAAATAGATTTGTGAAATTTTAAAATTGAAATTATCATGAAATATATAAAGATAATTTTTAAAAACAAACTTTCAAATTTTCATATTTTAATAAATGAATTTCACAAATAGAATTATAGAATATCAGTAAATAATATTAAAATATATATCTAATTTTAAAATGGAGTAATATTTATTTCAAATTTCAATCTTCAGAAGAGATTTTACTTTCCTTTACCATGTACCGTATCTTTTTTATTCTTGTTTAGGCTACAATATCGTATGTATTTTGAATTTATAACCTAATATATTGAAGAGATATTTATTCTTTTTTATTAAAATGTTTGATTTCAAGGGAAAAATTGGGAATAGTTTTAACTTTTACTACTGTTTGTTCCTTCTGCCACGTGTAATTTCATACAAATGACGCGTGTGTGACTTACTCACTTTAACGGAGCACATAGGTTAGTTATTCTACTCTACTTTCTCGAATGTTCTATCTCTCATACTCTACAATTGATTAATATTTATTTTATTAAAAATTAAAATCCTAAAAAGGGTACAAGACAAACTTGGAAAGGATGAGTAGCAGATGGGAGACTAAATAAAACAGACCAATCTATTACTGACCTAATTTTAAGAAACTTGGAATCAATGGCGGATCCAGAAATTCAATAATAGGGGTGTCAAAAAATTTTTTTTAAGAGAATAATACATAACATTAGTTTGATATTGTAAAATCAATCCATAAAAAATTACAACAACTGTTTATAGAAAAAAAAATTACAAAATATCAAAAAAATTACAATTGTCCTCGACGAGACTTCATTTTTTGAAATCTATTCATCACATCATCGTCGGAAACTCGAAGAAAAATATCTTTTTCTATAAAAGTGACTAAACAGTCATTTAACATTTGATCACCCATACTATTCCGCATCTTGCTTTTGACAATGTTCATCGCTGAAAACACTCTTTCCACACTTGCAGTAGCCACAGGAAGAATCAACACAAGTTTCAAAAGCTTATAAACTTGTGGAAAAGCAACATGTTTATTGGTTTCAACAAGCTTCATAGAAAGTTGACCAAGTTGTCTTAAATTGAAAAATCTCTCATCCCTTCTCATATCAACAATGAAGTTGTCAAGTTGAAAATCAAGACCAAGCAACTCGATACTTGAAAAGTCATTAGGGTAAAACTCTGCAAGCCTAAGAACCTTTTGCTTGTTAAAACAAGCAAACGAGTTAATAGGATTGAAGCAAGCCATACAAATAAGCAACTCCATACTCACATCATTAAAACGGTCATTAAGCTCTTGAATTTGTAAATCAATGACGTTTAAGAACACTTCAACCCGATAATGATGATAGTTGGAGAAATCACTAACAAAACGTTTTGATCTCCCTAGAGGAACAAATGAAGCCTCCATATCAAGTATTTGTATGCCATGTTTACCACAAAATGAGGAGACCTTATCAATCAAACCAAGCCATCCATTATCTCTGAAGTTTTGCAATTGATCTTTAGTCAAATT
Organism: Centella asiatica; assembly: GCA_014636745.2. Classification (NCBI taxonomy): domain Eukaryota; kingdom Viridiplantae; phylum Streptophyta; class Magnoliopsida; order Apiales; family Apiaceae; genus Centella; species Centella asiatica. Next base: position 4,542,832 of record CM025786.1, on the reverse strand, counting down.
AACAAATGACATAGCATTGACAATATCCTGATCCTGTCTTTGCAAAGCAAGATTTAATTCATGTGCATATCCAAATATAGTTGCCATCAAATGCAGCATGAAAACAAAGTCAAAAGACTCCAATAAATGCAAAATACCTTGGGCCTTCACTCGTTCTTTTGAGTTAGCCTTCCCGAGCTTATAAAGAACACCAATTATATCAGGAAATAAAGACATAATATGCAGAATTGTCTTATAGTGAGATCCCCAACGAGTATCCCCAGGTCTACTCAAACGAAGCTCTTGATCTAAGCCTTTTCCAGTTTCAAGCTCACCAAGATCTAATTCCTTAGCAACTCTTTGAACTTGGTTTTCACTAAGCATATCAGTTCGCTTAGAAGAAGCTACAACTTCATTCAACAACATTGCAATTGCATCAAAAAACCATAAACAATCATCATTCGTTTTAGCAACTGTGACAAGTGTTAACTGAAGTTGATGAGCAAAACAATGAACATAGTAAGCATAAGGATTTTCCCTCATAATTAAACTTTTAAGACCATTTATCTCACCGCTCATATTGCTAGTCCCATCATAACCTTGCCCGCGAATTCTAGAAATATCCAAAGAATGCTCCATAAGCAAAGATTCAATTGCAGCTTTAAGAGACAAGGAAGTGGTATCATGAACATGCACAATGCCAAGAAATCGCTCGGTTACCTTTCCCATTCTATCAACATAACGCAAACAAAGTGCCATTTGTTCCCTATGTGATATATCACTAGATTCATCGGCTAATATCCCAAAGTAGTCATCACCAAGCTCTTCCATATTAATCTTAGTAGTTTCTTTGGCACAAGCATTGATTATCTGTTTTTGGATTGAAGGAGCTGTTAATTGATGGTTTGCTGGAGCATTTTTCAAAACATATTTACCAACTTTCTCATCAATATCCGCAAGCCAATGTAAAAGCTCAATGAAGTTTCCCTTATTACTTGATTCTTCGCTTTCATTATGACCACGAATTGCTAATCTTTGACGCAAAAGATATTTCAAGCATTGGAGAGAAGCTTTTAAGCGTGCTTTATTTTCAATCTTAGTCTTATCTGATTGCTTGTCAAGAACAGTAGCAATGGACATTTTAGGGTCCCTTAGAGAGTAAAATTTCTCCAAAGCTATTTTATGAGCACTATTTAATGCTCTGCCCACATGTTTTCGAAGTCCATATGTCTTATGCCAATTCTTATATCCTCCTTGACTAACAAAAGCATCACCACCTGGAGCATTAGTTGCAGTTTCATTCTTAAATAAGTAGCAAACAAAACAAAATACCGCATCTTTTTCAACACTATATTCAAGCCAATCATAAGCTTTATACCATGAGACATTAAACCGACGCTCCCGTTTACCAATTGTTCTTGAAGGAAAATGATGAAGTTTTGGTTGGCATGGACCTCTTAGTATATATGCTCTCCTCACTGCATCTTGTTCATTCAAAGGATAGGCCATTATACTTTTTCTCTTTGCGGGATCATGAGGAAGCAAATCAACATCATACTCACTTCCCCCTAACGGTGAGACATTAATATGATTTGGGGTAATTGAACCATATTCCACTCCAATTTTATTTTCTTGAGTTTGAGGTGATGAATTTGACTCATTCTCACTATTTTCGGTTGGCAAGGAAGGAGAAGAACCCTCATTATTTTCATTATCTTGAGAAGAAGACTTATCTACCGAAGAAGTCTCTTGAGATTTTAACTTCTTTTGAAACATAGATACCAATAAACTAGTGGATTTCTTCTTCTTTGTGGATGATTCCAAAGGGCTCTCCATTTTCTATATAAATTATGAAAATTAAATTAATAACACTAGTACATCATCATTTAATTTTTTGTAAAAGAAAAGTATGCTATAAATTTATCAAAAATAAATATATCACATTGTACATCATACCACAATTAAGGCAAGACTTATATATATCAACAAGCAAATCAATATCAATAAGCAAATCAATATCAACAAGCAAATCAATTTTATCAAAGTAAAGCCTTAAAACTGAACAGAATGGACACAAAGGTAATACAATAATTCCAGAAAATTCTCAGTCTGTACAATAATAGTTGCGAGTCATGGTCCTACAACTATGGAGTTTCCTTGAATTCTTTTCGGACACCATAACTACAAACTAGTGATCTTCCTAGGTGTGTGACATCTTTATTTTGAATCACTTCTTTAGGTTTTTCCCTTTTTATGGTTAATTTGCTCAAAGACTAAAATTTAACTCACACTGGTCGGAGGCTGCTTGATCTGGAGATGGCTGCTTGGTCGGAGGCTGGAGAGTGGAGGATTGCCGGCTGTGGTGGTGTGGTCACCGGAGATCGTCAGAGGGAGAGGCGAGAGTTTAGAACGGGGTTAAAAGTGGTACACTGGTTCTGTTCAACTGCGTAAGAAAATAAGAGGTGAGATTGTGAGAATTGGGTTTTTTTTTTCAGCACATAAAATAAATTTTTTTTTTTTTTTGAAATAATGGGGGTGCTAGGGCACCCTGACCCCCTGGTGAGTCCGCCCCTGCTCGGAACACATAAGTTCCAAGGATTAGACTACAACTAACAATAATCAACATTTCCTGTTACAAGCTCAATGTTTATCACATATTTAATTCTTTTTAGCCTTACTTGCATTAAGTAATACCGAGCGTATTATTCAAAAATTTAATATTTATTATAATAAAAAGTATAACTCGAAATGTTAATATTTATTATAATAAATAGTATAACTCACTTGGATACAGCGAATTTGCTCCCATGTCCCAGGGGCGTAGGCGCATAACTCAGATTGCCAGAGTGCTGGACTGCCTATTAATCATAAAATGGTGGATTAAGTTATATTCTTTCCGTTTTAAAAAATAAAATAATATTTGATAATAAAATTTGTTTATAATTTTTTTATTACAATGTTATATTTTTAAAATTTTGTTATTATAATCTTTTTATTTTATCTTTAATTGAATATTCCTAACAAATTTTATTAAAAACATTATTTTTATTCATGTAATTCTCAATTAAACATATAATATTAATATTTATTAAAAGTTTATATATAAAAACACGGAAGGAATATGAATTATATAAGTGAGGAAAAAAGAAAAAACCACACACACCGTATTGAGGTGAGAATCCACACACCTAGGACTGTAATACATGGGCTTTTAGTTAACGTTGAATAACCAGCACAACAACAAGATGAAAGGGTCATTTGGTGGTTTACCAGGTCTCTCCGGTACAAAAACGAATAATCTGACGGAAAATTACAGTGAGATGTATGTTTTAAAAAAAAAAAATCATAATTTATAAAAATGGTTAGGCCTGATATTTATGGAAGAGTCATGCACAACACATGTGATTAAAGATTCTCAAAGTGGATCGGTGACGACAAGTATGTACATGAACCGGATAGGTAAAGTAACTTTGAGTCTCGTTTACTCCGAACAAAGTGACTGTGGCAAATCGGTATTCTCCACATTTTGATACCTACCTATAGAAGAAGGTCCGGCTCATGATTTGACAATTTCGTATGATGAGCCATGAGTCGGACCCATGATCCTGCACCCCCTGCATTATAGACGGACTCCTCCTCCTCTCACCCTTTTCGATTCTTTCTCCTTCTTAGTTCCCTTAATTTATTATTCCCTGTTTTTTACCCAAAAAAAAAAATGTAATATTTAAATTTTTGACGATTTTTTTTATATATTTTATTAAAAATTATATGTAAAAATAATTTTAAAAAATTCATTAAATTTATTATAAATATCAATTTAAAGATCATATTATAAAAAAAATGACAAATTTTAAAAAATATAATATTATAATATAAAATTTATACAAATATTACATTTTTTAAAACAAATATTTTTTTTTTTTTTGAAAGGGATGAAATACTTTTGCGTAGCGGTGCATCAGTAGTCTATAATAATGTAGCGAGTACAAATCCATAATAATTCTTGGCTTTTTAAATTGCGCCAACAAAAATCTTCCTTGCATTTCTTTTGCTTTCGTTTGCTGTGCCCATTCTCTCAACTTCTAGAACCTACTTCTCCTTTCCTTTCCCTTATTTAACTTCACCCCCTCGACTCTCTTACCATCCATCTCTCTCTCTCTATCACACACACAAATTTATGGCAGTAACACCATTAGGCGATGCTGATGATGAACTTCTTAACTTTCAGGTAAAATTACTACTCTTTTTTTAGAAATATATAATATATACATATATATTTATTTATTTGTTTGTTTTTCCTTTCTTTGTTTTAAAATCTAATTAATGTTTGTTATATACGTTTGTAATTAATGTAGAAATGGGTGTTAAAGGTTCCTATTCATTGCAAAGGCTGCAAGAAGAAAGTTAAGAAAGTTCTTCAGAATATCGATGGTACGTATCTACCTACTATATTCTCTATATTCCTCCCCTTTAGATATTATACATCTATGTAAACTTTTCGAATGTAAACAACTTTGTTTACTAACCTTACTATTAATACTCGTGATGGTCCATATGACGTAATTATGAATAATACAATAATACTAAATATTTTAACTTAAATTTAAATTAAAACAAGCAATGCCATATATATTTGAATGCAATAATTTTTGGATAGCTACGGGTATTTTCCATGTAATATGTATGTGTGTTTTTCAAAATACTCGGTGTGTATTTTCTCTTTGAATTTCATACAACAAATTTGATGTATTAAAGATTATAACTTGTAAACAAATTAATGTGATTAAATAACAAAATTGAGTGGTATCAGAGATTATAACTTGTACAAAAACTGATGTAATGAAATCTTATATAGATTTGATGAACCTTAGAAGGCTCATATTTTAGAAAATTAATAATTTAAAATTTATCGCAAATATTTATGGGCCTTAATTAGTGTGATTTGTTGATGTTTAGTATTTATCGTAACAAAATATCTGTATTGAGTTTCTAATGTACGTACGACTCTCTGTTTTAGGTGTTTGCGTGACATCAATTGATTCTGAGCAACAAAAAGTTACAGTTACTGGAGACGTGGACGCAAACACTCTTATCAGGAAGCTAGAAAAATCTGGTAAACAAGCTGAAATTTGGCCGGAAATTGAAACTTCCGACCAAAATGACAAAGATTCCGGTAAGTCAAACAAGAAGAAGAACAAAAATCACAACAAACCACCTCATACCCACGATGATTCAGTGGATTTAAATGGAACTTCTGAGAACCCCGGAAACGATGGTGGCAATGGGGTGGAAGTTGAGACTCCGCCGGAGAATGACGCCGGCGACGGCGGAGCCAATGAGAAGGAGGAAATTGTGCAGCCAAACGGAAATGGAAACGGTGGTACAGGTGGCAACGGAGGTAAAAAGAAGAAAAAGAAACGGCAAAAGGGTAACAACACTTCAAACCATGACGTTGCAACCGGCGGCGATGCTCCGGCAACGGTGGTAGGAGCTCCGGAACAGTCTATGGGTATGTACTCGTTGCCGGCCGGGCCAATAAATTTGGGTCATCCACATTACGAAGTGTACCAATACCCTCAAAACCCGTATCCTGACCCCACTCCAGCAGACGGGTTGAGTTACAATACGGCGTATCCGGGTACAAGTACATCGTATTATGCACCTCCTACATATAATTATACGTATGGACCACCGTATCCCTACCCACCAGCTCCACCGTCAGTTCCGATTACTTCAGTGAGAAATGATGGCCATTATCATTATGATGGTAAGGAACACAGTGGATGCTCCGTAATGTAATATGAACATAAAAAATTGTTGTTTTCATAATTGTTATTGTTATTTCCACAATCATTTTTCATGGATATCATGTGCATTTGAACTTATAAAATGATTGTGGAAATAACATGAGCACATTTGAGGATAACAGTTTTTTATATATAAATTACTAGTATATATTTATATATGTACTCTGTGTGTGTGTGTGTGTGTGTGTGTGTGGGGTAAAATGTATTTGAGATGCAAGACCTAGCTTGGGACTACGAAGGTTGATGTAAAATGTTTAGTTGTTTTGGTGAATATTATACTCCGTAATTGAATAATCGAATTGAGGTGTGCCACTTTCCATTAAACTCTTTGCAATTTAATTTTTTAATTTAACAAAATAAATAATCACATAAATACATAATATAATTTCTAATGCGTTTGGGTGTTAATTAGGAGAATTTTTGTCAATCTTTTCTCAAATACGGGAATATATTTCTATGATTTTTATTCATGCTACATGCATTACAGTTTTCAAACTAAAAGAGAGAACGAAAAAGATTTGAATTTTCTGATTAGGCCTGTATGCATTTACAATGTGAGAAGCAAGTGCGTGCAAATAGATACGATATGTTTACTCGTAATAAAATTACGCGCAATATACCTATCATATATTGGTATGTCTCATTTTGTTAACACAGGTGGTTGTGCAATGACATTCGAATACTTTGTAAAGTCGATTTCAAATATTACAAAATTAAAATTAATATGAAAAATAAATAATTTATAAATTTGAAATTCTCGTACTTCTTCAATAGTTTACGCAATATTTGGAATATTTAATTAACATTGGTCGACTTTATTTTAATCTAATCTCATAATATTTTAAGGTAGTTTTTTACAGAATTGATTGCTATTTTATACTTAAAAATGAAGAGAAAATCATCTGTCACTTTCTTTAGGTAGACAGTTGGGATTTTATGGATTGATTTTTGAAGCTAGCTTTGGGAGCGGTTTGGTTGTTGCTCTATTAAAGGGTAGGGTTTTGAGGTGGTTGCACTACATTCATAAAAGCGATACCACCTTTGCCTAAAATCAACCTATTTTCATTCTATTGGGGACCAATTTTTCATACACAATAAGTTTTACAAAATTAAATTATTTAATATGTATATTATACTCTATAAAGACTCAGATAAGATGGCTCAAATACGTATTCTCTGGTCCAAAATAATATATTTACTTAAGATGTGTGTAAGAATAACAAAAATAGTAAAAGTCCTTATTTATGTAAAATAAATAAATTAATCTTTTATAAGAGGTGTAAGTTAGACAATTAACTTTATATAACCCAAAAAAGAAGGGAAAAACATTAAGTTACTTGAAGTGTTGAAAACTTGAACATGTGCTCCTTTGCCATATTATCATTTTCTGTGTCTCAAATGCAATATTTTACTTTTTCTGCAAACTGATTTCAGGTGGAATGCAGTTTTGTGTGTGTGTGTGTGTGTGTTGGTCTTTTGGGCCTTGTAGTTTGTTTGCATCACAAAACAGAATTAGTACAACTGGGCTAGATAATATTGTCCAACGTTTGTTTTCTCCACAAACCCAATTAGTAAGTATTGGGCCAACTCAACTCTTTCCTGAATATGGACTTGGGTTGGATAATGTTATCCAATATTCTCTTCTTCATTAGTCATTCTTTTCTTTTCTTTTTCTCTTTTTTTGAGTTACATAATATATATTATTATTTTCAAATTCGCACAATTATTACCATTATCTTGTAGTATTATTGTTACATAAATTGAAGGTTTAAAATATCGACATCTTACTTCCGATGTGGTCGTGACCATTTTAGTCACAGATTTTACTCATTTTACTAATTGTTACTACAAAATATAGGAGAGATAAATTTCATTATCAATACTATTATTTACAAAATAAATCCCACATATATATTCTCGTAACAATGCCCTAATGTCCCATTCAAATGGAGAACATGCCTACTTGAACAGTCCAACATCCGTCATCACCATTTACATATATCAATAATGATTATGTTTGTTTCAGATTAAATTTTGAAAGTTATAAATTTTAGTGTTGTAAATTATATTATTAAAATATAGAATATCCAAATTTACTTAAACTAAAAAAAAGGGGTTAATATAATAGGCTTTAACACCCAAACTAATCTGAAGAATTATTCTCAAAATACTGATTCTTGATTCAAATTTGATCGGTTGGACTAAGAATCAGAATATAAATAATAACTAAATATAAAGAAATAAAGGAAAATAAGCATATACACTCCTTAATTTTGAAATTAGATATACATTTTGTCCTTTTGCAGTCAAATAATAATATATTAAACTTTAAATTAAAACTAATTTAATTGATTTTAGTCAATCTAATTAATAATTTTGTAATTTATGACAAATATCTTTAATTAAAACATAATTTTTATTTAAAACTTTTATAGATATCTTTAATTTAAAAATTTAATATGTCGTCGTTTAATTTTAAAAAATTAAAACGTAATTTTAATTTTGTAACAAACGAGTATAATCTATTGAAAATGAAGCAGCAGACGAGGTTGAGTAGGCAACCCCCCAAATGACTTCCGATAGTCGTATTATTCTGTTTTTATCTAATATACTATATGCCTTTTCATTTTTTATTGATATGGATATCATTTTCTACAACGTGGGCATACCATATTGGCCTTCAAGTGTATCAAACCTGATTAGCATATTCTTTACCACCCAAAAGAAAATGAATAAATTAGATAAATCAATTGTCAGAATATAAGTATCTTTTGCTTGGTTAGTAATTACTATCGTATCAAAATCTATACATTCATATATACTACATATTATACATACATATTCTTATACAATAACAGCCTAACTCTAATGATAAGTGAATATAAATTTCACGTTGTATATATCTTCCAAGAAATAATGTTATAATTATCTTCTGAAATTGATCGGATTAATTATCTAAAAAACATGATGAGAAATGTCATGTTGAATTGCCTTTGATATGTACTATTTCATTCTTTTGATGACCATGAATCATTAAAAATGGTTGGTTATAAAAATAAAGACTAAAAATTACTTGTATTGATTAATATGAATATATTTTTTGTCAAATTTAATCACAGATTAATAAAATTTTATGATTGTACATATTTAAAAAAGTATATGTACCGTATAAAATATAAAAAAAATTTAAAAATTAAATTCTCAAAATGAGGGTTGAAGATGTAGTTCTAAAATTAATTTGAACTTGGGCACGTCTTTATTATCTCTCTTGCTCTCATTCTTTTCATCTCAATAGTAACACATAAAATAAATAATTAACCAAGATATACCAAATCGATTAAAGAGTACTTTAATGAGCTGCCATCCACAAAACATTAGGAATATATCCTATCCTAACATGACACGTGGACCCCACAACCCAATTGACATAGTGCCATGTCACACTCGCGTGGTGCACTTGTTCTATAAATATGGACCTTATTCTTCATCAGTATAGCTCCAATAACTAGCAGTCCTCTTCGCCTTTAACAAAACAATCCAATAATTCATTTGTTTGTTGAGACTTGAGATGAAACCTCAACACCTGTCCGGTGACTCCTCTTTGATCCAAGAATCAAAGATGACCATCGGACAAAAAATCCGGCAAGCGTACGCGACTGCTATGGTCGCGGTCGCCGGTAATGAGTCTCCGAGTGGACGAGGACGAAGAATTTCAATTTCCAAAGAGATCGAAAGACGAAATCGGAGGTCCGGCGTGGAAGATCCACTTAAAACAATGATGTTTTTGGGGTCCTGGAGCCACACGTAGATTAGATAGATAGGGTTTGAACTTTTGTCAACTAATGAACACAAAATGAATTTGGCAATGTTGAATACTTGTCTTCTTCTTCATCGTGTTCTTCTTACAAGTGGAGTATTTTAAAAGTTGTGAGCCCATGGTGTAAGTATTTAATCATGTAAACTATGTAAGAATCAGCCAACCTTTAAGTATTTGTGGAAATAAGATTAATTATTAATGTCTGTTTTTGGTTTGTACAATTGATGAAACTCTTTTACATAATTTTCTTCTTCATAAAAGCAATGTTTTAATTTGCAGAAAAGTGAGGATTATATAATAAGAAATTATATTGAAAGGTCAATTATAGAAAGCATGATTACTCACAATATAATGCTCCCAAACATTTTTGTCCTATTTAGTTAAAGAAAAAGTAACATTTAGATTGCCGTGTTGATATATTAAACTTTCAGAATAACAATAATTGTGCTATGTAAAAGTTAAAAGGTTTGTGGAAATAAGTTTGATGATTTACATTTCTTGTGATTTATACAATTATGAAGCTCTTTCATTGTTCCACAAAACTTTTCTTTTTCGTCATAATTTGTTCTGGAGACCTTTTTTTAAAATAACTTTTTCCTTTTTTTTTTTTGGTTGCAAATGATCAGTATTTTATTTGAAACGCAATACATGATGAGAAAATTCAAAATTATATTTGAAAGATCATTTATAAGACGCATTATCATTAAAACTATGCTCCTTTCATCCCGTAAAAAAAAACATAGAAGAAGAAGAAGAAAAGTTTCAATCATTTTGTTCCTATTTCGGTTATCAAAATTGTAACATTCAAATTGTAATAATGGCATATTAACCTCCAAAAATAACAATAAGCATACTTAGTAATTTTTTTTGAAATGAATTAAAATTTTGACCGTTCAACAATTGATGTCACTTAAATATGTCGATGTTAAAATTTACAATTTCATAAGAAAAATGTAACACTAATTAAAAAGAGATTTTTACTATATAACTAATGCAATATAGATTTATTTTATTTTTTATTTTTTTTTTGTTATAAACAAGATTACTATGTACAAACACACACTTATAACAACAATAATCAATAATATCCGAAACTCAAACTATTCGCCTCTTTTTAAGAAGTTCAATTCTTAGGGGATGGATATGGTTCCAATAACTCTATTAGAATTGACCATGTAGCAATGGAATTTTACATGATGATTTTGAACAAATGATAGTCAATTATAAATTTATCATTAATGTTATGCACTACGACAATAGCTACCAAGAAAAATTCTCAATAAATCAACGCCATCAGCAATCTTGAACAACACCGGAGGATATAAAAGTACAAAACATTAAAAAAAAAAAAAAATACTTTGGTGGATTATTACTCCCCCAATTTGGGGATATAGCAACACCATAGATTTATAAGTTAAGACTAACCTGGGTTCTGTGGGGCCTGGAGATCATAAAAACCAAAGAATCCTTATTGATATTCTTGTATTTATTAGTTAGTTGCTTGTTAAGTCCCTTCTAAAATGTAAATATTTATATTTTGTAATCGATAAGTACTATCGTACATACTATTTACGATTGTAAAACTTTTTTCATTTAAATTTTTGTAATAAAAAAAAAAGAATAAAAAGATATTTATGTTTAAATTTTGGTATGAGCAATGTTTCTCTATAGACGATAAGAAAATATTTAGTTTAAATCTTAAAAAAAGAAAATTGTCATATAAAGCATCCCCTTACCTTGAATTTTTTGTGATAAAAAGAATAAGATAAAAATTCAATCATGCTTAAATTCAGGGAAAATAAATAAATAAACTCAATCATGCTTAAAAGTTAAAATTTAGGAATGTAGCCTGAGGGGATCAAAATTTAAAAGTCAAAACTATATATACGTATCCATAATTATTTCCAGAAGTGGATCAAAAGTTTTCAATTATTGCATTATGACCCCAAGAATTTTACAAACAGTTCAATCAGTTACCTGTAAAAATACAAGTTTGTTAGATAATATTAAGAGGGATTTGGTCGCTAGCTGTGAATGAAGTTCGAATTTGTACCTCGCCATCGACAATCTATCTGAACTTCTATAGCATAAAAATGGCAGCATCGGCCGATCACCACGCCACCATCATCGACGGTAAAGCTATCGCACAGACAATCCGATCTGAAATCGCCGACGAAGTTCGCATTCTCTCTGAAAAATACTCCAAGGTCTCTCTCTCTCTCTGACACTAACATGATTTCGCTTAAGGCTTGGGTTTTTTTGCCTTTCTTAGAATTTGTTCTTCACTGTTTCAGATTCTATTGCGGTTGATATGTCATTAGTCTGTTATACAGTGTTATTTGCTTTTTAATTTATTAGGTGGTATTAGATAGATACTGAGATTTGAATGCTTACAATGTTAATTTGTTTGCGGTTTTGATTAGCAATAAAACACAGAAAAAGATTCACATGAAAATGAAGATGCAGATGCATATCACTATACCAAGTCAAGTTGAATTTAGGCAAAATAAGTAGTTGGATTTAATGTAAGAACTGGGGCAAATCCTGAGCAACTAAGTAGGTCCATATATTAAGTCAAATAAGGTGTTAAATACGATTGGTTCTGATCACTGCAAATTCTATTGTGTTCAAGGACTTCTAAGTTATAAGAGTTCTGATGGCAAGTGTACTAAAATCTCAAAAAGCATGAAATTGAGCATACTTCAATAGTTAAAATTTGGATTATTTATACAGACTTATGAAATTAAGATGGTAGTTTTAACACTAGGTAAAAGTCAGAACTTTCCTATTTGATTACAGGTTCCAGGATTGGCTGTAGTCATTGTAGGCACTAGGAAGGATTCTCATAGCTATGTCACCATGAAGAGGAAGGCTTGTGCTGAAGTTGGAATTAAGTCCTTCGACATAGATCTTCCGGAGGATGTACCCGAAGCTGATCTAATCTCCAAGGTTGACGAGTTAAATGCAAATCCTGATGTACATGGTACGATATTTATATGGAATGCTCCGGTTATGTACTAGCTTTGTTCCTGCAAAAGAGTCCTTTTTTCCCCTTAAAGTTATTACACAAGAAAGTTTTAACACTATCAGCAATAACAGGTCATTGATGGTAATCAACACATGCAAATCAGGGAGATTTTGTTAGAAGAATTTCCGGTCATGCCTTGTACATATTGTAAATAGTTATTGTTTTCTTTTAATGTTTGACAAAAATCCTGGTTGATTATGAATTCCAACAGTTATTTCATACATTGCGAATTAATTCAATCTTCTCGAAAAAGCCTAGGTTTAGTGGGTGATACATAATCAATTCGAAGGCAGTTTCCTTCCACTCTTAAACGAAATCACCTTATCTTCCTCGCTAGTTCTAGTTATCTGAACAAAGTGATACTTTTTGCTCATATTTAATATTTAGCAAGTCTCTTGCTTGAGAGTTTATTGTGAATATCCTGTAACATATATCTTGGCCTTACAAGTATGAAAAGCTCATTTGGAAAAAAAAATCTCAGAACATCCTGTCTGTGATATACTGATATTACTCCAGTTACGCATTGAGAGTGAAGTTAAGATGTCATAAGTGTATAGTCAGTAAGTAATATTATTAAAATCAGAATTTTCATGCTATTGCAGGTATACTAGTCCAGCTTCCATTGCCAAAACATGTAAATGAAGAGAAAATCTTATCTCAAATCAGCCTCGAGAAGGACGTCGATGGCTTTCATCCTTTGAACATCGGAAAGCTTGCTATGAAAGGCAGAGATCCTCTATTTCTTCCTTGCACTCCTAAGGCAATATATCTAGTCCTGGGATATATGATACATGATAGAATCTAGTATTTCAAAAATGAATATGCTAGCTTCAGTTCTTTGAATAGGTCTCAGTGTCTCGCCATGTATCATCTGCTTTGTAACTTCATTTCTTTTTAAGTCTTGTGAACTAGCATTTCTTCAACAGGGATGTCTTGAACTGCTGTCACGAAGTGGTATTAGCATTAAGGGAAAAAAGGCAGTAGTGGTGGGCCGAAGCAATATAGTTGGATTACCAGTTTCACTGCTACTTCTGAAAGCAGATGCCACAGTTACAGTAGTCCACTCACGCACTCCAGATCCAGAGACTATCATTCGTGAAGCAGACATAGTTATCGCTGCAGCAGGACAGGCGATGATGGTAACAAGTTGAAATTTGCATCTTTCTTTAAGTTCCTTTTCTTGATTTCCTTATTCTTCTGTACTAGTTTTGATATGATTACAAGAGTGTGCTTGCAAAACAAACTTAGTTTCACTTTCAGATAACTTTAAGCTGGTTTATTCAGCTATTATTTATCTATCTACATTGATTGCAGATAAAGGGAAGCTGGATAAAACCTGGTGCAGCAGTAATAGATGTGGGGACAAATCCCGTGAATGATCCAAGTAGAAAGTCAGGCTATAGGCTTGTGGGAGATGTTGATTTTCATGAAGCATGTAAGGTAGCTGGATGGGTTACTCCTGTTCCAGGAGGTGTGGGACCACTGACAGTCGCAATGTTACTCAAAAATACCTTGGAAGGTGCCAAACGTGTGATTGAGCAGTAAATCTGTAGTTGTTTGCTTACTACTCCAATCTCAAGTGTTGTAGATTTTTAGTACTTTCACAAGTTAAGGGCTACTCAATAGAGGTTAGCTCTTTCTGTCCCTTTCCATAATTTGATTTGAAGTAGGATTTTTTACTACCTAAGTTTACACTCATTCTATTGTGATCAATAACAGTGGTTGGTAGTGTATTGCGGAACCACTTAAATGCATATAGCCATATAAGCATTCGTAATTCTTATAAAATCAGTATATCTGTTGCTTATATAATTCTCCTGAGATGCATTGTCTTGAACAATCTTTCTTTTATTAGCATTACCCATATTAGATGCTGTGATGCTACCACTTCGTAATAAGAAATAAGATACAGGGTTGATCTTGGGCCAATCCAATCCCCAAACTGTGGGTAATGAATGATGTTTATCTACAGACATCTGATTTGATTTCGAAGTGATTGTGAATTTACTGTTAATCTATACTGGTCTGATGTTGGAATTCCATCTCGTCACTTTTGCTGAAAAGTTAAAAAAGATATGTGCAGAAAGCTACGATGCTGTATCTGATACAGCCTTAGTTCTTATGCTAGTGAATGTCAACAAGTATTATTTCAAACTAGTGGCCAGCAAGGGCAACAACTATATAAAGTGGGTTTCTTAATACTTATCTAAAAATGCAAATAGATGTATGTGAAGTTGATATTAAGTTTTATGAGATTTGGGTAATTTTAGTAGAACAATGGTTCTACTTATTCTTGTTGCCTTGGGATTCTGAAAAATACATTGGTGTTACTATCAAACAATTAATGGAAAATACATAAAAAATCTAACTTAACCTGTGTGTCAAATAACCTTAAATCATATGAAATGAGAATGCCGGTGCAGGGGGATTTGTATGAGAATGACAATGTGGAGGGATGTCTGCTATGTTCTTTAAATTGTAAAAGAAAACAGCTAATCACTTCACTTCTGTATTCTAATGCTAATTGTTAATCACTTCTATATTCTAATACTAATTGCATTGTGATGAGCATGAGTAAACATTTTACTCCAAACTCAACTAAAATCAAAATTATATGAAGATAACCAATGGTTAAGAAGAGATAAAACTAAAATGACATCCGAAAACAGAGTAATAAGTGCAGCACATCAGAATATCAGATGGTGATATTTGGTTCTTGTGAACTTATCTGGCGCATAAGGATCACATAATCATTGATCAGCAATGGTCCATACAGATATCTGATGACATTGAAGTCCTTGATTACAAATTACCTAGCTTATAAAGTGAGTCTTAGCTCTTACTAGCAATTAAGTCATTCTATAATCATAATTATCCCATTAATTAGCCTATTATTTAGTTGTGAATGGTTGTTAAAAGGCTTTTCATGTTAAACGTGCACATTCAAGGGTTCCATGTCGGATCCCTCGGGCTAAAGAAGCTAGCCTCCACGTTAGAGTTGAGCAGTTTCAGAGCAGCATTAGACTTGATGCACCTTGGAGTTTTATACTGATTAATAGATCCTCCTTGGTTTATGAACAAATCCATCAGAGACTCGAAAGTCCCCGGCTTCACGACTCGGATCTCAAGAGGTCCGATCGACTTGTCATTGGTCCGACATCGCCTGTAATTGTAATCCAGTTCTTCCTCCACAGTGATGCAACAATCTAGAAGCACACTGGGATCGATAATATCATCATGTAGCACAGACAGTGAGGATGAAGAACAGTGTACAATTTCCCAATAGATAACATAGTGACCAGGGATGGATGATGTATCGGCATAGCCTGTATATTCCACAAGGAGAGCATTGTAGGGTTCCAACAGTTTCTTGGCCACAGTGATGCTCTTGTGAAGGTCTTCTTCACTGGTCTTGTCATTGTCGATGCTGAGGACGACATTTCTCCGGCAGATGAACCGGAATTGTGGGGCACGGTTGTGGAATCCAGTCACTTGGAGCACATCACCAATTCTGTATCTATATAACCCTGAATCATCGTTAGAGTAATTAGTTGTACTTATAATACAGACAAACATTATATAAAATAAAATGATCCCAGCTTGTAAGAGCAAAAATTTTCCGAAGGGGATACGTATAGTGCAAATAATATAGGTGCAGTTAGAAGTTCCATGGGAACTCTTTCTTGTAACTAATCATGCTTTGTGTATGTAGTGTGAGCTTTTCATTTCGCAAACTTGTCACTTATCACTTCAAGAGGGAGCATGATAGGATACTTATGCTGAATGAAAGAAGGAACTGGAGAACATACCAGAAAATGTAGTAACCACCAAGTCATAATAGCAGCCAAGTTTGACATCCACCAAATCCACTAGCTTATTCTGTGGCACCTCTTCGTCTTCATCCATGTCCATAAATAATGTCCCATTCCCTCCCAGAGGTATGAATTCAAAGTAACCCATATTAGGCAAAAGGGTAAAGGAAACATCAGCAGGGGAAGACAAAGGTTTCAAATTCACACCGAAATAACATTCCGACGAGGCATACATTGTACAAACCAGTGGCACTTTTCCATCACTGTAATATTCTAGTGATGGTATGTATTGTGCCATGGACCCTGTGACAACTGCCTCAATGTACTTGACCTTAGGCCAGATATGACATAGTATTCCCTTCCATGACCTCCGGCTACATATGGCCTCGATCTTCTCGGCCAGAGATGGGTCCGGAGACAAAATGTCGGACATGGCCGACCGACACCCGGGGTCAGTGATAGTGGGGTCCAGTTGACCGGTTCGGATGTCATTGCACATTTTCATCCAATTGTGTTCAAGAAATGATATGGCTCGGAGTAAAGCCGATGCAAAAACAGCTCCGAGCCGTAGGACTTGATTGCGTTGGACTAAGCCAGCTAACAATTGGCAGTACATGCTTTGGTTACCATCCTCACAAAGAATGGCCTCGTCCGGGCTAGTGAAATCGGTATAAGGATCACGTGACCGGAACTTGAAATGTTTGCTTTTGTAGTAGCTGGTTAGAACGGCTCGAGCTGGTAAGCCGCAAGGCGTAGACATCTCAGCCTTGATGAAGTACAAGAACATGGCCTTGCCCTCATCAAGTCCTGGTATGTACCTGGTATAACAATGTTATTAACGTGAGTGTGTTTGTTATTTATGGGAACTTTAATATTTTCTTCTCATGTCCAAGGAAAAAACAGAAAAGGATTTATTTTTTTTAATAATTTTTTAAAATAAATTTGTTGAAAGTATGGGAATTTATCATAACTGGTTCATAATTGGCATCACGAGATTATAGAGAAAAGTTCGACGATCAAGATCTTCTTCAATTGATGGCATTAGTTTTGGTTCTCCAGCGGACGTGCCCGAGCTGCAAATATTACAAAGTTAAAAGGTTAGCATCTGACAGGAAACTTAATTCCATTTTCTTTTGAATAAGAAACACTTAATTCCATTTTCTTTTGAATAAGAAACACAGTTGCACATTTTTGTTTGTTGACTTGTAAATTATTCCGCAAAAGTGAAATAATTTAGCTTTACTTGTACTATGCTGCAGAAATAAGTACAAAATTACTTCTACTGTACTTTTCGCGGAAAAAAATGTGATCCTTAGCCATGGATTTTTTACACATGCACGCACAAGCGCTCATATATTAGATAGAAAGTTTTAGAAAGAGAGAAACCTGCATAACATCTCAGTGATGGGGTGGCCAGTAATAAGAGATGAGTCTTCCCCATTGCCAATTCTTTGAATGTAAGGACGAATGCCCTTATAAGTGATAACTGGCACACATCTTTTAAACTCCAAGACATCTTTTTTATTTCCAAGCATGTACTTATTCAAGTACTCAGTCTCCCCATTTCTTTTCAAGATCTCTTTCAAAATGTTTTTTTGAACATCATCAGCCTTTTCTGTGATTTTCTCAAGCTCCTTCAATGCCTTCTCACCTTTGTACTCCAATTTCTTTTCATCCATTAAGGTTGGAAATTGAATTGGATAATATAAGAAGAAATAATTATGTATTGAGGTAAGCACAGGAAGTTGTTTAATTGGCTGTGTTGAATTGAAACTCTTGTGATGGTCTTAGAACCTGTGCCTATTTATAGAGTTGTTTGGCAATCCTAAATTTTTATGTTTATGAAAAAGTGGATTCTTTTTGTATATGATTGAAACCATAATATAGTTCTTGATTCCATATGTAGTTGTCCCTCCCTTCCTTAACCGGCCCCCATCCCTCCACCACCCCCACCCCACCCCTCCACCCCCACCCCAACATTATCAAACATTTTGTTAGTTCCAGATCAGAGTGACAAAAGGCCTGCTGAATTATTTTGGCATCAATTTTACTACAGTTTTATTTTAGCATAGAAAGATTCCAGTTATTGCAAACCAACTTGTTGCAACAGCAATATCAAACTAATTCGATGTGAGCATGAGTAAGATATGGTAGTGACTGCACGCGCCTACACGGGTAAACAAAATGAGTAGCAGATGTCATTATACACATTTTTTTGAATTGCATGTAATATATATGCACATAAAATGGTGCACAAAAATGTGCAGCAAACAAGATCACAAACCCATTTAGTTTTTTTCATTTTTCATTTTTTTTTTTGGTAGAATACAAACCCATTTAGTTACTGTTGAAGAGGGTTGATTTAGTTGAAAATTTCGAATATTTTGTTTTTAAGATTTAGGCAAGGCATGTCTTATCTTCGGTATAACTTCTTGTCACTCTAAAGTTAAAATTGCTGAGGAACCCAGCCCCGCCCCCCACCCCACAACCCCAAGTCCCCAACCCTCGTCCCCCGCCCCCCAAACACGCACAAAATTTAAAAAAAGGGTCCACTTACAAATTATATTCACCATCAGTTACTTTTAACTAGCAACTCCACTACCGCTCAAAATAAGAGATTTATCTCACGGTCAACTTTGTTATCGATCACCAAGTATTGGTAGAATTATCAAATAAGTCAATTACCGAGTAATAAAGATATCTGTATGTCTTACCAGATTGAGAAGGGAAATGAGCAACCCTTTTTCTCCCAATCACATATAATGCAATTTTATCCCAAATTCTATTCAAATTAATAAATGGATAACCCAGAGAAACTTCTCTAATAGGTTCAATTTTTATGTGATGATATATTCATCACAAGTACACGCCATATATATTATTATATATTTACGTACACAACTAAAATTTAATAAAATATGTCATTTTAATAGAATAGTATTTAAAATGTTAATTTGGAAGGAGCAACCCACTAAAGGGTTGGAGAATGATGGAATTTAACGTCATATATTATGCCCACCCATTGTTTCCTCTGGTCTATTAGGACTACTTAATCTTTTATCAATTTATATACTTGTTGTACTTGAACAAATATTGATTTTGTCCTATAAAAATATCGACTTACGTACACATTACAAACATATAATAAAAATCTACCTGGTTAAAGTTATATAAACAAGTTTCAACACTACTTTTCACAAGTACTACATTTAAATAATGTGGTACCTTAATATATTTGTATTTAAATGTGTGTGTGTGTGTGTGTTTGTGTGTATATTATGGGATGGAGAAGTGGATTATAGATAACACCGAATGGAGAGAATGGAATCACGTACAGTTCAATCATATCATATTTCATCTCTATGTACCTATAGAACATTAGCTATAATACATATTCTTGATTTTCTTTTGGTGTACTAGACTTGGAAATCAATCTAGTAGTCACGATTAATATTGTGGAGGTTGTAAGTATCAGGTTCTACATCACTGACTGTCCATGCAGCGATTCTTTTTCTTTTGCTAAATAATAATGCAGCTATGCACACACACATATATGAAGGAAAAAAAAAGAGAGAAATAAGCTGCTGCTTATTTTCCTCATTTTTAAAATAAGGTAGCAAATGGAAAATATACTGGAGTCTTTTTTTTAAAAATATAATAATTGATTTGAATATTTTCAATCTTATAAATACATAGAGTAACTAAAAGTAGTAGATTGTATAAATTTTACTATTTAGTTTTACGATTTATTGTATCATTACTATTAAGTAAAAAGAAAATCAACAGTCGAATATAATATATTTTTTTTACAATGTTATAAATCTATGCTAAATATCATCAAACAATACTTAGGTTTAGATGCTATATCAATTCATAAAATCAAATTTACTTAAAAAATTATAAACTAAAATATATAAAAACAATTCAAACCAATTTTTACAAAATGACTGCAGCGCCCCTAATTCCTAGTCCCACAAAATATGCTCTTATTTATCCCCTTTAAATTGTTGCCTCAGGTAGAAGATCAATTAGGTAGGTAGTGCAATATATTTAGTTGAAAAGGGGAAGTACTTTTATTGTTTACGGAATCAGTACTCTCTCTTTTTCAAATCCTCCTTTATTTCGATTATGTGACAAAAAGAAAATGCCCATGACGTGTAAAACCATATGTAGTACACAAAATCCCCCCTCGTCGATAGCAACCCTAGTGGCTAACAACTTCCTTTTACAAACATACATAGTGATGCTGATGCATGCATGTGTAGTTGTTGTTATATATATATACACACATATTACTATATACCATGGGGGCATCTATCAAATTAGAGGTCATATTTTCTATTTAGACCGTGATTTGAATCGAGTTACATAATTAATCGAATTATTAATTAAGTTGAGTTCGATCAATCTATTTTGTTAGTTATTTTATCGATCCAATCGAGTATTTAATATGTTCGACTTGACTCAATTACTCATTTAAAAAATTACTCGACTCGTTTATAAACTTTTTGAGAAATAATTGTGGTCTGGAACTTGATAACTTTCTTTTAATCGAAATTTAATTTTTCTGTAACCAAAAAAAACTATATGAAACACATCTCATTAACATATACACTTTTTAGCTTTTTGTAATATATACACGCACTTAATGAGTGTTTTTTATTTTTTATTTAGCATCAATAGTTTGGACAAATTAACTTGCAAATGTTCCACCACAATTATTTTATGTCAGTGAATTTTCTGCTCTTTATTTAGCGTGATACTTTTAGAATTGTTGTAAATTTTTTTGTCTACACTAATTAATTCTTCTGCTTAGCCCGCGTTATAATGCTTAGGTCTGCTTAATCACTGTCCAATTCATGTTAGTTATGAGAGGACAGTAGATCGCCTAATGCTAGGTCTGCTTAATCACGGTCTAACTCATGTTAATTCTGATTAAGCGGTATATTTCTTTAATATCTGATCCAATTAGCCCTACATATTTGACAATCCTACTTTATAAATGAAATATTTGACACCATGAAAAAAGAATTAAACAACCTTGATCAACCACAATATATTTAACAAGAAGAAAATTCCAGATGCTCGGTCAAGCTTATGTCAGCAAATTCGATTTCTCATCCAAATATTTAGCTAAAATTGAAGTGTATATATATATATTTGTGTGTGTGTGTGTGTGTATTGTGTGTGTGTGTACATGTCCATCAATGCTCCGTATATCATAGTCGTTATCCACATCTTTATGATATGTCAAAGTGTAGGTGATGATAAGGATGGATCCATAAAGCTGGATATATATTCATGATCTTTTGCTTTTCCTTTACAAAAAGTAGCTTGCTAGTGAGTTGTGACATACACAAACACACACATGCATGTGTTATTTTTAACAAGACATGCACTCATGCGAGTGCTGCATTTCAACATATCTATTTCTCTTCGATTGGAAACTTGTGATAATGGGGACAAAAGTTGCAAACCCCGCTTTATTTAATTTTATTTTTTTAAAATTTAGTCATTTAATATTTGATTTTTTTATCAGTGAAATTTTTCATTTTTTCTAACTTAATTTTTTAAGATTTAATTCTTGACATCAAAATTCAAAGGGAATATTCTAACCACTTAAGATAACTTTCGTTAAATATCTGATATTCATTGATTCCGACTAATATTAACATTGTCTGGTAATATTCAACTGAGTGAGAATGAAAACTTTCTAATTCTTTTTTTATTTTATTGAAAGACTCAAATTCGAGAATTTGTTACATTTTTTGTCGACCTTCAATAGATATATTATTATTTTACGCATCTTATAAGTGGCAAGGTCAAGCTGGTGGAGCCTATAATTGTAAATAGCGTGCCTCACTAGAATCATATTGTCGTCCATTACTTTGTTTACTTTCTTGAAAACATTATTAATTTCATCGACCGTACGGATATTTTGCAGGGCACCTGCGGTCTTCTTGCACGTATTAGATTCATTTTTTGTGCTTTCATCACCATATCTATAGTTTATCCATACTATTTTTATAGTTGATTTTGAATTTTTATATATTTTAATCGCAAAATATCATTAGCCAACGCTATAATCAAAAACATCATTGTAACTTGTGAATGATTGTAAAGTGATTATTTATGCATTCATGACTTAAATGAGAAAACAGTGGTTATGAAAGTACATTAAAGTAATTAATTAAGTGCTTTGGTTAGTTAAATATGTAATTCCCAATCTCCATCCAAGTACGTTAGTAATTCATTATTACGAAGTACAATAGGAGTTGGTTTAGCCTGTAATTCAACTCTCTTACTATGCTTAAAACCTTATAATGTATTGTATTCCACATTTAACTCTTAAAATAATTGTTGTGAGTGAGTTTAAATTTTCTTAATTTATTATATTGAAGATTTCACTTCTACAATAACTGTCGTGAGTTTACCTCACGTGAAAAGAAAAAAAAAGACATTTTATGTTTTAAAAGAGAAATTTTATCTGTATGATAAAACAAAAAAAACTGATTAAAAAAAATATGGCACACATATAATGTATGTATAAAATATTTGTATATATAAAAAATCTAACGACACAAATTGAATGAAGATCTTCGTTACTTGATTTGGAATGTTTCTACATATCAAAATATATAAGAAAAATTTATGGCACATATTAAAAGATGATGCATAGATTCCTACGTATATCCATATAAAAAAAATGTCCGATGTTTGGTTTTGGATATCTTACATGCCTATATGTGCAAAATTTATACACGATATTTACACAATAAATGACATCATTTTGTATTATTTATTTCCGCTCTCTCTCTCTCTCTCTCTCTCTCTCTCTCTCTCTAATTCTATATATACTCAATTTGCTGACTTCACCCGCATTAGATGGATCGGTGCTTGCAAAAGTTGGTGCTAGGTGTAACCATTAAAATATGGTAATTGTGTAGCAGAAAGTCACATTGTTGGTAAGAGGGCCGAAACCAAAGAAAAGCAGCGTCAGCAAAAAAAACGTTAAGGGGATGCAGACATTAAAATAACGTCTAGGGTTGGATGAGTGTTTAATTAAAATTAATTGAGATTAATCGAAGTTAGCATAATAAATTACGAAGTGATAAAGAGCGGCCTAAATGAAAAAATTACCAGTTTAGGTGGAAATTTTAAAACAATTTAAGAAAAGTACATTTTCTTTTGATTGAATACCCCTTTACAATGGTATATTGAAACATTTTTGACGTAACATCTTTAATTTTCGGAGCAAAATTAAACCTTAAATACTAAATTGAGTGGTGACTCTCAAATGTACAAGTTTAAATTTTCGATGTAAACCTGCCGTGAAAAGAAAATACGGATGAGTCAAATACCCAGTACAAATATAAGAAACAAGAAAAATGTACAACAGTGTATCACAACAGAAAGAACATAAACATAATAAACAAAGAATTATACGAATTACAAGTCTACACAACAAACACCATCCTAAATTAATAAGGCTGAAAACTAAAAAGTAAGATTATTTCATACAGAGCACTCTACAGAATATAACGAAAATACATATATCACAAATCACATGCCATATACATTTGGAAGGGGGCATGACACACATTTGGATAACATAACAGAAATAATTAGGGTCGACTCATACGTCTCCTGAATCAAAATAATAATCATAAAACATACCATGGTCATACCATGCATGAACAAAACAGAATAAAAGGAGACGCCGTAACCGATCATACTATTACGAAAGTGTTATGCCAGCTGTGTCTCACTAATATGCATGCAGTACCCCACAGGTGGTTAACTTGGTATACCATATCAGCCACTCTACAAATCTAAGTTTCAAACATATCAATCATCATAATTATCACAAAATAACCTAATGTCCAATAACAACAATATAATGCATTTATCTCAAACTTCTCATAACAAACAATGTTCAATTTTAAGCTTAATCAACTATTGATTTAAATTAATTATAACGTTTAATCTTAGAAAAATCACTATATCCCAATGCCAATAAAAATTAAGATTTTTATTCAAAAAATTTGATTAGAATAGAATATCAAATATTGAATACATTATAAGAGGCAAGACGCATTAAAATATAAGAAAAGAGTAGTGCTGAAAAAGAAGGTAAATCGTATAAATAAGAAATAGAAGAATAACGTTGAAAAAAATACAAACACCGTACAAATAAGAAACAAAAGAATAACGCTGGAAAAAAAAACACGAAATCCCTACAAATATAAACTAAAAGAGTAACACTAAAAGGAGGAGAAATTCGTACCTCAATTATCGCTTCCAATAAACTTTCGTCCAAAATATAATAGTTTATCAAGCTCGTTTGAGTCAATCTGATTACCACGTTAACTGTCAAATATTACTCAATTGTGTATGATGGAATCGAGAAAATCAAACGCAGGACAAGAAAATACTCCCTCGGTTGAATCATAAATCCTGATCGATTTTTTTTTATCGATAAAAGAAAATATTGTTAAGAACTCACTAGAAAAATAAAATATGTCCAAAAAAATTGGAATACAAAAATCCTCAACACCACATAGAAAAAAACACAAACTAGCAAAATAATTACAATTAGCATTATTTATGTTACAATTTACATTTAGCTAGCTGATATTTAGAACATGTTCGTGTTCAACTTTAGTGAATTGTTTGATATAGTTGGATAAAATAATTTAAAATTCAAGGGACGAAATATGTGCAAGAAAAAGATTGCGAAATTTATTCCCTACAAAGAATATCTTTTCGTACGATTGTTGAGTTGGGAAAAGAAAGTAGTGAGAAATAATGCAAGAGCAATATTGTCATCACTTTTTAGCATTACCATAGTAACACTTGTGGTAGTACTTAGGGTTATGGTCGTTTCTTTCTTTCCGTACTTTTTTTGAAGTTGCTTTTCAATTAAAAAAAAATATTTGAGTGTTCGTTTCTTACGTTTTATGTCACTAACTTCTTATTAAAAAACAAGTACTCGCTTCGTTCCACAAAAATAGCAACATTTGAATTTTTGACGTATTTTAATTTTGTATATTTGATCAAGAATTACATGTCATTAAATTTATTATAAATGTCCAATTAAAAATCATATAAAAAGATTATAATGACAAAATTTTTAAATATGACTTTTATTGTAAAAAATATACAAACATTGCTCTATTTTTTAAACAAATGTTGCTTTTTTTTTTTTTTGAAACGGATGAAATAATTCTTATTCACTTTTGATTTTTAACTTTAATTCATAATCTAAAAGTTGGTAAAGAACATACCCTTAATCTTTTTGTGTTTATTCATTAAATTGCTCTAGTTCCTAAGAGGGAGGTACATGGGTTTTCATTTGAATGTTTTTATTAAGCTAGTTTTCAATAGTGTCTACCAGGTGTTTGACAATAAATGTCACATAAAATATAATTGGGCATTTGATGCATTGTTTTAGCTTCTAAAGATGTAGCAATGTTGTGGGAGGTGGGTCTGTTTTGTATTATGGATCAAGAGGACTTGCACTGTTATATCGTTGTCTCTTGGTCCGGTTGGTTCTTTCGATGACTTGCACTATTATAGTGTCATAATTGGTCAAATGATTTTGAATCTTTATAGTGAGCAATGTTGTGTGTTTGTCCATTTATATTTGGACAAAAATGTTTTTGTATTGACATTTTATTATATAAATAAAATATTTCTTTTTGCGCGAATGAAAAAAAAAATGTGAAAAAGGAATAGAAGTGATAAAATCTAAGATTTTGGAAGAAAACAATTGGTTAAAATAAAATATAAGGTACAGAACTTATGGAAAGTTATTCCCGTAAACTTTACCACAGACAGAGAGAGAAATTGTAAGGAAGTAGCTATACATTTGCCAAGAACAAAATCTTCAGATGATAAATAGTACGATCAGAACAAAATCTATACATCAAATTTGAAGTGAACATTTTTGTTCTGGGACATATCCTTCTAATGAGAGAAGTTGAACATTTGAAACATTTATCTTTCCAGAATACAAAAAATACAAGGAATTGTTTTGGGGATTGTACTTGGCATTTGCTAAAGAGATTCATAAATTTGACTGTTTTCTCTCTCTCCTCCCCTTTTTTTAATTTGAACTCCCAATTTTTTTATTTATAACACACTCATTAATACAAAATCTTGAATTAACTTTCAACGTATTCACTTATTTTAATGTATTAACTTATTTTAAAAGATGAAATCACTTATCATAATGAAAAAACAACAAAATTTAAACTTTTAACCTTTTAACCTTTTCTCTTATTCTCGAAAATGAATTTGAGTATTTTATAAAATAAAATAAAAAAATAGAGCGTTACGAACATCAAAGAGGGGAGCTTTCAAAATTACACTTTTATGCGGAAAGCTAACTCCCGTATACAAAAAAATAGTTTCTTTCTAGTTAGCGTTTGAAAAATCTATATATACAAATTGCTAGCCTTTTTTTTTCTTCCTAACAAAAGAAATATACATAATTGCACTAGGTTTAGAATGAAAATCTCAATTATTTGTTTTTTATTTCTGTATTTTTCCAGACATACTATATAAATTTTTACAAGAAATTTAAACCAGAAATGACAATAGTAAGGTGTTCCACATTTTTATTTAAACCATGATTTGTTATTGGACCGATTTTTAAAAAACAAACTAAAAGCGCATTGTATTTGTAGCAATTTAAGACTTCGATAATCAAAGTTTGTTATCATTGTAATATTCTTTTTAACCGAAAATTTCTTTAAAAAGAAACTGAAATAAATCTAAATATATCAACATATTATTAGACATGTATTTCTTAGGAAAAAAAAATATTGGAATAAAAAATTATAACCTCACAATAATAGTATTATTAAAAAATAATAATAAATCCAAAAAAACTGTTTTTGAGTGTGAGGCTGCGAAGAGGATAGTGGCGGAATGGATAAACTAATTGCTTGCCGGTGAAAATTTCAATGGCCGTCGTTGCAATCTCTAGTCCTGTGGTTGCCCACCCGAATCACCATCACCACCACCTCCTCGTTTCTTCCTTCAATTCATCGCCAGCCAAAAAATGGCTTCCCTTCCCAACTCCCATTTTGAAGTCCTCTACTAGGAGGACTCTTTTCTCATTCATCTCTTCTTCTTCTTCAACCTCACCGCCTTCGCCGCCGCCGGAAACTACTAATACAGAGACGGCAGAATCTTGTGTCAACTTGGGTCTCTCCCTCTTCTCAAAAGGACGGGTACTTTAATTTTTCTGAAAGTAATTTTAGTGATGTATTGTTTATTTTCATTGTAACATGTACGAAATTACCCATTAAACAAATGTGGTTGTGTGAAGTGGGTTTGCTGAGTCTTTGTATTTTATGGTCATTCTCTGCATATATTTAATGTTCTAATCATACCCATAATTCTATTACTAAGATTAGTTGTATAAATTTAAGTTTCTGTAGCATCTGTAAACACTAGTATCGAAACCAACACTCATGTCAATGACTTGAAAGCATGTATCTAGTAGATTCAGATAAGTAATGTGTATAATTCACTATTTATTTGGAGGAAACATGTCAATGACTAGATCTGCTTCTTGGTTAAGATATGGTTTATGATTTGTTCTGTGCTTATAGAAATTATTCATCTCAATGCATATCTGCAAAAGAATTTCTATAGAGTAAAAATAGCAGTCCGTGATTTTGAAGATTAACTAGAGTTTAGCACGCTGAAAACCTTATATGAGATCAGCTGAGTTACTATCTAACAGTTTGTCATCAGTAAAATCATGTAAAAGGCTTGGATATGTAAACATTGTTATAACAGATTCTGTTTTCTCACTTTTTCTATCGGGTTATGTATCATCTTAATTGTAGCGATCAGCTTTGGATCAAGTTTAAACAAATGAACCTTAAATTTAATTTGGTAGTGTATAAGATCTGCAGCTATAAAACCTAGTATTAATGTCTATTCAAACTAATTTCTCAGGTTAATGATGCCCTTATTCAGTTTGAAACAGCACTTAAATTAAATCCAAATCCTGTAGAGGCTCAAGCTGCACTTTATAACAAAGCATGTTGTCATGCCTACAGGTAAAACCTTTTAGTTATTTATCCATTTTACATATCTTACGTGTGTTTCTCATAGCAGGCAATCGTTTGCTACTAACTTACATGTTGATATAGTATATTTAGATGGTGAACGTTATATATATGCCATTACTTAAAACAAAGAATGTCACAAATGCAATGAACTGCATCAGCACCTATGTCTAAGGTCAATGCAACATATTCACTTTCCTCGTATGTGTGTGTGATAAACTCCACCCTTTAGGAAATTACCTCCTCTCAGTATATGATCAGTATAAGCTTAGCTACATGGATTTCACTTTTTTAGGATCTTAAACTTCCATAAAGGTCCTCCTGCCCATCTGTAATAATAGCTTACTGACATTGGTTGTGTTTGGTACATAAATAACCATTAACCTTTTTGACTAGTTAACAACAGCATCATAAACCATTTTTTGATCAACTCAACAGAGAAGTTTTTTTCCTCCTGTTGGCTAGTAGATGTCCATTCCTATAAGATTATGGATTCATCACCAGCAATCAAAAGAAGGTCAAGGGACCTACGGGAATTGAATAACATTGATCAGTCATAGATCTCTTCCTCAATCCCAGTATGTTATGTGCATTAATATTGAAAGCAAACCATAAGAAATGGGATGGTCAGGGACCTTGTTCAATTTTCAGCGAGAGCTGAAACAGAGACTTTTCCTTGTTCTGTGTTTTGCACAACACATGTAAAATTAATAAATAAATAATGAGAAAAAAACATCCTACTGATTATTTCCTGTATAATATACTGGCTTTGAGTGCTTATGAAGAATACTCTGTTTTCTTCCTTTCTTTCCTACCTGCTTCTTTGGTTTGTGTGTTCTCCATGAGATCTCACATAAGTCTTCTATGTAAGAGGGCTATGTTTACTACAGTAAGTTTTTTTTTTCTTTATTTCTTTCTTGAGGAAGAGGGGAAGGAAAGAAAGCGGCTGATTGTCTCCGGACTGCTTTGAAAGACTATGACCTCAAATTTGGAACAATTCTTAATGATCCAGATTTGGCCTCCTTTAGAGCTTTGCCTGAATTTAAGGAAATGCAAGAAGAGGTTAGTTGCTCTAGTCCTTCATGCTTGCATTCCATTTTTGAAAAAGTCATTTAAGTACTTGACTGAGCAAAACCTTTTATAATCGTATATTGATGAGTGAAACTAGGCAGTATAGATTGTATTCTAGGATCCTTGCATTATAGGTACATACCATAGTTTTTCATATTATATACAGGCTAAACTAGGTGGGGAAGATATAGGCTACAGTTTCCGGAGAGATCTTAAACTCATTAGTGAAGTTCAAGCGCCATTTCGTGGAGTACGAAGATTCTTCTATGTGGCCTTTACTGCAGCTGCAGGAATCTCTTTGCTCTTTACAATACCTAGGCTCTTAGTTGCAATTAAAGGAGGCGACGGAGCTCCTGATCTCTTGCAAACTGCTGGAAATGCTGCCATTAATATTGGAGGTAAATAGTGATCCACTTTATTAAAATATAGAAGGTTAGTTAAAAGTGGGTGATGACTTAATCTATCTTTACTATATCAACATTCGTTTTATCCATTGGGTTATTTCTCAAAATCACTAAGCTTTTAAATCAGCCATCTGCAGGTGTCGTGGCCTTTGTGGCATTGTTCCTTTGGGAAAATAAGAAGGAAGAGGAACAACTTTCACAAATATCACGAAATGAAACACTATCAAGGTTGCCTTTGCGTCTTTCAACTAATCGAGTTGTTGAACTCGTTCAATTACGAGACACTGTCAGGCCTGTTCGTACCAACACTTATCCTTGTTTTGTTTGTGTATTTCCTGAATTGTACTCTTAGATATTGTATGCGATGAAATCCAGTGAAGAATGAAACTGTATGTCAGCATCAAAATCTGAATATCTGCCATTGGTCATCATCAAAAGACTTGTCCCATGTGTTAGCAGCTGCCTAGAAACAGTGAAGGAAATCGAACTTAAATATGAAGATAAAATTTTATTTTAAAAAATGGCACCAAAATGTCAAACCAAGTTCCTCTACTTTTCTGTTTTAGATCTTTACGTTCTTTAGAAATTTGAAACTTCGGCCATGAGGGCATAACTGACGTTGATACTGGGGCCCTCATCATACGCATCCAGCATTCTGAGAATGTTCATCAGGCCTTGATGTTAATCACCCCATTTTTGGTTACCCAATGCATGATACTTGGTCATTACATTTGCAAAAAAGAAGCGTATCTTCAACAAAATGTAACTTTACTCCACCTAATTATATATGACATTTACCCAGTTCTGCATAAATGCACAAGTGGTGAACACCTCTATGAATGTAAGATTTCTCAATTTGTTTATTGTATGGATATTAAAAGAAGATGCAATTATTGTTGATTTTTACATGATGCTGCTATTCTTCAATGCTTGTTATCTAGTAATTAAAGGTATATATACATACAGATAATATACATGTATAATACGTAGATATAGTTCTGTCACAACTTATCTTTTAAAAACACCAGATTTTTAACTGATGGCACTAGGTTATATTGGCTGGGAAGAAAGAAACTGTCTCACTAGCAATCCAGAAGGCTGAGAGGTACCGAACTGAGCTCCTTAGACGAGGGGTGCTTCTTGTTCCTGTTATATGGGGTGAAAGTAAGACACAACAGATCGAGAAGAAAGGTTTTGGCCTTCCAAAAAAGGCAGCTGCTTCGCTTCCTTCTATAGGGGTAAGATTGAAGAACTATCAATATAATCTTTACCGGTCAACATTTCCCTTCTGGCTGATAACTAACAACTCTACCCTGTCATGCAAGGCAAGCATATGCTTGTGTAGGAGTACTTTAGATTAAAAAGGTCTAGTAAGAGTATGTTATTGACAATACCAATTTCTATATATAGGTTTAAATTGAAGAGTAGCACATCCTCGCATATGTTTGAGGAATCTTAAAATTTTGATTAATACTTTAATTTTCCTTGACATTTTTAAATGGCATCACCGCAGGAAGATTTTGACCAGCGAGCTCAGTCAATAACTGCAAAATCAAAATTGAAAGCTGAGGTTCGATTCCGCGCTGAGGTGGTATCGCCATCTGAATGGGAAGGGTTAGTGCTAGTTTGTTCCATTTGCAACAGGGTTGCTTAATAAGAATCTCCTGGCTGGACTCTTCGTAAAAGTAAACTTAACTGAATCCGTTCATTATTTTCCTGGACTTAATCAGGTGGATTAAGGATCAACAGAAGTCTGAGGGAGTTACTCCTGGTGAGGATGTTTACATTATACTGCGTCTAGATGGCCGAGTTCGAAGATCTGGGAGGGTGAGTGGTCTTCTGTAAACATTATTGTTATATGCTTATCTATTTTTGCCTAGAATTAGTTTTTCTTGGAGTGGAAGTACTGGTTTTGAAAACAGAAAATTGCATTTTATTAGCTAACTAGGAAAATTGTACCCGCGCTCGGTTTCAAAATGAGAGATACATTTTACTTTGTACCTGGTTCATTTGTGAAACCCTACAATCAGATTTGAGGTGAATTTATTTAGTTTTGATCAATTACAAAGTCAACAATATAAACTACTAACAAAGTATTAGTACCACAAATTGAATCCTAGGATTTCCTAAATGTACTAGGATCAAATTGAAGCGTAGTTTATTTCATTTCTTAAATCTCATTTTTCTTCTCATCAGGGAATGCCCGACTGGCAAAAAATCGTGGAGGAGCTGCCGCCAATGGATGCACTGCTGAGCAAGCTAGAAAGATAAAACGAGTCGGAGATATCTCTACGCGACACCCCCGAGTTACTCTACTGTCTTTCTTTGTTTCATTGAAGAAGTCAAGGCTCTCCAGGTTAGTATTTGCAGGCCATTATCCTTTGTGTATATTCTTCATTGTATTTTTATAAAATTATTCTCCATTTTTCAGTTTTGTGCAACTGTATA
This sequence comes from Centella asiatica, assembly GCA_014636745.2. Lineage (NCBI taxonomy): Eukaryota > Viridiplantae > Streptophyta > Magnoliopsida > Apiales > Apiaceae > Centella > Centella asiatica. The sequence goes on along the minus strand of CM025786.1, from coordinate 4,510,377 downwards.
GAAAACATAGACGTTGGGAAGCTGGAAAAAGTATTGGTTGTCCCTGCAATATCACCCTTGTTCAATTCAATCTTCCATGAATGCTAACCTCTATGAGGTTGTGATTAATATAGATTTTATTTGGGATCTTGATATCCCTAAGGCCACGCAGTTCCAATTTATCTTACTTTTGTCAGGTATCTTAGAGACAAATGCTTTGAGTTTTGGATTTTTGGGTTATTTAATATGCATTTATTTCTTTTGTAATTCTGTATGTAATGTTATAGCCATTACGGTACACTCGGTAAGTGATGATCTTCTTTTCTTCGAGATCGATCATAACTAGCATAAAGTGATACATACATTTAAATTTTTGAGTTTATTTGACTATATATTGAACTTTAAAATTCATAAATTTAATTTAGGAGTAGGTACTTTTAGCGACATCAAACTTTGTGTTCTCGCAATATTTTTTGATTGGGATTTTTACTTTTCGGTTCATTTTCCTTGTTATGAAAAAGAGATGTAAAAGATTAATATGAAAGGAAAAGATTTGGGATTTTCTTCAAACGTTTAACACTAACGACGAAAAAGAACAAACCACGAGGTGATTTTCCCGCTAACCCAAGTTATCTATCTCCTTTTACTAGTGACAAAATTCATTCAGTTTCATATCTATTTCATAAAAACACTGTTTGGAAGCTTTCTCTTGGCATTTTTTTACACCTAGTCTTACATTCCAAATATTTGAACATTAAAAGTTGACAGTCGCTCTATTATTTTTAGACGAGATAATGCATGTTCGTACATTAAATTAAGGTTTTCTTTATTGCCGTGGTGAATTGGGTTGAGTGCACATCCTAAGTTTTATTCGTTGTTTTATTTCATGATTCATCACTTTTTATAAACGATACTTGTAATATTTTTTAATTTTTTTTTGATAGTTGTCAATTAAAAAGAGCCATTTTCTCAATTTGTGTTATAGCTATTGCAGTCACCGAAATAACTATAAGACAACGTGACAACTCTAGAAGAGAACGGGCCACAAGATAGGACATAAAGTGAGACAGAAAATTTTGAATCAAGTTGGGGGTGTATTTGCGAAATCTTATATTTTAAAATGTAGTGAATTTTTTTACTTTTAATTATTTTTAAAATAAAATATAATGAAGTATGCGATGAATGCTTTCAAATATAAACTTTAAACTTCAATATCTTTACAATTTTTTATCATAAATGAAACCTTAATATTATAAAAATAATGCTATATTAAAAAATTTGTACGTTCTAATTTTGGAATGAGGTATCCGTCTGATAGTTCTGAGACAGTCTTATATATATATATAAAAGATTAATAATCCGGCAAGGAGAATTTTCCAATTCCCATTTGAACTCTAAGAAAAATTAATAAGCAGTAGTGAACATATCTCTGCCTAATGTCATGACTTCGAACCTACCTATTTTATGCAACTTAAAAATTGGTTTGAACTTCTTTAGTTGCATATATTATTGGTTACAAGAATGAACAAGTAAATGTGTACAAATTAATGTGCATAAATAAATATGCACATAAATAATGTGGCAAAACTCTATAAGGAATTAATAAATCTTGATTGGTCCACAACTAATATTTTAATGACTGATAATTTATTACATATATTTATGTATATTTATTTATGTAAATTGTTGGTGAACATTTCGATGCCCATATTTTCCTCTCCGAAGTTTCAGGTGTGGCACTTGTTCCATTTTATTGAACACCTAAATGGTGAAACTCTCACCGAAGTTAATTTGATATTGAAATAACATTTAAAAAGGAAACGTTTTCGAACTGAATATTAATATTTTTTGTTTTATGTATCGAAAAGATGTGCTGGACGCAAATGAATGTGTCGATATATCCTATAAAATAAGAAAAATTACGAAGAATAATCAGCACAAAAACTTAGATTATATATATATATATATATATATTTTATTTTTTTTTGGTTGAGATCGTATGAGTATAATAATTGACTTCACTAATCAATGCGTTGACTTGATAAGATACACCAAACATTGTACACTACGATACTTGCTCGATATAAATCAGAACAATCAAAGACATATTAAATAATAATTTAATAACAAAAATTAACTTATAATATTTTATTTAGTAAAAAATAATATTCCAATATAATCCCTCCCATTTTTTTAATAAAACAAAACTAGTTGCGATGGCCTGCACTCTGCAGTCTCCTTATTAAACAAAGGGCATCACTGGTCACTGGCAAGTAACATTAGGAGTTACAGAGTAGAGGAAGAAATCATTTGGAAAGCAACAATGGCAAATTCTTCTTACTTCCATCTCATTATTTGCTCTGCTCTCGTTCTTGCCGCATTCTTGTCCTCGTCAACTGCCGCCACCGATGGTGGCAGCGACAACTGGATGCCGATAAGACCGCAGGCCTGCACTGCCTCGATAGCCGAGTGCATGGCCGGAGAATACGAGATGGATTCAGAGAGCAACCGGCGCATGCTAGCAACGTCCAACTACATAAGCTATGAAGCGCTGCAGAGGAATTCTGTTCCTTGCTCACAGAGGGGTGCATCTTACTATAACTGCAAGGAAGGTGCTGAAGCTAACCCCTACAACCGTGGCTGCAGCGCCATTACGCGCTGCCGGAGCTAAAGTCTCCTCCTCCACTCTGTTACAAATTTATATGTAAAATTAACAGTATGTTGTTTAATGTGGTGGTAAATTAAAGATCATAGTGCGCAGACATTTACTGGAGTTTCTAATTCACTGCTTTCATGCTAATCAATCCTCAATTTAACTTCTGCTTCAAGTTAAATTTTACAAAAACTGAGAGCCTTTCCAGTAACCAGTTGTTCGTCGGATGCGGAGCTCTCCGCGGCATACTTTTACTGCATCTAGCAAACCTTATTGCTAGTGGTTATTTTTCATAAATGTTGTGCATGTTGATACATAAACGCACGATGTAATTATGTGTTTGTGTATAAAACATATGCGAAGTACCATGGTGCTGGGTGCATTTGCATAGCAACTGCAAAGCAGACAAAAGAACTTTTTAAGGAGAGATTTTCGGTTCAAAAATTGTTAGGCACTTCTGACCCAAAAGAGAGAATATTTTTGAGGTCAATGACAAATAGAACTTCCTGAGATCTAGAAAGGCTAACACTCTGTATATAGTATATAACATGGTTTGCATAAAAGTATAGATGTTGGGCAATAAAGAAAAGGCAGTCATGTTCACCTACAAATATTTACCCATTCTAAAAACCCACAAGTGAACCAAACAAACCGGATGGTCTGTGGATTCCCTGGAAAATTCGACCAACGGATTTTTATCGATCTGCAAATATGTTGAACCGAAGGAAATACATAATAGAGGAATAACATGAACCAAATACGAGCACTAACATTCATGCAAGATTTCCAGGCTAACCACGAGTTATTACTACCACAACAGAAACTCCATAGAAGTAAGTTTAACAGTGCCAAAGAACATAGTTTTCCCGACTTAGATCGCGAGTGTGCGACTTAAAACTATAAACATCCAAGGATAACACCAGTTCGGCTTACCAAAATATGTAACTCAAAAGCGATAATGGCAGACTAAAGCAGGTACAAAGTTGAAACCCATATTAACTGCTAATAACAATCACTTTGAAAGATTCTAATCTATACTATGCAGAACCTTCCTCTTGCTTTTCTTCATCTTCCTTCTTGGATGGTGGCAATGGAGACGGAGACCCCTCAGCTCCCATTTCTGTTTTGAGTTCATTGATGCTTTGCTCCAATTCATTTATCCGGCCTCCCATTTCATCAAGTATATTGTAGTTATGGAAATTCACAATCAAAATTAACAAAAACTGAACATTTGGAGGTTGCAGACCTAAAAAAAATATAATTCAAGACTTGGCAGACAAGAGAAGTAATAGCTTAATATTTTGTTTGGAACATTATGTTCCAGCTCATGGATCGAAGATGGTCATCATAGACCACCAATGCTCCAGCAGCAGAAGCACAGTGTAATATCATAACATATATGTATTTATGGTTATGACATTACCTAACTTTGTCCAACTATATTACATGTAAACTTTCTGTAAAGGATATTCTTTGAAACAATTGATTCTGACATCGTCTGAAACCTGCTTTGCTGCAAAGACATTGTAATCAGTAACAGTTCTAATCCTAGACTAGAGAACACAAAGTCTGCATTGTAACAACAGGTCAATAAGGAGATAAAGACTGCAATAGAACTCACCATCTGTTGAAGAAGGCTTTGTACCTGGAACAACAAGGATAATAAATAAGTGTATAGTGAGGCATTGACAGAAAGTTTTTTAAATTTTGGAGAAAAAAAAATCCTAAAAACTCCATTTATGCTACTCTTATTCATTTCTAATAGTGGCATAATAATCCATAAAATGCAAGCTGTAGTCTGTCTCCAGCTTAAATGTGAATTCAAAAGCATTTTGCTATAGTGCCAGTTTAAACACATGAGAGTAAGACAACAATATAATCAAAGTCCGAGTTAAGAATCTCACTACAGCATAGCAAACATAGATCCTAGAATTCCCATAAACAAAAAGGAATATACTCTGTATAACTCAAGACACTCACAAAAACTGTCATATCAGCACTGCCTTGTTTCAGATTTTCTGAATCTTGCCCATCCTGTCAAGGAACCACAAAAGATCAAATCTCAGACTCATACAAACTAGAGATACAAGCCATATAATGAAGCAGATATGCAATTCGATGTCAACTAAAGTAACAAACAGACATAATAAACTCAACAACTAAATGTTTCTTTTCACCCTGATGCAACAAACATCATTTCCAAAAATTTATGCCAGCAATATAAGATACAATAACTTAACACTTTAAACTCCTAAAATCATGAATAAACTCTCGTGATACCACAAACACTTTTACTTAAAAGTCAATCCTCAAATATTAATTATTAAGAATGAAATGGTTAAAAATGGTTAAAAGAAAGACATGCACTCATGTAAGACTACCAAGTCTTCTGCTAAAACAAATGTGCTGATCTCTATGTTCTAACTGAAAAGTTATATTTCAAACTAGTAATCAACTTCTCAAACAAAAGTATCCAACAAAATACCCTTCACCCCTATTACTAGGCAAATGGGTTACCCAATGGGTTTATTGATAACAATTTTACACATTAAATGGTTATCCCATTTAGCTACCCATTTGCCAAGTCTAACCTTTATTAATAATTCTATAACTTACAGCCAAGGTGTAAGTCAGAATCCTAATGTCAAAACATCATACTTCCTCATTAATGCATGAAAAATGTTAAGACTGCTTTACGAGTCATGTAAATAGTAAAAAAGGCACAAATTAGTATAATCAACCAAAATGCAAACCAAATCCTAAAATGATTATATTGAGAACCCCAATTACACCAAAATACAGAACCAATCTGTCCTGTCAACCATAGAACAATCGGCTAACCTTGAATAGGCTTTATCATTTTCTATCTCTTTAATTGGCCGTTTTGGGTACTGGAAAAAATTACCCAGAATGACAAAATATCATGTCAGACAACTATTTAGTTGAATTATGTTTTGTAGAACAATCAAGTGATCTTATCTTTGGCATCTCCAATAACCACATTACATATATAAATTCCCCAATTTTGTCCATCAAACCATGAAAATACTTGGTAATTTTCAAAATCCGAATCTGTCACTCTTGAAAAGTACCGTTTCTCTGTTCCCAAAATATAGTGCATTACAATTTAACATGATTAAATGTAATGACCCAGAATTACACTAAACCCATTATGAATCAGATACACCGTATACAATTTAGCACAATATATATCCACACGTCTAAACGACCAACTTAAAGGGTTTTGACGGAAGATCAGATTATGCAGCAAAAAATCAAAGGATTAATTCAAAAACCTTGAGAGGGTTAAATTGAAGAGTTGCAATACCAACAAATACACTTAACAAGCAGATCGGGGACAAGTTGAAAGCATATGAACGGGTTAGATTACGGTGCTTACCATTGTTGATCTTCTCTCTTTACTTGTTCGATTTGCTATACTCCGTCTTGCCTGTGAAATTCTTGTAAATGGATGCAAGAGATCGATCGTAGACTCGTACTAGTGTCCCCCAATTTATAAAGCTCCGGTCACAACTTTATTCTTCTATTCGACCCCAATATATATATATTTTTTAAATTAGTACTCCATTCTATGATGTATTCATTTAAAACAAATATTCAGATATTTCACTATTTTAACTACTAAAATAGGGTGAAGGTTCTCCTATTGCCGATGGTTTCTTTTTTTATTTGGTAACTTACTATTAATACATTTCAAGCACAAAAAAGTGAATAATATCATTATTATCAAAGAGTTATTTTTTTTAAATTACGGCTCTAAATAAATCGAACCATTCGTGAAAAAGTTTGTGATCGACTCATTTAAAACTCGTCCAACTCGACTCGCAAAAATAAATAATTCATACTTGAACATAATTTTTCGTTCATTAAAAATTTCATACTCAGGTCGAATTTGAAAAACCTTGAGTAAACTTAAATAGTTACATTATTCGACTCAGATTGACTTGTTCAAATAATTTTTTTTTTTTACTATTAAGAAATTTTAACATCTATTACAACGAAAAAAGGGGGTTTAAACCTTGTTATATTGCTAAAGGGCATGAGATTTTACCATTAGAGCAAATACTCAAACTTGACTTGTTTGAATAGTTAAACGAGCCAATATTAAATGTAATTTTTCATTCATTAGTAATTTTAAACTCGATTTAACTTAACTCGACTTGTTTATAGACTTTTTTTATTAAGTTCGATCGACTCAACTCGTTTATAGTCTTATTTGAAATAACCACTTTTAAAACATTAACTTACAAATAAAAACATATTTTTAAACTAGAGCTAAAAGTACAGGGGAATATCGTAAGGGTCATTATAAATGAGTTATTTGTGAAATGAAAAAATAGATGCCCGAACCGCGCCATAGGAATTCAATTTTCAAACTTATAGGGATCCGAACAGCGCCACGGGCATACAGTGAGGGTTATTCTGAAAGGCTTTATCTTACATTCTTCTCACAATAAATATTTGTAAATAATACGGAATAATAATATAGGTGAAAAGAACAAAGCAATTCGTCGAAGAAAGTACAAAACGAGAATCTATATACTCCGCCAGTTCCAAAAAATAAAAATAAAAAACATTTGATAATATAATTTATTTTAAAAAATAGTTATATTTGTATAATTTTTCTATTATAAAGTTATATTTTTTAAAAATTTGGGTCATCACAATCTTTTTATTTTATCGTAACAAATTTTATGAAAAAAATTTATAATGTATATATATAATTTTTAATCAAACATATAATATTTATCAAAAATTTAAATATAACTCCTCTTGCAAAAGGGATAAGTGTTATAAAACATTTTAAAAACCGTTAAGTAGAATTGGCGGATAAAAGAGTTTGAGCGCCGAGCATCCAAGTCCGATAATTAGTTACTGACTAAATAATTCTTAGGTGGTATTTAATCGATCAGTTGATGTAGGCAGTTCTTTTCTCTTTAAACATTATTTCTAGTCTTGTAAAAGTGTATGATGGAGCTTAATTAAATCTAAATAAATTATTTAATTATAAGTATTTTTTTTACTCTAATATTCAACAACCAATTAAGTTTCGATTAATTTAAAATTAAGTTTTAAACAAATTCATACACAAAAAACTTTATTAACACTATTTTCTTTATTCACAAAATTGGAACTCAAAACTTTACTTAACAAACGCTAAATCCCTTCCGCACGGGCCAACTATTGCTGATTAATTATAAGTAACGTTATTCGTATTATTAAGATGGTTAACTATATCATATCTCAACCACTAAATGCAACCTTCATATTATAATTATATTGTTACAAAATCATATGCACGAAACTCCACCGTTTTTTTGTTCTAAGACCTATATTTTTAATCCATTTATTTATTCCCGAGAAAGTTTCGTTTTGTTAAATATAGTGAGTAGTGACTAGTAGTAAAAACTTTGCACTATCGAGTTGAAGTACTTTTCTTTGTGTGTGTATTTTTTATATTCTTCAATTTCTGCATGTTAATAAAACTATTTTTTTTATTGAACTGACTTATCAACACCCTCCAGTTATAAGGCAGCGCCTTTTTTTTTTTTTTGGTTACACTATAAGGTAGTACTACTTTAACAAAGTCGGTATTTGCCCATGCAACATATGTACTATCACTCTACAAAACACGTCAATCCGTTTCAACCTTTTGACCAAATCATATCCCTCGCTGTCGAGTTGTCACTCCCAATTCAGCCACGTGTACACTTATCATCCACTCCTCACCTCCTCCTTCGGCCACCTGTCACCCCTCCACCATTCAAACCACTTATTATTCTCTCTACTACTTTCTCTCCTGTCCTCACTTTCACCGAACTCCTCCAATTCCCCTATCTCAATTACTCTCTCTCTAGAAACACACACTCTTTTCCCCCCCTCCCTCTACATTACCTTGTAATGGCAACGTCCCAAGAACTGAAGCACAGAACAAAAGAGAATGATCAAGCACCCCAAGTGGCAGAAAACATGAACAATAACAACAGCAAAGACAGAAGACAGAAAAAAACAGCCATGGCGAAACGTGGCCTACGCTCATTGGCCATAGCCATAGCCACCCCTTTCTCTTTAACCCTATTTTACATCATTGTCTTGGGGCGGGGTCACGGATACGGCACCGTATCAAAGCCCTTCTGGTTCCCCCCGTTGTGGGCCTTACACCTCATGTGCCTAGTTTATGCTCTACTCATGGGCTTGTCGGCTTGGCTTGTTTGGGCTGAAGGCGGCTTCCACAGGAAGCCCATGGCGGCGGCTATGTACTTGGGGCAGCTCGGTCTGAGTTTGGCTTGGGATCCGATTATGTTCCAGATGGAGGCGAGTCGGATCGGGTTGGCGGTGTGTTTGGCGTTGCTAGGATCGATCGTGGGGTGTTATCGGGTATTTAAGGAGGTGAATCCAATAGCTGGGGATTTGGTTAAGCCATGTGTGGTTTGGGCTGGATTTCTAAGTATTGTAAATCTTAAACTCGTATACCTCTGAAGCTGAACTAAGTCTTTTTCTTTTCTTTTCTTTTTTTTTTAAAGTTTTGTACTGTAACTAGTTCTTATTAGTCAAAAGAATACCTTCTAATTTTCGTTTTTGCTAATGTGTTCTTCGATTTTCGTAAGAGTTTTTTTTTTTTTTTCCATTCGGTTAATTTCATTCATATAATTTGAAGGTCTATAACAGAATTGAAACTGGTTGATTTTTTTTTAAAACATACCCTAGCATTCGTTCATGCTGTATGTCTATGCAAAAGCTTCCATTCTTAAATATTCGACTAAATTGTTGTACTAAGTTGGCAACATAATCAACTTTTTAACGCTCTGGTCATGTAAAGCGTGAACTGTTGAAAGTTTGTTATTACCACCCTTTTGAAGTAATTAATCACTACGCGTATAACACAACAAAATAAAATTTGCATGAGTGGTATATCTCGTTCCAGTTCTCATAATATTCCAGGCGGTTAGGGACCGTACACCATACGAGATTAGTGAACCCAAATTGATGCTACTAAACCCATGCGACATTAGTGAATCCTATTAGACTTACGGTTAAAATTTTAGGGACTTATAATCAAAATTTTACTACATATTTGTGTAAATTTATTTGTGCTTGCCGTAATCAAAAAGTGGATAATTTTTTATATGAAAAGTATACATAGTGAATTGTCTAGTCTAGTAAAACAAGAAGATAGCAGAGAATAAAACGTTTGTGAAGGTAAGGAATTTATATTGGCCTACTCAGTGCGGCAAAGCTTCCTCAGAGTGATGGAAGTTCTCCTCCTTTGATCAATGTTCTTCCCTTCCCAAATCTGATTTCCAGGTTTGCGATTGATCTCATGCTTCCAATGGTAGCGTGCTTCGCCCCACAACAATACAAGCGATCCCGGTGGTAAATATACGGGAACCTTCGTCGGCTGTGCATCGTTATCAGCTCGCGATTCAGCCACCAGGCTGAAATGCATGACACATGATGATTCGAGGGAGACAATGGCGATTCCATCTTCAAAGCGCACGAGGTCTACATGTGCACAAATTCCCTGCACAGCAATTTACATGTACTTGATGTGCATAAACAGAATAAGGATGGTCCCTCACCCTCGTTTGTTTCAACTTAAAATTTTAGAGATTACCGCTTAAAATTTTGGAGATCTTGAATTCTAATAATGTAAAATTTATAAAATTTAAGTTGAAATAAACATAACCTACGACTGCGAAAAGGATAACCTACGACTGCGAAAAGGATTTACGATCTGACATCTAATATGTGAACACTCTTTTGTAAGGGACAATTATATGTTATATGTCGGGATGAAAAGAAATGATGAGATTACCAAACATTGAATCTCACCTCACCTGGTTGGTAGATATTGAAAATGAGCTGATCGAAGAGAGGCTCCCTCTGCAGCATCTCAGAAGGAAAAAAGTGGGTGGCTTTGTCAATAGGTTGAGAATCAAAATCACCAAACTGTATGACTTCTTTGATGGAATTAGATAACTCTGTTGCCCATGCTGGTAGATTTCCAAATCTCATGGCCTGCAAAGGGGTTGGAGAATGCTGTGAATAAATTGACGGTAAATAAAATAACATAAGAATATATCGAGCTGCTTGGATATATTTTTTATGTAGATACTTGGCAGTGAAAAGTCTATAAAATATGCTGCCAAGGGGTGGAACTTTCGTTTGGTGCTTTATACTTCTGGTAGCTCTTGCAAGCACCCGAACTATCGAGAACCTGATGAATTGCAGGAGGATTTATCACCACCTACCGGAGAAGGAGATGAGATTTCTTGGTCCAATAAATTTCCAGGTATAGGGTTTTGAAATTTAGACCAATTGCGTTTCTCTTTTTAAGCTTCCATGCATTCAGATATTGGGGATGAAACACCTATCGTCTAGAATTGGACTCAGAAGGCACATATTTGAGAATGGGACGTCAAACATTTTTTTTTATATTACGAAAAGATTTGGTGAGGAAGTTCTCTAATCCAGGGACTCATAAAAAGGATGTGATACTTATAGATTATCTTAAGCCTCTTTGAGAAGGACTTGGTATTTATAGATTATCTTACACCCTACTTAATCAATCAAGTAGTAGTTACAAATTACTCGCTAAAAATAACGATTAAGAAAATTCGAACTCCCTACTTAATGAGTGCCTTTCCTTTTTGGGTCTTTACCAGCTCAACAATTTCTTACGCATAGTACTTACAGATTATCCATAAACAAAAACTAACAAAACTCGAACTTTCAATCTAATGGAAACGCTTGCTTGTTGAGTTTTGTCGGCTGAACAATCTTTCTAAAATTAAAGTTTGACACGACCATGTTTATGTTAAACCAGTAAATCACAATGAGCAAAATAAATTGGAACAATAATTAAAATTGATGAGCTTCCGTGAATTTGACGAACTCATATAACAACATTGTGATGAACAGACTTTAAATGAACTGAAAAGCTAAATATGTGAATTTGACGAACTTTGATCAGATTATCAGAACTGAGATGAACATACGTAAAATGAAATGTGCTAAATCGAGTAATCTGACGTATCGTCTACTTTGCTATAGTCATTTCCTAAACCGGATCTAGGACATCTCCTTACGGAGAATTTTACGGATTCATTAATATCGAAACGTAGACAATTGAGACAGCTCTTGAGATTTAAAGCAGTAATTTATCAATGTCGAACCTGATTGTGAGAAGCATCGGTGAACCATCCTTCTGCATCCACAAAAAAGTAGAAGCTACCACATATGAGGAATAAAGTCAAAATCAATAAGTCATTTCATCAGACTCACGACAAAAGACGAGTTCATGTGACAATTATGGAATTGAGGTTAGGGATTAAACCTCTGTCGATTTCAGAGAGCAGAAGCGACTGTTGTTGGAGGTCGAGGAAGTCTCTGCATAACCATAAACCATTGATTTCTGGAAATCGTTCCCAGATAGGGGTTTCCCCAAATAACGATGACTCGCAGTTGAGCTGGTGAATTGTTTGTTCGGGGGTGATGAGGTGGTGGTGTTCTTGTGAATCACTTTCGCTATCTGATGAATCGCCGAATGCTTCTCTAAGAAGCGATCTCTGCTCCTCCATTGCTTTTGCTGGTTTTGTGCTTTCCTGGTTTTGATAGGGCCGAGTTGGGTTGTCCGGTTTACTCCCTGATACGGTTCGGGGTGCATACAAAATCGAAAAACTCAAATAAATAGATCAAATTGAACCAAAAAAAGAATCGAAATCGAAGAAAACCGGAGACTAATAATTTGTAATTAAGAAAATTGATATAAGATTTGTCAATTTTGGTATTAAGTTTTAAAAAATCGAAATCGATTGTTTTAGATTTAATTGACATAAGATTATATATATTTATATATACATCTATTGTTACTTTTTGTAATATAATTAATATTTTAAGATTATAATATTATAATAATATTTTTTGATTAGCACTACTTATGTAAATAATAAATTTATACTAATTATAACAAAAATTATAAAGTATGATGAAAATATAGTTATAGAAAATTTAACTACTAATATTATAATTATAGTCTTTATTAAATTTGTTAATTTGTAGAAAAAATCAATTTTAAAAGTGATTTATTATTATATAAAACCAAAAAAACCGAATAAAAATAGTGAGTTTTGATATTTTTCTAAATTCAAAACCAAAACATTCGATTTAATTATTTTTTAAAAGAAAAAACCAACCATTATGCACATTTACTCCCTATTATGATTTACGCCACAAACGCCGGTGCATTTCGTTCTATATTTCATTCCTAATAATGAGATTCTTTGAATTTCTCTAATTAATTTTGTTTGACAAATTTCTCTCCTATATGTTTTATTCTTACGGTGGATTTTTAAATTTAAAAGCATTCTTCTCCTACTATAAATTCTTGAAAATGACATGTGAATTTTTATTATTTGATAAAAAAAAAATATTTTATATGATAATTTTTTAAGTTTTATATTATGTAATACTAAATGTTACATGCTAATTCGGGATGAAACATGCTAGTAATATATGAAAATGAAATGAAGGAACGAGTGAAGTATCTATATGATATCAAAGGGAGTAGTAAAGGGAAAAAGAAACTTTAAAACATAGATCCCTACCTTATTTAGTTATTTATTTGATTATTTAACCGTAACTTTGTTTTCTTCTTTTTTTTCAGGGCCTTGATAGTTGGTGAAAATAATACAATTTGTTAAGTTGAAAATCAAATTACATCATCACAAACCATTATAACTTATAAATTTTGTATGTGTGAGTGGCAGTCCTTTTTGGAGATTAATGATGTTTTTAAAATGTAAGTTATCGAATACTTCATATGTTTTAAAATGATACTCTTTAAATGTTTGTTATTATGGAAAATTCTAAACTAATTTAAGATTCTATTATGAAAATATAATTCTTTTTATAGTTGAAAATATAAATATACAGATGAGAACTATCGGAACAGACCACTTAAAACAATAAGATATATTAAGGGCGATATTAACAAGAAAAAATTGATTGAGGGAGGTGAATGTTTTCTTCTTTTTAGACATTAAGAGTTGATGTTGTTGATTTAAGAGTCAAAAATTATACAGCGCGTATGAATTCGAGAGTCATTATATTTAAATTGAAAGGTGAAAAATTAGACATTAAGAACTGATGTTAAAAAAGATATCAGCTTTCCTCATTCCATATATATATATATATATATATCAAATTGTATAGAATAGTAAAATATTTATAATAAACAGATGTATGAGAAGAATAAAAGTTAGAAAATAATATTCTTCAAAAAAGCAAAGAAATTAAAACCTATGCCGAGCACGAGCTTTTTATATCAAATTAATAAAAGACGTCTTCTATTTTAAAACAAAAATTATGTAATTGTGTATTATTTTTTTTGTTTAGTGATAATATTTTAGTATTTAAAATCAATATAAATAATAAAATTTATATTATATTAAGCTGTAGAATAAATTATTCACTGTAATGATTTTTTTAGATTGAATATAAAGTTATTTAACTACAAATGTTTTTTTTTTTTTAAAATTACGGGGTAGAACTTTTTGATGACTTATGGTTGAAACCAGCTTGACTAAGAAGTGGGACCGTATTGATTTGCAGCCGTAGGCTTTGATATTTCCTTCGACTTCTCCGCCCAACATCGCTAATAAATGGCAAGTTTGTTTCTTTCCTTTACAACTACTTTTCTCAGTATTTCACTCTCAGCTTAATTTCAAACTTCACTTCGTTTTCTTCGTCTTATTTTCTCACCCTCTTCAATCTAGAAGAAAAATGGCGGAATCAGAGGCGAAGTCACAGCCGACGGAGTCCGAAGCAACGTCACTGCCGACGGAAACAGAAACAAAGACACCTCCGACGGAATCGGAAGTGAAGACACCACCAACGAAATTGGTAATTCATACGTGTTCTTTTTTTTTTTTAATAAACTAGAGATTATTTTTTAAGTTAACTGACAGCTTATTGAATTTTTTAATTCGCATGGTTCACAAAGTTTTGGTTAATAAAATTTATTGATATTAAATTTTTTAATTTGAAATTGTGATTATTATATCGCTTTATTAATATTTATTTGAAGTTTAATATCTCAAACCACCTGAAAAAGTCGAATGTATTACTATGTGCTTGTGGAACAACTTCTTTACTCTTGTAATTAAATTGAAAAACAACCAAAATCTTACGTTTGAATTGACTTTTAGTTAAAATTTAATTGAAAAGGAACAAAGAAAAGAGTAACGAACAAAGCCTAAACACTGAATTTTAACTTAAAAGTGAAAAGGTTACATTATAAGAAAGAAGAAAATCATAATGATAGAATGTTAAATGCCGCTGAAAACTTGAATGTCAATTGCATGAATTATTATTTCATCTTAAATTATTTGTAAACATTATATCGTTAATGTGTCCAGTATCACATTTAAAATACATACTATTTTCTCAAACTCTAAAAGATAATTAGAAGTCAACTAATTGAGTAAAATAGAAAAAGGAAAGAAGAAGAAGAAGCGATTCTTTTTGACATAATTCTGGTATGTTCTATGCACCAAAAAGACTAATACAAAATATAGCTAAATGCATAATTTATGCGTATTTTTCTTTTTCTTTTTTGTGATAGTATCGGCAATTGTTTCGAAAATTTAGTGTTGATTTTTAATTTTCTCATTTCAAGGCTCAAGCCTATGCGAAGGAGCTTAAGTATCTCGATTTGGTCGAGGTGGTGGCTACGTATGTCATTGGTTGGTTCTCAGCCATCTATGCATACGCCAAAACCAACTCTGGTCCTTTGAAACCAGCTATCCAAACAGCTGAAGACATTGTCCGTCCTGTCGTCGAACCGGTTTACAAGAAGTTCCGCCCGATTCCTTTCAAGCTTCTCAAATTTGTCGATTGCAAGGTATGATTTATACTGTACCAAAATGCATCAGAATGCATGTTAGTTATCTACATACGTTTTGAGCGATTGCAATTTAAATGGAGCTCGATCCAAAACTGGTAGAATCATATTGACCAACTGGCCAGTTTTTCTGTATCGGATCGTTTCCCTTGGTTGATTCAACCTCGATTATAAATTTATCTAAAATCGAAAACTGTGCAAGTACTACCTGATGTTGGTACTCCACACTTCTTCTTGAAACAGCAGGATATTGATCTTTGAAATGCTATAGGTATACTTGTTTAGGAAAATATTGTGGCGGCATGGTTTGATATTGACTTGCTGTGATAACTAAAATGGTTTGTAATATGGAGTATTAATTAGTCCATATTAGTACTAGATTGGTTTTTATTTAGATACTGGCTATTGATTATTGATGCAAACATGATCTAGTATTTAATTTTGAATGTAAACTTTTGACGAGTGCAAGTCGTTGCGGTTCAACACAAACCAACTGGTGGAAAACTGTGAACTCTCACCAGAATCCCAGATCCGTGGTTCTTGATTACAATAAGTTTTGAATCGACTTGCATCATTGTCATCCCTAAAATGATCACGTGACTTGCAGGTTGGTGAATTGATCACTGAGGTGGATCATCATGTGCCATCGTTTATAAAGCAAGCTTCAAACCAAACTCGGGCCATTGCTTCAGAAATTCAGCAAGCAGGCTTGGTGGAAACAGCTATAAATGTGTTGAAGACAGTTTGCACAAAGTACGAGCCGGTCGCTAAAAAGTACTACTCAAAGTATGAGCAAGTAGCTGAGCAGTACGCTGTGGTGGCTTGGAAGTCACTGAACCGACTTCCTCTATTTCCACAGGTGGCTCATCTTGTGATGCCCACGGCTGCGTATTGGTCTCAGACGTATAACAAGATCTTGGCGTATTTTGCAGATAAGGGTTATACCGTGTTTTATTATATGCCGTTGATTCCCGTGGAGAGGATTGCAAAGGTATTTCAGGGTGCTTGAAATGGGCATACTGGTTTTAACGGGAAATCTGTAAAGGTTGCCCAGTGAAATTTGGCTTGGTTTGTGTAGTCTGGCCTTGAATGTGTTAGGATGTTGAATAGCATGATAGTTGCTTATCTTTGGTGTTTTAATTTTTTCATGTCAGTGGGGAGCTACTAGAGCAACGTTCTTACTATGAACTTTCGTTGTAATTCTGGGTTTTAAGCCGTGGAAATCAAGTCCCTTTTATGGAGATTTTCAATCTTGTAATTTCAATTTGTTTTAGTAAGAATGCTACTTCCTCCTATGGATATTAAAAACCCATATACCAGCTTACAAAGTCTTGTTAAATTTATTTATATTGAAGATCTAAAGTAAAATATGATTAGTTTTTTTAATAATAAAAAAATAATGAGTTAACGCCATATTATGAATTTTTTTGAAAGATAACTCAAAAAGGAGTGTATATTCGCGGTTATCATTTTAACATTGGTAATATATCGCAGTATATCTCCCAAAAAAACATAATAAAAAGTTAGAACCAGTGGTAACCTGTGATAGCCATGACATCGATCAGTAGCAGAACAAAGAACGAACATCTGGTCCATTTTTTGGATTTACTTCAGTAAATCTCTATTAGAACCACAAGATAAGGTAATAATGCATATGATACCGTTTCTAAAATGATAAGAGAATAGGATTTGAAATTTTCTATCTCATTTCGTGTCTTTCTTGTATCTTATTTTTCACAAGAGTTAAAAATCTGTATCAATCATAAGAAGTGATATGACATAAGATAAAACATCAAAGGAGACAGAGATAGAGAATCGGCCTTTGAAAAAGAAATATACAACTATAAGTTATAAATTCGAAACACAAGAAACAGAATATATAGTAACCAATTCCAAACATACCAAACAATAAACAAGCAAGTATAGTTTCGATTGTAACTTCATGTTTATATTTCCCATTTAAAAGTATAAACTAACAATTATAGGATCACAAAAATAAGCTTATCCATAAACCTAATAGAAGAAAGAATTCTGAACTTGAACAAAAATAAGAAACTAATACTCAATGAAGTGCAAAAACCTACTTCACGACGATGTTTACGAAAATGACCAAGAGCTGCAGAACTAGATGAACCAAGATTTTAGTATATTGAATATTTCTCGCCAACACCAGGATAGAGTTTCTTGTAGATGGAAATTGCAGCCGGAATAATACCAGCAAGTGCAAGCGAGAGATGTTCCGAGCTGCTTGTTCGTATAGAGAACTTGCCGTTGAGCTTACTGTTCATGTCGGCTTGAACAGCTACCTTCGAACTACGCCCTATAGAAAACTCAGCTAGACTAACTAATGAAACAATCAAGTCTCCTCTCCACTTCATTATTGATAGGGAACATGAGGATTGGACCTTTTCATTTGGATTATAGAGTTCTCTGCGTTGCATTTCTATGGTGGCTCCATATGCTGCATCCTGTTGGCAGCGAACCATACCTGCATTGCCAACCAAAGAATATTGCTTTCCAAAAGCTATCTGATCCTCAACCGTGACTCCTGTGACAACGTTATCCCCTAAGAATGTAGTAGATACCCCGACAGCTGTTTTTTTGTTGTTCAAGTTTTTGAACTTGGTTTCGCCTCTGATAGTGTATACAAGTTGCTGATTGCCTGCACTTTGAATGTCAAAGCCTGCCATGCTTGATCCACTCTCCCCGTGTTTCGCAGCAATGGAGGAATCCAAATTGATGAAAAACTCGTCCTTGTCTTTAGTAAAATGAGCAGAAATTGCCCCCGGATATTTGTTGACAATGTCTGCAATGTATGCGAGACTGACCCCATCGAATCCAAAATCGTGATCCCAACCATGGTTGTCCAAAACTGCCCTTGCTACAAAGTTGGAAGTTCGGTCTAACAACCTGTACCTGTGTGCTGGATTATCACTATCAAACGAAGCGGGCAGGGGCATATCCGGTGATGGGACAGACTCTGAAGCTGCAAGACCAGCATCAGGATCATCATCCATGTAGCCATACTCAGTGGCAGCATCTTTGCCTTTCTTCTTCATTTCTCTCATTCTTTTCAACTCCTGTCTCCGCTGCATCTTCTGAAAAAGCATCACACGGTAATCATACTCTTCAAAGTATGCTTTCTTTTGTTCTTTGGTCAGCTTAGCGAGTTCAGATTTCCTGAGAGGCTTGAATGGTGGAAGCTGATCATACTCATCTTCGTGCTCTTCTTGGTCAGAACCCGACAAATCTGACCAGTCAATGTCACCGATGTTGCCACTCTGTTCAGAGGAGAGTTTTGGGTGGGTACGAGGTTGCAACATTGAAGACAATACGTGCGAAAGAGAGGGCATAAAGCTATGCAACCCATAGAGCTTATGATAGTTAAATGGATCTTGAGGCTTAAAGAGAGACTTTGCTTCTGATAATATCTTCATAGAGTAGCACATTATCATCAACTGAGGTTTCCATATTTGGCCATTAGGAAGAACCTTGTGGCCTTCCCTGTTCTTCCGACATGAGGGGTGGTTTTCAACCAGACAAACTGGAGTCATCAAGCTTTGGCTCATCATGGCTAAAGTACCAATGGCTTGCCTAATAGACTGCTGCAGGACATGAGTCCTCAGGGTAATAAAGCCATCATAAGTTAAAGGGGAACCAGATGGTCCTTCTGGAGGGGCAGAAGCAGCATGAGTGAGTGTCACTATGGCACTTTTCCAAATAGAAGGTCCAAGAGAATTGATAATTGTCCTCAATAATGGGATATCATTAAGATCTCGGGTTTGGGCATCTAGGCGATCCACATATAAGACAATGTCAATGGGGTGTTTCTTTGTGAATTTCTTGACAGAAGACAAAACATTACGGTTGAAAGATTGTTCCATTACAGAAGACTTGAGGCCAGGTATATCAAAGATCCGAATCTTAACTCCATCCGCCACTCCTGTAAGCTCTTTCACAGCAGTCGTGGCAGGTTGAAACGCGTCCATTTGTGTCTTCTCTTCCCCAAAAATTGCATTTATGGTTGCACTCTTTCCAACTCCAGATTTTCCAAGGACAAGGATATTCAAGCACAAGTCTAAATCTGCTTTCCCGTCTTCCTCAAGCTGCAGAGCTGTCTGTTTAGCATAATCAAGGCCAAGAAAGGCACCAGTTTCAATTCCTGCAAAAATTGCTAGCTTGTACAATACTTGTGTTGCACTTGAATCATCTAAAGAGAGGCCTAATCTCTTAACTAGCCTCAAGAATTTCACCCTCGATGTCTGTAAAATCTCTAACTTCCTCTTCTCCTCCCCACTCAACTTGTGCACAAATTCTTCCCCACCTGCAAAACTGCAAGGAGAACGAAAATCGGACCTTTTTGCTCGCGGAGCAAGACGTGAAGACCGAACTGAGGATCCCAAGCCAGCTGGGCGCTCAACTGAGAAAAGTTTAGACTCATCCTGGGAGGTGATTGTTATACTTCCACCTTCTGATTTGGCACCTTCTGCTACTGCCAAAATAGCTTTTATTGCTGTCGAATCAAACAACTTCTTTCCCTCAACTTCTTCAGCAGTCTCCACTACTTCATTAGAAACTAGTTTTTCCGCCAATTGGTGCGTAGTACAGCTCAAATTCTCAGCAGATAAACCCTCACCTCCGATTATAACTTTATCTTGAACCTTTTCACCCTCCAATACTCCAACTTTATTACCTTTTTTGGCATCATCTGCCACCACATTCTCGATTGGCACTGAAAATCCCGAACAACCCACAAAAGGGTCGACGTGATCCTCCTCAAAACCCACCTTTTTAACGGTTTCATCATCTGGGTCGTCTAAAATCGTCTTCTCTGACACTGTGTTAAAACCCTCTTCACCATTCCTTAAGCCCCCACTATTACTACTATAACTACTGCTACCACTAGCGTTCGAATCATTGGTTTCTTCAATTAAATTCTTATCAGAAGAATGAATTTTGATAGAAGAATAACCTGGTAAAGGGTCTGAGGAAGACGATGAAGTTGTTGATTGGTTCGACCCCATTGGTTCGGGAAGAAGAAAACAGAGAGATATTATAAAGATTAGCAGAGGGAAGCCATGTTCGGACTCTCGGAAGGTAGAATATCAAACTTGGATGAATAAATCCTTATTTATATGATACGGGTTCCAATATTTTTCTAATTCAAAGTGATTCAACGTCGAGTTGGAGTAGGTATGTTTTGGTTTTTGGAAAAACAATAAGTTGAGTTTCAATTTGGGAAAAAGTATAATTTTAATGTTTAATACGTAGTATATATTTATGGAGTACTAGTTTTTGCTTATGCATTAAATTCATGTAATTTATAAATTTGCAAGTTTAAAATCTCATATGTTCTGGATCTTTTATAACACGATTTTATTGTATAGTTCTCTGACAAGGTAATTCAAATATTTTAAATTAGAAAAAAAAAGTTATTATTTATTTTTTTGTTTCAGGCAATGCGTATTTGGAGGTTTTTGATTGTTAGGATGTACGTATTATTATTATTATGCTAAGAAAGAAAGCTAAAAGAGAAAACTTTAGACGTGCTCGTTACATTCCTGATCACTTGACATCATTTAATTTTTATAGTTGAATTGTCTAAAAAATTATCATTTTATAAATATATGGAATGATAAAATTATAATCACAAAAAAAAGTTATATGCGTAATATAAAATTATAATCACATAAACAGTTCATACACGTAATTTCTATACTTGTACAAATGTAACTTGATATTAGTAATGTTTCAAAGTTGAAAATAGTCAATTTTGATTATTAAAAAAAATCTAAATGTGCCAGTTACATAGAAACAAATGAAGAAGTTAATTTTGAGAGTCTTGACCTAGCCTGTGATGACTTTTGAAAAGAAAAAAAAGGTTCACCCACGGACCATCACAGTTATAACAAGTTTTTGTAATTTATTAGAAATTTAGCCAAATATATGTGAAGAGATAATTGTGATCATTTTAATCGATGATTAATTTATTCTCAATAATTTTAATATAATATGACTTTATTACTATCTGTTGTCGCACCCCTGCTTATATAATCTTTTCTTAAATGATTATTCTTTATTTAGTATATAAGAATTGATTATGTAATATAATCCTTGCTTAAGTGTTATAAAAAGATTTAGAAAAATATCCAACTTGTTAGGTGGATATACTACTTAGTTATCTGAAGAAGGTTGCTGAAGATGCAAGAAATATTCTAAGTATAGTCATGCTTAGAATGGAAATAAGTAAGGACCTTTATGCACTTAGAATATTCCAAGTAGTTCTGCTTAGAATAGAAATAAGCAAGGACTTTCGTAAGCAAGATCCTTTGCTTATCAAAGTAAAGATTGTCAGAAAAGTTATTTTAACCCCTGCTTAGTCAACTTTTAGGAAACTCTTCTGAAAGGCACTAGAAGACAGAATAACGGCTAACCTTTTTGAACTAAGGTACAAGTCACATAAAGGACAGTACACTCCAACGGATCTATTTCAAATTTCCAACGGATGGATTCTTTGGAGATGTATAAATAGAAGTCATAAATTTCATTTATGACTAACCAACTACCTCCAACTGAACAAAACTCTTTGACATCTTAAAGACTACAGCAAGACATCACAAAGGTTGAACAAGTACTATCTATCTGCTCAACTAATGAGCAATCTACTTGAAGATAGCAAGCAAGATTTTTCTCAAATCTTCCTAGAGTCTGTGTGACTAAATTGGACTAAGTGTCCTCCTGCTAAGTTGGTCTAAGTGACCTATTGTAAATTGGACTAAGTGTCCTCCTGCTGATTGTTCTGTGTGAACAAGTTCTAGTGATAGCCTTCTCAAGTAAAAGAGAAGAAGAGTGGAGTAAGATTATTCCGAACCACTATAAAAATTCTATCTTTACTCTCTGCTTTGTTGTGATTTGCTTTAGTCCTGCTGAACTCTTTCAGCAAAGACTTACTATCTTTGCTACTTATAGCCATTAACCTTTGCTACAAAAATTAAGGGGTACTTTGCTTAAACAAATTCCGCTGCTAAATTCTTTGAAAACATAAGAAATTCTTTTATAATCAAGAAGTGTTTTAATTCAGTAAAGTTTTCTAAGCAAGACTTAATTTTTGAAAAACACTATTCAACCCCCTTCTAGTATTTTTACCCTTTGGAACCTAACACTATCGATATATAGTTTCAACCAGTAATTTTTTCTTTAACCGGAGGAGGATTCAAAAATATATCGTTTATGTTTTCTCCTCTCATACGGATATATATTGTTAATAATAATAGTACACCGTTAATGTTCAATTTTCCTTTTTTACTAATTATCAGGCCATAATCCAATATAAGACGCCGATTGGATAAAGCATTTTTTTACCTACATAAGACGCCGATTGGATAAAGCATATGTAACATTATTGATAAACCAATTTACACACATCTTGACCTCGCGATAAACATGTTAACAACTTAAGTAAATTCATAACCCCTTAAAACAAATTCAAATCTTTAATATTCCCTTGTTGGTATAAAGCATAATTACTCAACCTTAGCGCAAAAGTGTGTCATACCCATAACCGTAAATATTATTCCACCAATTCTAAAAAAAAATGATATTTAAACTTTTGACAAATATTAATTTTATATTGAAAATTGAATGTGCAAATAATAAATATTTCTTATTAAATTTGTTATGAATATTCAATTAGAGATAAAAGTAGAGGGTTATATTGATAAATTTTTAAAAATATAGCATTGTAATAAAAAATTATGCAAATTTTACCTTTTTTGGGAGCAAATTTTACTATCAAATGTTTTTTTTTGGATGGAGACAATATTTTAGTTTTATTTAGAAATATTCTTATTAAATATATGCGTGTGGAGAAAACGAATGCTTATTAAATTTCATGATTTTTTATTATTTATATACTATTTTTTTATAACAACATCGTAAAAATATACTAAATTATTAAAAATTACTCCAAGCAACATGATCAACTTACATATTTTAAAAAATAGTGGTGCACATCATAAAAAAAATATGAAAATTTATGACCCTTATTTTGAATGTAATATTCATCTATACAACATAATTTAAAAAAATAATTACAAACAAGTCAAAAATTATTGCATCCTACATTTTAAAAAAATTGATTGTAACACATTTTCAACATCTCCTCTCTCTCTATATATGTATATGTATATATATTACAAAAATATTTATATTAATAAAAATTTTAATCCAGAGTCAGAATATATCACATGTGTTTTGATAATTTACAATAATATATATAATTTTCTTAAAAAGTTTATATTTAAAATTATTATGAGGATCATGGTCTCGAGTCCAAATATTTCAAATTCAGTTTTTACTTAATTATCCTTAAAAAAACATTAAAAGGAAAAAAAGTCGAATGTGTTTACCTCGTTATAATGATCCCCAAACGATCTCCTCAATTATTCTTCCAAACGGTCCCTTTCTTGCTCCTTGCCGCTTCATAACGCCCCCATTTCCCTCTCTCTCTCTTAATAAAATAAATAAATAAAAAAATTATAAATACAAACAAACAACGACAAAGAATGAACTTCTTAACTGATCTCCCGTAATCATTCACCATTTCTCTTTTGCCCTTTTCATTTCTGTCGATTCTCTCTCTCTTTACACCTTTCTCTCTCCTTCGATTGTTCGGAGCAGTTTCGATCGACAGAAACATGGTTGAAACCAGGCGAAGTTCTTCCTCCTCCAAACGCCCGCTCTCTTCTCCTTCCTCATCTTCTATCCCCAATGGCAAACGATCAAAGGTTGGTTCTTTTTCCCCAATTCGGATTAGGGTTTATTCAATTCTTGCTGTTTGCGTTGGTTTACGTATAGATTTATGTGAATTCATTGAGTTTGATGTGTTATGATGGGTGCCGCAGGCGGCGGAGGCTACTTCTTCCACTAACGAAACTACGCCGGCTGAAACCCTAGGTCCGGCGAAGGATTCCGGTGGAGAGTCTAGAGAGCAGGAGGTTCGATCGTCTGATCCGTCTCTGAAACAGTCGGATGCGGCTGCGCCGGAGAAATCTACAGATGCCAGAGTGGAAGGTGAGCCTCCGGTGCCGCCCTTGTCTTTAGGTGAGGTGTTTAGCTCTTGCCAGCTATTTGAATTTCTTGAATCATACTGAATTCTTCATCATTTGGGGGGGGGGGGGGTTTGATTTTCCAGGTGTTTCTTTGATTGATCTTGAGAAGTCCAAGTCAAATGGCTCTGTGCTGAACCGATGCAAGAAACGGCAACTGAAAACTAATGTTGGAGTCGCATGGGGAAAACTTCTTTCCCAGTGTTCTCAGGTACGATTTTTCTTTTCTTTTTTATGGAATGAAATGATTCATCCTTGTATTCTCTGGTTGTTGTTTGTTATTTTTGCTTCAGTCCCATTTTCTTTTTACTTATTTTATTGTAATGACAAAGACTGTGAGATGAATTATTGCTAAAGCAAAACTTGTAATTACCTGCATGTTGAATTCTGCGATTTGCTTGTATATATGCCATTGGCATACTATAACATGGGAATTTTTCTATGACATTGTTGCCCCGTTGTAGCACGATTCAGCTTTGTTGGGAGTTTTACAGTGCTTTATCCCTTCAGGTTCCTTGTAGTTTTTCTAGGACAGGAGGAGTTTGAATGGCACCAAGATCATTTTATTCTATGGAAAAGTTTTGGGGTTCTGAGATTTCTGGATGTAATCTATGGGCTTCCCAAGCATATCAACTCAATCTGTACTTACCTGATTTTGTCATCACCACGGATATTTAGAAGGTAACAGGGCGTAGCAAGTTCACTAGTTCATATATTCATGTCATCATGTGGCTTATAGTAAAGCTTGAAGCATGCTTTAAGAGCACGTACTTTGTGTCAATAAATTGGTTGTTAATGTGGACATAGATGCTTGAGGGTATTGGTGAGTATAGGATAGAATTGTTAAAAGCCTAAAACTGCATTGAGGAGATGTAGTTTTCTTTTCTTTTTGGTGTATGATTTCTCCTCTTATTTATATTTTCCGTTCCTCTGAACTTGATGCAACCAAAAGTACAAAGGCACTGGTTGGGACTTGGGAGTAGGTTACAAGAGGAATCTCGTGGATTGGTATATCTGCTGATCACTATTGACGCTGTTTCCTTAAGCTGCTTGCCTGTTACGCTCCGATTCAATTGGTGGCTTTTCTCTAGTTTGACTTGGGACACTGCTCAGTGTTCCCATTCGTTCCCTTTGGATTTGTATGCTTGGATATCTAAGATTCTTTGACTATCCATGAAGCAGTTGAGCTTTGGGTTTGGTCTACGGTAATTTGCTGATTGAAAGAATCGATGGTGATTGGGGATTTGATAGATATAAAGTTGAATAACTTATTTGCATAGCATGGTTTAGAATATTTGCATACATATATTCTTTGTCGCGTCTTAGTATATAGATATCCATAAAAATGATAAAGGGCTGTTTGATAAACAACTTAACAGAGCTTGATGAGATATTTTTGAATGAGCAATCTATTCTAATTGTTTGTTTGGTGTTTGAAAATGCTGGGCATAGTTCAATGTGGCTGAACAAGAAAGCTAAAATTTGTTTCCCTAGTCTGTAAGAAATTCAGGGAACACTTCTTTACAGGGTTGGCCTTGGGTGTGTAATACATGTGTGATTTTCTTTACTTGTTCAATTACTTAAACCATTCAGATGTATTAGTTCAGTTTATCAAACAACCAAGTTACAGAATGTACACCGACAGTTTATACCATTACATGTGGTGCTACCCATTTCTTTTTATGTTGTATTGAATACATAACTTGTGGGTACTTATGGGCCATGAGGGAATAGATAAGGGGTGCATATCAAAACTCATAAGTTTGTCTAGAGCTCAAACAAGAAAGTAGAAGTAAATGAAAAGAATGCTGTCAGAGTAACAGATGAGATTGGGAAAGAGACAAAAAGGGAGAAACTGGGTCATGTGAGGGAGATGAAGTAGATGCTCATTGAAAGCTTCTGCTTGCCGTTCAATGGGAGCCAATGGTGACGATGGAAGGGGACAGGCAATGAGGTGGTGGTATCTTCCCTTCTCTTCATTCCAATTGAATGCAATGATCTCTAAAAAATTAGGGCCTTTAGGAATCTCCTTGCCGTACCCTTCACACAGATATAATGCTTCCACAACCCACCATTGAATTATTGTTATGGCCTAGTTATGATGAACATTCCAGCTGTAGTCCTGCTTCATAATTGAATACAAGCAAAAAAGAAAATGAAATGGAGGATGCAAATTGTAGTAGATTATAATTATAGGGTGCATAATTTGGGCAAATTCTATTGGTGGAAATACAAACAAAAATGAAAATGAAATGGAGGATGCAAATTGTAGTAGATTATAATTATAGGGTGCATGATTGGGGCAAAGTCCATGGTGGAAATTTAGGGTGTAAATTATAGGGTGCAGAATGCACTTGTGATTTTCTTATTTCCTGTATGTCCTACCAGTAGGTTTCTTTCAAGTAATCAAGACATCTGTAATTTGACCTGCATTGTTCTAACACTTAAGGTTCTTTTCAACTTCAGAATCCTCATGTTGTTATGCAACGTCCTGTTTTTACTGTTGGTCAAGGCCGTCAATGCGACTTGTGGGTAGGCGATCCTTCCATTAGTAAAACATTGTGTAATTTGAGGCGCATAGAGTCAGAGGTATTATTCTTATATTAATAGAATTGAGTGGATGTTAATGAATTTGGGAGAGTGAACTTTATCAACATGCTAACGATACTTTGCACCGCATTGTTTCTGTTCTCAGCGAGGAAGTCCCCCACGTACCATGCTTACTATAACTGGGGGAAAAGGATTTGTCAGAGTAAATGGCAAGGTTTGCCCTAAGCATACCACTATCTCACTGAATGGAGGTGATGAGGTGGTTTTCAGTCCATTTGGTAAACATGCTTATGTATCCTTTTAATATTCAGTAACATGTGGGTCACAAAGCTAATTTTTGTCCACTGATAATTTCTTATTGATATTTTCCTACATGTAACACGTGTAGATTTCACTCTCTACATTGTTATTGAAGATGCTTCCTTAAGTTATTATCAGATATTTCAGCAACTTCCTGATGACAGCTTAGCTTCTAATGGCATACATCATTCCTTAAGTGTGTTAGAAGCGCATAGTAGTCCACTAAAAGGGTTACACAATAAGGCAAGATCTGGAGACTCTTCTGCCGTTTCAGGAGCGTCAATATTAGCATCGTTGTCAAATCTCCGCAAGGAGCTATCCCTTCTTCCTCCTCCTTCTCAGACTGACAAGGATGTGCAACCTGAGTTACCCGCTCTTCCTTCTGCTTGTGAAGTTACAGGTAATCATGTTGTGGATGCTGATATTACGGATGCTTTTTGTGGCGATGAGGGAGCTGGTATTTCGTTAAGTGAGAAAGCTGTTGCTCCATCTATTGATGCTGGTATTAAGAATATCAACATCAAAAGCACCACGCTGGATGCTTCTGTTGATGCAGATATACAGAAGGACCCTGAGGTAAGCCATGAACTAAGGCTGCCTGTGCAGATGCTTGAAAGCTCATCAGCTCCAGAGCTTAATTTCAGTGGGAACACTCCGAAAATTCATGAAGAGCAAAGGGAATTTAGAGAAGAAAATAAGGGTATTGATCCTCCAATTTCATTGATAAAGAGGCGCCAGGCATACAAAGATGGGTTACAACAAAGACTTCTGCATTCCAAGAACATTGAAGTTTCATTTGAAAGTTTTCCATATTACTTAAGGTGAAAATATTCACTCTAATTTCATGTTTTTTCCCCCCTCAAGTAGAAAATGTTTCACTGAAATAAAACACTATTAAACTGTTTTCTTGACACTATACACCCACACACACACATATTTATTAAATTGTAGTTTTGTATCTCATTGACTAGCCTTTCTTTGTGGTTTTGCTATTTTCCATGTGAGAATA
Source organism: Centella asiatica (assembly GCA_014636745.2). NCBI lineage: Eukaryota > Viridiplantae > Streptophyta > Magnoliopsida > Apiales > Apiaceae > Centella > Centella asiatica. The sequence goes on along the minus strand of CM025786.1, from coordinate 4,481,854 downwards.
TTTTATGTTGAGTTTCGGTTTTTTGAATTATTGTACATGGTGTTTTCTTATATATTATATTTGATTACCTTTATAGTGTTTAGTTGCTAAGGTAAATTTTCTTTCCCTAGGGCAATATCAGTCAACACTAAGTTATCTTCCTCAAAGTATCTTTTTATAGGCTAAAATAGTATATAAATAATATATGGCCGCATCTTGGAACTCTATTCTAACATTTTGGGTTTTAGATTCCCTTTTGCATGTTTCTGTTGGGGATAAATTTGCTTTGGTGATATTTGTGATGCTAGTATTTTCTGGATCTTTGTAAGGTGAAGCCCCATACTCTGATTCATTTTCTTGTTCAAAGATTGCAAGATGTTGTTTACAATGTTAGTTGTTGATTTTGTTTGGTCATTTTCTGCATAGCATTGTTGTACATGTAATTTGAAGAAATTAAACTACGGTTTAGTTTAGCTTAGTTCTTTTTTCCCCTGTACTTTTCTTCTAATTATTCTTTATTTTTTTTTGACAGTTAAACAACAATAACTTATCTGTACGGAGGTTTATTTTAAATCAAATGTATTTCTTTTACTATTTGGTGACTAATTGACCTTACCTGAGCTAAATCTTCCTGATAACATTTCCTAGTCCAGCTACTTTGGACTACATTTGTCTGTTTGTAGGTTTACAGTAAATCTGGATATACCTTTCCTGTGCTGATTTATTGCTCAACTGATGCTGTGAATCCGCCTTCATTAAAAATTTTGCAATTATATTTTTTAATTAACACTGAACATAAAGTATTAATGCTGATATCATATTTTAATTTTATAGTGAGACCACAAAGAACGTTCTGATTGTTTCCACATACATACATCTAAGGTGTAATAGATTTGCCAAGTTAGCTGCAGATCTGCCTACTGTATGCCCAAGGATATTGTTATCTGGTCCCGCAGGTATTGCCTCCAGACGCTCTGTTCTTTTAGTTAGATAAAAAGAAGATATTTGATCAATATAATTGAGAGAACACAGGACTATCAGGCACAAGAAGTCAACTCTAGTAATCTACCCTGCAAAAATTGAAACCAAGCTCGGAGAACTAAACAAAATGTTACCCACTTTCGTGCTGAAGCGGATATTGAGGCTAGAAATTGATCCCATATATCACAATAGAATGAAATCATACGAGTAGCTGCCGTAGAATGTCTAACAAACATACAAGCATTCAGAATTCCAAAAAAGATGATAAAAGAAAACCAAAAAGAGAAAAAGAAATTCACTTTTTGCTTGTACTTTGACATTGTCATTTGATCCAAACCCTTAATATTGAAGCAGTACATGCTATCCATCAAAGCTGGCTGTGCACTTTGCTCTAGCTCATTTAAAATAGAGTCCCACAAGCCCATATTAATGTGTTGACTGAAAAATAGATTAGAACAACTTGGAGAGGTTTTTGTTGGATCATCATGCCAGATAATATATCATTAACCAACTTTGATAAACTGGAGACCACAAGAAGTAATCTAGACCGGACGTACTTCTGATGACAAAACAGTTATTGTTTGCCAGCATTTACTGTTAGACATCTGAAAAAACATTACTATTATATTTTATGCATATTTAATCCTTTACAAAAGATAATTTACAAATGCGTCGAAATATTAAAAATGTTTGTGTTTTTGACATGTTTCAAAATCTGACATACAATCAATCAACCATTTTTACTTTTTTTCCTGCGAAGAATAGCTACCCTTTATAATTTGATTACACCCCAGAAGTTTGAAAATTGTGTTTCTTCCATCAGGTTCGGAAATATATCAGGAAACTTTGGCTAAGGCGCTAGCCAAACATTTTGGTGCTGCATTTGTCTCAGTTGATTCTCTTCTATTGCCTGGTGTAAGATCCTTGAAATCTCATATTATACCATAAACACCTAAAATATATAAATACCCTTTAGGAAGCCTTTTACTTTTACTAATGTGGCTTAATAATATTCAGGGGCCTTCAACAAAGGAATTTGATCCAGTTAAAGAAAATTCAAGACCTGAAAGAGCAAGTATTTTTGCTAAGCGTGGTCAGGTAGCTACATTGCATCTTAAAAAACCAGCTTCAAGTGTTGAGGCTGATATTACTGGTGGATCTACCTTAAGCTCTCAGGCCCAGCCCAAGCAGGAGGCATCTACTGCATCGTCCAAAAACTACACTTTCAAGAAAGGTCTCTAGTCGTTATTCTTTACTCTCCGACATGTAATACACAATTTTCTTAAACAATCCTAATCCATCTTCCAACTCATACTCGTCTTGTCCTCTGTGGGAGCATCTTCCCATATTTTATTGGATATTCTCCTATCGGTTTTTCTTATATTATTGACTTATAAATGCTTTTTTGGCAGGTGATAGAGTAAAGTATGTGGGCTCCTTACCATCTGGGTTTCCTCCTTTAAGGTATCTATTTTCCCACTATAATTAAGTCATCATTGCCTAACGGGGAGTTATCTTCACTACTGTTAATTACTTCTTCTTATTTGATGAATATTTGATTTTGTATTCTTTCTCCAATTTCACAACTTTGGAACGGAGATTTTGTGCTTTCACTTCTTATCCTTCATAAAAACAATTGAATACTCGGAGCTTTCTTGCACATGTTGGTAGTGACATTTATTATGTAACAGTTAACTACAATAGTATTAGTCTTTTTGTAGTACGGAATTTGATGGTAAGGATACAAAACTAAAAAAAGATGTTAACTTAGCCTTATGTTGCAATTTTTTAAATAACAATTTAAGTGCTGATTTTGGCTTCTTGAGGGGACTATTCACTTTTGTTCACCTTCTGAATTGCCTTGATATCATGGTAAAAAAAGATAAGGGACTAAAGGGATCCCTGGAAGTCACTGAAACCAAATATTCTAATCGAAACTCATCAGTGTAAGGTAGTCACTCTTGATTATGTTTTCCTTTCTGCCTTCTTTGTGTTTATTTTTCATTCTTATGCTCTTTGAAGATTAAGTTTATTACTAGTGTCTTCATCTTTGTTTCCCCTTATGAATGCCCTTTTCTTTGGTAGATAGTATGAAAGTGAGCATGGTGATTTCATATAAATGATAACAAAATAATTTTGGTCTCGTTTTTGTCTTTGTTTTTTTTAAGGGGGCCACAATATGGTTGTAAAGGCAAAGTGATGCTTGCATTTGAAGAAAATGGATCTTCCAAGATTGGGGTTAGATTTGATAGATCAATTACAGAAGGCAATGATCTTGGGGGCCTTTGTGAAGAAGATCATGGTTTCTTTTGTTCTGGTATGCCATTTACTGTCTTCATAATCTTGCAGTGCCATATTGATATTATTGTGCTTTTATTAACAGTTTTTTGAGACAATAACTGGTATTTCACTACACAGCCGACTTGCTTCGTCTTGATTCTTCCAGTAGCGATGATATTGAAAGACTTGCAGTTGTTGAACTATTTGAGGTGATTGAATCCTCTTCTTTACATTAAGAAAGATGTAATCTTTCCTATCTATCTTCCCAAAGTTCTGCTTATTGTATCATCTTCTTTGTTCACACATACACACACACACACACATATGTATGTATCAATTGTGACATGCGAAATTTTCATTTTACAGGTGGCTTCAGAAGAAAGTAAAAACAGTTCACTAATTTTGTTTGTGAAAGATATAGAGAAGTCATTACTGGGAAATCCAGAGACATATGCTGCTTTCAAGAACAAGCTTGAAGGTTTGCCAGGGAATGTGGTGGTCATTGCTTCACATACGCAAATGGACATCCGGAAGGAGAAAGTAAGTCACTGGATCCTTCTTCCCTACCCACTATTCAAAGATTGGGCCTGTGCGTGGGATAGTAGTGTGTAGCAAAATTCTATTGTGTGGGTATTGTTCCAACTCTTCCTTGATGAAACTTTAACAAACACTATTGATGTCTGTTTCAGTCCCATCCAGGTGGACTTCTCTTTACCAAATTCGGAAGTAATCAAACGGCACTACTCGACCTTGCTTTTCCGGTATGCAAGTTGATGGCTTCCTTAAGTTTTTTTCGGGCATGGTTATCTTGTAAATTTCCTTTCGTTCTTACCATGAAGGATAAAATAGGGTATTGTAAAATTGACTGCCTTTAATAGTCTATAGAAATCTTTTATATTCGTTTTACAAAAGTGAAGAAACCTGAATTTGGCATTTGTATAAATGCACACAAGAAGTGCTTCATTGTAGGTGTTTAATTCCATATCATCAGCCATTTTTTGTTATTTTATTTCGTGAGGTTTTGAAGTTTGCACACCCTGTGACAAGACAATTGTGATTCAGTTAGCAAATTTTTTTTGTTTTATTTATACATTTAGTTTATTGGGAAGAATGTAATGATTAATCAATTCAACATGTATATGAGTAGATGAACCTCTTCATACTTCATGACCATTTCCTCTTAGATTTATTTATTATAGAGCTTCAAGTTGATATTAGTCGTTCTATCATTCAGGAGAGCTTTGGTAGACTGCATGACAAAAACAAAGAAACCCCGAAAACAATGAAGCAACTTACGCGCCTGTTTCCAAACAAAGTATCTATCCAGATGCCTCAGGTAATCACTATTTTCCACTGTATCCTCTCAGAATATATTTTAAAAGTATCTAATTTATAGGCAGTACTCTTTTAATCGTGGCAGGATGAGTCTCTACTGTCTGACTGGAAACTAAAATTGGATCGTGATATTGAGACATTGAAATCACAGTCAAATATAGCCACCATTATCTTGGTGAGTAGTCTCCTGCTTGTCTCTTATTGCTTCTAAGATTTTGACTTTTATCAGATCCTTATATTGACTTCTAGCTGAGTTTGTTAGTAGTAGCCTCCTTCATATTCTTGCAACAAGTTGCATTCTGGTCTAAATTCCGACAATATTAAGTCGGAACCGATCCCTTTATAATTTCATATAGTAATCATTGACAATGATTTGTATCAGAGTTCCCGAGTGAAAATGCACTGTGGGTTTGTGTCTAGTGGAGCTGTTATTATGACATTGTTTCAGGCTGATATAAACGTGGTTTATCAACTCTTTTGTCATATCTTAAATCAATTCGTGTTCTGCCATTGGGCAGTTCTGCGGATGCACAATAGCTGTCTTGGTAGAATTATGTAGAACACATGTTTTCAAGTTCATAGAGATGTAACTTAAATGTCTATATCATCCTTCAAATACATTTCAGCTATATGTAATTGAGTAGTTTCCATCTTCATTTATGGTCATGTTTTTCATTTAGTTGCTTGTAAAAATTCTATGGGGTGGGGAGTTGAAGGGGGACATTGTCTGAAATTTTAGGTGGTGTTGAGCCTTCGGTGTGATATCATTAATATGTTTTCTCAATTCTCATTTCCTGTGTACGATTCCAGCGGATAATGATTATTTATTTGGCTATGATCTTTTATAATTGATCGACTGATTGCTAGGATGCTGAGTGAATGCCTTTGAGGTTCTTATGCTGAATTGGTTTTCAGGTTTTAAACAGAACCAGGATTGATTGCCCCGAGCTTGGCACTTTATCCATAAAAGATGAAACCTTGACGATTGAAAGTCAGTACACTTATCTGATCACAGATTTCATGCGCAATCTAGATATGTTATATATTGACTATGATTTTCATTGCCAATTTGGTAGGCGTGGAAAAAGTTATTGGTTGGGCCTTAAGTCATCACTTCATGCATTCTTCTGAAGCTTCCGTCAAAGAAGCCAAACTTACAATATCTGTTGAAAGGTAACAAAAATCCTGCATATTGAAGTACAAAAGAAGAAAATGATAACTTAATAAAAAGTTAAAAACTGCCATGCTATGTTCCCATTCCGATCAATTTGATGTTTACTTTTCTTTTTTTATTGTTGCAGCATTAAGTATGGACTGAACATATTACATGGTATTCAAAATGAAACCAAGTGTTTGAAGAAATCCCTCAAGGTATGGCGATGTTGCTTTGTATTGTTTTGTGCACGTCTTTGAGAATTTAAGTACTATTTTCTCAAACTGATAGGAAGTTATACTCATTTATTCTCTTTTTCCTCCGTGTCGGTAATTCATTTGATCTGGAAAGTAATGTTTTAATTGTTTTCAGGATGTGGTAACTGAAAATGAATTTGAGAAGAGACTGCTTGCTGAAGTTATTCCACCAAATGATATTGGTGTTACTTTTGATGACATTGGAGCTTTAGAGAATGTAAAGGACACATTGAAAGAGTTGGTGATGCTTCCTCTTCAAAGGCCAGAATTGTTCTGTAAAGGACAGCTGACAAAGGTTATATGCATAACTCTATCTTCTCTTACTCTATGGTGATTGAATTTCATATTCTTAAATTGAGTCCAGTCCATTGAGATCGATTGCTAAAAACAGATACCTTTGTTGTAGCCTTGCAAGGGAATACTGCTTTTTGGACCTCCAGGAACTGGTAAAACTATGCTTGCAAAAGCTGTTGCAACAGAGGCTGGTGCAAACTTCATCAACATATCGATGTCTAGCATTACTTCAAAAGTAATTTTCTTGAATGTCTGATTCCTTCTTCTATATATGTATTGTGGGATCTTTTTATTTCAAAATTGATTGCGTTAACTTTTCCTTACAGTGGTTTGGCGAGGGAGAGAAGTATGTCAAAGCTGTTTTTAGCCTTGCCAGTAAAATTTCTCCTAGTGTTATTTTTGTTGATGAGGTGGGTAAAATCAACTTTATTGACGAATTTCATTATATGTATATTAAATTAACCTGAACTGAGTAGGTTGTTCTTTCTCTCACTATCTCATTGAACTTTGGATAGTCTTTGTTAATACTGATTCTTTTCTTCCCACTTTCAATATTTTGTGGTTCTGTTCATAGTGATTTTCCTTTTCTCCCGTCTTCACCTACTCCTGAGCAGCACCATCTATAGAACCTACCTTTGTGCTGAATGTAACTTCTGAAGTGTTATCTTTATAGGTTGACAGCATGTTAGGAAGGCGTGAGAATCCTGGAGAACATGAAGCTATGCGTAAAATGAAGAATGAATTCATGTTAAACTGGGATGGTTTACGTACAAAGGATAAGGAACGCGTGTTAGTCCTTGCTGCAACCAATAGACCTTTTGACCTTGATGAGGCTGTTGTGCGGAGGCTTCCCCGGAGGTGAAAATATTTTGTTGTTTACTTCCTGTATAGGTAATGAAGAGAGCTGCCCATCAATGATTGTGATAATATGCATGCAGGTTGATGGTTAACCTACCAGATGCTACAAACAGGGAGAAAATTCTAGGAGTTATATTATCAAAAGAAGAATTGGGTGCTGGCGTTCATCTTGAAGAAGTGGCAAATATGACTGATGGTTATTCAGGAAGTGATCTAAAGGTTTGTACTTGTTATGTTTTTGCATTCTCACAACTAGCATATCCAATAATATCCGTCTTTTATCCTTTTTTCATTGACCCTGTTGTGCTGTAATTGTATATTTTCTTCATATTTGCTCCTCTTCAGAATCTGTGTGTGACAGCTGCTCATTGCCCCATACGAGAAATTTTGGAGAAAGAAAAGAAGGTTAGTGTAGAAATGAACTTAATTGCATATACAAATTTGTTTGAAGTTGAACTTGGTTGCATGTACTTCTAATATTTAGGAATTTATCCATCAAGCTTTGGCCACTATCACCAATAATATTCCATGCATTCCATTTATCAAATGCGTTAATGTTTTAACGCGTCAAATTACGTGTAAAGCACCATTTTTTTGAAAAATATTAAAATAAATTAAAATGATGCAACCTTTATGATTTTCCTTAGAAACAACTTTATATTGCACAATAACATCTCTGTGATTGAATATCTAGTATCAGTATCACTCTGATTTGCTTGTCCAGGGTACATGAGTAAAAATTTGAATGTCTTATTAGCATGTCTTGACGAATTCTATTAGCATGTCTTGAATGTCAATATAAGAATTGCACATTTTTTCAATCCTCCTGGTGTTTTGGTTGCCATAATCCTACTTGGAAGGAATTGAGTGGTAGGTATCTCTTTAATTCTGAATATCTAGTCTCAGTATCACTCTGATTCGTCATATGGGGATTTGGCAGTTCAAAAAATCTCACCAAATGGGGATTCGTTTGGATTCGGCACATATATAAATTTATACATATTAGAACATAGAATTATCCAAGAAAAACAAAATCATTCTCATTTTTTTATATTAATTTCCTAGATAGTCTTTTCAATTTACATTATACTAACTAGGACAACATATAGAAGTAGTTATAGCTGCATTATTTCATCATTCAAAACAAAAGATAAACTACACAAGAATCCCTCGCAAGAATCACATAATAATTAGAAGAATATAAGTACAGGAAACTACACAAGATCGCTCAGAAGAATCACACCATAATTAGAAGAACCTGAGAACAGGATTTGGGAATTCGACAATCTATATAAGAATCCCTGCTTCTAAGTACTGAGCTCCCTCATTTTCTCTCATCCTTCTCTTACGCTGCTATTTTCTTTTTGTCATGTGTCCATTCAATTTCTTTGTGGAAAGCAATGATAACCAATCACATAGGATTGTGTGGCAAATTCAGATCCAAATAAACAAGTTCAATAGCTTATCTGTTGTGAAATCTCTTCTTTGGTTAACTGTATTCGAACAGGCCCCGAGTCTTGCAATGTACCAATTCAATGAGTGTTCGAATCCCTAAATTCAAGCTAAATCAAACTCTGAAAATTTTGAACACCTAAAAGTCCAAGAATTACATTTTACTATAATTAAGCATGGTAGAAACAAATTCTTTGAGAAGGGAATAACGGAGATGATTTCTTTTACTTCAAATGATATCTGATAAAGTAATGTCTGGCCCTTTCATATGAGTACTCGACTTAAATTATCTTTAATTTTTATAAATTATTATTATTATTATTATTTTTTTTTTGCCTTTGTGTGCCTGTGATACATATTGGTTTGGACCATTGTCTTTGCTTTTGCAGTCGATACTATTGCTGATTGTATTGTTATATCTGTTTATTAATCTGCAATACATGTTTTGCAGGAGAAAGCTTTGGCTTTGGTAGAAAATAGGCCTTTGCCTGCATTGCACAGCAGTGCAGATGTTCGACCTTTGAGTATGGACGATTTCAAATATGCCCATGAACAGGTATGCTCAGCGGTGATTGAAAGAAAATGCTCTCCTTTTGTTCCATCATGGTTGATTTCATGTCTTTCAAATCTTTATTGCTGGACTGTTTAAAAATCTAAAGAACGTTGAGGAAGTAAACTCTGTGTGCGGCATACACAAGATGATAAAGGCTTCCTGCAGATATTTTCGCCTCTTTCTGGTGATGATTTATGGTCAAACGTTCTTTAGATGGAACTGTTAAATGTTAATTGTAATGGTTATGTCTAGAATGGACAGTAGCAGTTGACGTAACCATATAGGTCTGTCTTCCTTATTATTTAGTTTCTTACTTTTGGTTTTGGGAGCAGGTATGTGCAAGTGTCTCGTCGGAGTCTGCAAATATGAGTGAGCTTCTCCAATGGAATGACTTGTATGGGGAAGGCGGATCAAGGAAGAAAACATCCCTCAGCTACTTCATGTAGAGAGAGAGAGAGGAAGTATCTCTCTCGAGTGTATAGCATTATTAAGCTTTGAACCCTGCTGATATCAGTGCCCTCTGTTAATGAAGTACCACAACCATCCAAATCTCATTCCATGACTAGGTCCTATGTATCATATGTAGTTTTCTTTATGGATTTTCTCCTGCATCCATACAAGTTCTAAGTTATACCTCAAGCCCCATATCACCTTTCGCGTCTTTACATCCGTAGGTCTTGTCCTTCATGTACATACAGTTAGTTCATAATAAGTATTTTTGTTTGTACCTTGAACAGATGAAATTTCATTTCCCGATTAATTTTTACATTGGTAGGTTCCCTCTCCTTCATGTACGTGCATTTCAATTAATATTTTCATGAATACATGTAGTAGTCATCTCTTTTAGTTACTTGTGGAAGTTTGATCTCCTCAATTAATGAAGATTTGTTCGGATTCGTTTGTTTTAATTTAAAATTATGAGATTTTAGATTTTGGTAATATAATTTACACCGTCACAACGTAGAAGTTCTCATAATTTTAAGCCGAAACAAACGGGTATTAATCAAAGATTCTGAGTGAGTAGTTAACTGAACGTCTAAATGTTCCGAGTAAATAAAGGTGTACTTGTTCTCCCCTTCAATCTACACTCTACAGGCTACTGTATATATCGTTGTTTAATTTATTGTCTTCTAGTACAATTTTTATTTTTTTTTGTTTAAAGATCAGAATTTCATCAAGTGATGCTCTGCGTCTACGCTGATAAGCAACTTATTTTAGATAAAGAAAAGAAAAAAGTTCGGGCTTTTGAAGTAACTTTTATGAGTTATGAACGCATGAATTTTTTTTGTAAGTAGAATAAATTACAAAATACAAGGTTATGGAAATGAAAGAATTTACACTAAATTTGGCATATTCCTGTTAACATGTCCCAACCACCGGAGGCAATAACATGCATTCTCTTAAATCGAATACGAGTAATAAAGTTTTTATTATGTGATTAATGGTCACCATTGCATTTTTTTCCCTACAGTTCTTTGAGATATTAATATTCAATTTATATATATTCAGTCTGTTTCAGCTTAATTTTAAAGATTTTGCATTCAAATAATATAATATGCAATACCAAAATTTAAAATTTCTAAAATTTTGATTGAAACAAACATATCGTGTATGTAAAATGGTATTTAAGTTATTAAATATATGATATAGGAGAAACATATAGTTATCATACCTAATTTTTTAAATCATAAGTCTCTCTTGTTATATGCAAGTATCTAAAATATATGAAAAAAAATATAAAGGCACAGATTATAAGAATAATATGTAAAATTGACAAATATCTCAAGGCATCACTCGGTTCACTAGCATTGCCTATCCATGTCGACTCCAATTTTCCTTAGGTTCTTACGTAAACTTCGAACAAGATGTTCACGTGCTAAATCTATGCCGACATTTTGCATTTTTTTAAGTTAACCTCATTTGACTTCTATTGATCTCCAATTTCAATAAGCGATTTTAATATGTTTGAAATAAAGATAATGTTGATGTTAATGTTTGGAAAATGTTGTACAGTTGAAGTTAAGAATTTGTTATGTCTAAACATCAATCCTATCAAATAATTGCCACATAACTATGTGCATTTGGAACATTTAAACTATTTTAACATGAGATATTAAATTTCAGTGTAATATTAATTTAATTAATTTTAGTTGATAATCAATTCACATTTAAGATTTTCATTAGTTACATTGATTTCAAAGTTTAATATACAGAGGTTTAAATCAAAAAATTAAAACATATTTTAATTTTAGAAGAAATACTATTTTTTAATTATAAAAATATAGGCCGTCGATCTTTTCCCGGGTTGAACGCAAGAGTCCGACATTGTTTATATGGATCCCAAATCTTAGATGGACCATTAACTTACTCTTCGATTAGACCCTATGGACCACTGAAACATGGCATATAGGGATCGAATAATAATTATTTTTCGTCGAGAATTTTCTGTACAATATACGATATAATTATACTGACAATACATACACAAAAGTCTTTTAACACCACAAATGTGGTGCTTGTTTGTTTCCTATTTTTTATTTATGTATTAATATTGTAATTTGATTTGTTGTTTAAAGTTAAAATGTGACAAAATTATAGATTAAAAGATGTTGAAATGATAAAATTGTTTAAAGTTAAAAATTTAATGGTAAAAATAGCTAAAATTTAAAAAGTACAAGAATTTGCTTATTAAATTTTGAATTAATATTAAAAATTATTTCTTATAAATTTTCTTATTGAAATAAGTAGGAAACGAATGGCCTCCGTCGGTCAACGCCAAACAAAACAAAACAAACAAACTTCTCTCTCACTTCTATCCTTTGTTAATTCGTTTGCTATCTTTTTAATTCTGTAGAAGCTCAGAAGATCCTTCTTCTTCTTTCGTTCTTAGCCATGGATGTAATGAAGCACTCCTCCACATTCCTTTTACCTACTATTCCCGCCACCGCCGCCGACGGTCCTGCTCCGACTTACGCGCTTGTATTGCTCAACCAACGCCTCCCTCGGTTCACTCCCTTGCTGTGGAAGCACGGTATTTGTTGTTGATTTCTTTCACTTCTATCTCTTTCTAGGGTTTAATCGTGTTGTTTGATTAAAAATTTTGTAGCGGAGGAATTTTTTTATTTTTTTTTGGATGATTGACGGTAGTGATGGCATAAGTGTTTGTTGTGTAGAGCAGCACTACTTCGTCTTTGCGCTGATGGCGGTGCTAATCGTGTTTTCGACGAATTGCCTCATCTTTTCCCTCATGAAGATGCTGCTTCGGTTCGGAACAGGTTATTTTCTCTGTTTGTAATATAGAGCTCCGTTATGGTTGTGTCTGTTTTTGTTGTTTTCAAAGTTTAGTTATGTATTTGTATCTGATTATGTTAATCTATATTTATAATGATTGTGGTTAGAGGTTGGAAAAAATCGTCAACCCAGATGGTTAAATGCATAATTTGAAGCTAATCAGTATGAAAGTTTGTATTTGGCGAGAGACTCTACAATTTATGCTTCTTCTAGAGACCAAGCATTTTTTTAATATTTTCCCTCTACAGAATTAAAGAAATATACGTTTCTAAAAGCATCTTGTTTTTTTTTTTTTATTATTTCTATTTCTATTTGTAACGTTAGATAGTCATGAAACAGTGATGACGTGATACTGTTTCATTTGTAAGGAACTTTGTCTCACTTTATAGACTATTTGACTAAATAAGAAATTTATCTCTAGTTCTTAAACAAACTACAAGCCATTTTACGTCCAATTCTGGAATGGTGGAGTGTTGCAGAGGTCTATTGGATTTCTAATCACATGTATAAAGAAATATGGGAGATATGAAGTTTATAAGTTCTATCATTGATCATTAGTTTGATGAGCTCCTTAACTCTTCTAGTTGAAGGGGATATATTCAGTGAGTTCTGGGTTGCAGTTGGGATCAGATTTTATAAACGAAAGAGAACCGTGCTATTTAATGGTTTTGGAATAAATCCTTGTGTTTTATGAACAGGAATGTTTCCGATTCCTCTTTCTGGTGATGTTTTTCTGGTTGTTCATTAACATCCTTAAGATATATATTGAGTCTTTATTTTCTTTTTTATGTGAAACTAGGGAGTGGGCATTTAGGCCATTTGTTTCAGAACACAATAGTTATTAGTAGATATTATTGTGGCCATCACAAATGCCATCTGACTATCTGTTAAGGTAGTGCCCCTATGATGTGCATTCTATTGTTTCTTGGTGTCAGACCCGGCAACTACAAGGCTGTATATATCTCAAGCATTTGACTTGTGCAACTTAAGAGTTTCGATTAATTTCTGTCTTTTGTTTTGTGAAGCTATCATCTCTTGTTTCTTACTACTCAGCTCAGCTTAAGTTTAAATGTTTATATCTTCCAGGTACAAGCCCGATCTAATAAAAGGAGACATGGATTCAGTACGAGTAGAAGTTCTAGAATTTTATAAAAATCTGGTAAACAGAACCTACATTCTTTTCAGCTAACATATATATTATTATTTGTCAAGGATATCTACCAGTACTTTTCTAGAGACTTATACGGTTCCATATTCGTAGTATTTATATGGGTCCATCTTCATGTTTAGAGCTTACTGAATTTATTGCATTTTCTAAGAATACATTATAGAAACTTTTATAGCTATGATGTATTCTGTCTCTTTATTGGAAAAAATATATAGTACTATGAAGATATTGGTATATAATAATAACACCCCCGGCCTCCCCTCCCACGTCCATAACAAACGTCCTAATTTGAATTTTGAGGTCAACTAACCACTTTTCAGTTTAAAAGGCTGAATTTTTTTTTATGATAAATATGTTTAATTTTTACATAGAAAAATTGTTAAATTGACTACTAAAGTCAAATTAGGACATTTATGTCAGGACGGAGGTAGTACAGATCAGCACGCATTATTCTTGTTTATTGCTCGGTGTACCTTCACACTCATTATCATAATTGAAAATTCGTATAAGTAAATTATTTATGAAAGTAGTTTCTCTACATTTTTTCTCGCACATTATCAGAAGGCCATTTATTACTTGAACAGCATACACCTCAGGACAAGTATGAAATGAATAGCTGAAGAAAGTAGTGGGATGGCAACTGTTTACATTTTGGTCTATGCCCCTTCTTTATTTTCTTGACCTTTGGTTTCTTGGGATTGGATAATTTCCTTGTTGAAAGGCTTTATTTGTCACCAAAAAAAAAAGAAAAGAAAAGAAAAAAAAATCCTAGTATTCTGAAGAATTATAAAAATTTAGTATAATGGGATAATATTAGAGTTCTGGTGAGAAGCCTCTCTCTGTTGCTTCTTTTTCTGCCTTTCTTGGGTCCCACCTCCTTGTTGCTTTCCTCATATCCTGTCATTGTTGAATGCTTCAATTGTGAAATTCTACAATGGGAAATCTGAGAAATAGCTACACTGTATTTATATTTCTTGGCAAAGTGTGTGATACACCATTCAGTCGCAACTAAATGCAGAAGTATATCAGATTCACAGTTCACTCACACTCTCTCTCTCTCTCTCTCTCTCACACACACACACACACACGAATCACACATTGTTAATTCTACACATAACTTATATACTACGGTATACCCATACTTTCTTATGCAGGGAACCAAGATTGTAGATGAATCTCATGACCAGGACACAACAGATTTACATAAATGCATCACCTTTATTCTTGATTTCAAGCCAAACCTGAAAGATTCTAATGTAAGTCACCTGTAGTACTTTTTAGAATGCCTGATATACAATCTATTGGCTTCTGATGCTTAAACTTCATAATTCTTATTGCTTGTAGCAATCTGCATATTGTGGTCTGTTCTACAACTGATGAAAATTAGAGGTAGATCTGAAAATGACAGATCAGAGGTAGATAGGGAGATGGAGAGGGATACAGAGATAGACAAACAGAACTGAGAGGATTTCATTCTAGAATCTGGAAAAAGATGAAGAACTTTAAGGAGATAGTCTCAATACATTCACAATATCCATCGAGCATAATCTCTACACTCAGTAATATTTCTATTTTTAGGCTACAGAAGAAACAATTTGATTGTAATGATAACATTTGTTCTTACTACGATTAGTTTTTTTCCCTAGGAACCAGCTTGTACCGTGCTTCTAGGCAAACCAAATCCCAACACAGCTCGTATATATTATACTGCCTTTGCTTGTCTTGTCTTAGTCCTGTCTCGTTGAGAGTCTTCAGTTAGGCATGCAACCAATAGTAAGCCGCAGGACCCCAGAGTCAAGGTGTTGCCTGGGTGAATATATTAGGACTCTCACTAGTTTGTAACTTTAGGAAGTTGTATGAATATTATTATCGAGTGTTTTTTTTTCTTTTTCCTGGTGTATACATCAAATCAATTTCTGTTGACTGAAACAAAAGGAAGATTCCAGGTTACCCTTTGCTACTTGCTTGGGAGAGAGAGAGGTTTTTCGTGGATGCTTTTTCTGTTACTCTCTCCATGTTTGCTCCAGCCCTGTATTCTCCCTTGCCCGAGTTTCCAGTACTGTTGTGTGATTACAATTTGTGACATGTTTACAACAGTTAGGTGGTAGTGGAGTTCAGATATAACTTGTAACCTGATTATCTGTAGGATTTGCAAAAATCTGCACATACTAGGTCCACTGTTGCATTAGATTTTGGCTCTTGAAAACTTCAGTTCTGTGGACTCTAATTAATGCTTGGTTTGTCAAATATCGCCTGAAGCATTGACGGGGCTCATTTACATGTTTTACTCCCTGTGCCAATAGGCTCTCTATGATTTTTGTGGGAGTATGTGGTCTATATGCATAGACTGAAATTGAAATTGTAAAATTCTATAATTGTTTTTGTAATTTCTTTTTCAGTTATGCATCCTTGTTGCCGGAGCACTTGGCGGAAGGTTTGACCATGAGATTGGAAATATCAATGTTCTTTGTCGTTTTTCAGAAACGCGGATAATACTTTTATCTGAAGATTGCCTCATTCAACTTCTTCCAAGTACCCACCATCATGAGATCCACATTCAGAATTCTGTTGAAGGCCCACATTGTGGACTCATTCCGATTGGTACAACATCTAGAAGTACTACCACCACGGGGCTCCAATGGGATCTTAGTAAGTGCTTAGTACAGTATCATGCAGTTTCATGTTTGATAATAAGTTCTGAACTTTCAATTTAGATATTTCAGTAATATATCTATTATGGTCATTCATCCATGACATTGCACCATGCACATATGTCCACCCAGGGACAGATGTCTTAAGGGTCAAGTGAGTCAATTGATCCCAAATAGTTTATCTATAAACTAGTGGTTTGATGTAATATATACACTCCCCATTTCACCAAAGAGCATTTGTGTTTGTTTCTACTAGGATTGTGAAATACTAAAACTTAACTTGCTATGTAAATTTTCTTAGGTTTCTAAGATAACAAGAGGTTTTGTTGTTAGAGTATTTATGTTGTTCACAGTATTACCTTGGAATAAATTAAATGTAAGGATTCCCATCACATTTGAATTGAGAGTTTTATAATATATAAGAAAATCTCAGTGTAACTATTCTCGTGAAAGATGGATTGGTTTAGTATGTCTGTTTGGGTATTTGTGGGGAAAAAAAATCTTGCCTCCATTCCCAAAACACGTAATCCTTGAAGAGTCCTTTTATAAAAAATATAAAAAAAAATTAATTTTATATTGTTATTTAACTTTTTTTTAATCAGTAATCATTTTTCATAACAATTGAAACCTTGCGCCCTACTTGAGAATATTTTTGTCTCCGTTAAGTGTCCCATGTCATTTGCAACACCTTGGGCTGGGACTGAGGTTATTCTGTTTGTTAAAAGATGTAACGGACAGGAAGAGAGATTCACTACTATTACGGTTTTACGGAAAGTCTTTTACAGAGAATGGTTGGTAGATATCATACTTTCATAAAGGGTAGACCCCAGTGTGGTAGATGTTCTAAATCATATGCCAATCATTTGCGGCATTTACTTCAAAGGCTGATGCATTGATTTGTCACTGTGCAGCTAATACAGAGATGAAATTTGGTGGACTAATCAGCACATCAAATATTGTAAAAGGAGATATCATAACTCTGCGATCTGATTCTGATCTTCTTTGGACAATATCAATTAAAAAACCATGAAGCATATTATCCTCAAATTGGAAGACAAGGGTTTTAGGTGAACACGGTCAATTATGTTGGACCATATTGCTCTGATTCCTCAAAAATTAAATAATCAGGGTGCTAGCAATTATGGTTACGAGCATAAAAGATGGAGGATTTTAGTTGCAGACACGGTTGTGTGAACCATATTGATCTGATTCCTGTCCAAGAAAATAATGGCGTGCTAGCAATTGTGGTTACGAGCACGAAATCTTTCTTCATATCTATCTTTAGCATGCACAACGTCTTACTCCTATCTACTAGGATATAATTGAACCTTCTTTCTCTTTTCCTATTAGCCATAAATGTAAACGTCCCTTTGTTCTTGGTTCATATTATTTCGCTTCTTGTCTTGTATTTTGGTAACTTTTGGCTTTCAATTCTTACATTCTTTCCGATATACGAAAGACGTGCCTTCAGTTGGGTGATTCAGCTAATATAAGTTAGTTGATTCTCCTGTTTCCATATAAATTCAGTTCCTTGCAGCTTGTGGTAGTTTTATTTTGATGTGCTTGTGTGCTTATAGGGGTAGATATGACTTTGATCAGACAGTTGAGAATTAAGAAAGAAGAGGGATGCCAAGCTAGTTGGAAAGAATTAGTTTGCATCTCTTTGGTTTCGTAACAAGGTTTTCTTCATAGTTCTTCTGTAGCTGGTTGTGTAATGTGACTGATACCCTTTTTCTCAATTACTCTCGGCAATATTTCCCAATAGTTTTGAATCTTTTGATGGAATGGGCAATAGCTAATAGAGTATGGACCTTTGTAAATGAATTTCTTAATTGCCAAAAAAAGATGAACAAAACAGAGCGGTTTCGAAACGTAGTAATTTGTTTATGAAACTCTATAAATCACTACAAAGATTATTAGTTTTAAAAATTAGAAAAATGTAAATTTTCATTGGAAGTACCGGAGAAAGAAGTGCAGGATGAGGTAGTCAATAATTAGTTTGATCAAATGATCGAACTAAATGTTGAATTTTGACTATAAAACTAAAAATGTTGATATTCTTGCAATCAATATTCATCATTTTTATAATTTATCCCACCAAATTATGTGTTATACAATACTACTATGTTCATTAAAATTCAGAAGTTCAGCGTCGTAAAGCAAGGATGATATAGGTGATTGGAAAGAAAAAGTCTAGCACTCAGATTAGGAAGAAATTTTTTAAAATCAAATAAATTAAATCATGCATATGAAGTAATAGAAAAAAGAACGGAGGAAAATAGAAAACTTCAAATTTTGTGTTCTTTTATTTTACTGAGTTCATAAAATTTACCTTCATATTTCTGAGTTGGATATAAAAGAAAAGAAAACTAACAAGTTTACAATTATACATTTTTAGTAGTTTAAATATTATGTATCATAAGTTGAAGAAAAATATGAAATAAGAGACTTATCATTTTTTTTTTCTATTCAAATTTGGCCAATCTTTAGAGCAAATATAAAGACTCCGTTCGAAAACCTATTTGTTTTCATTTTTTTGTAATCGTAAAAATAAAAACGAAAAGATATTTTTGTTTTCGTATTTTGTCAAAATGAAAATGTGTTTGATTGTAGTTTGTTGTTTTCATTTTCATTTTATATTCTTAGTGTTCTAATTGGATGTGTATAAAGTTTACAATGAAATAAAAAGTAAGTTCTGCAGTAATAATGTTATACTCATCTCTTGCTTGAGAATTGCTCCATGATGTTCCTCGAGCATCTACCAAATTACATAAATTCAGCCAGTTGAATACTTCTAGTCAACAAAACAAAACAACCTCTAAAGCCGAGCAAGATTTGAGAATAAAATAACTCATAACACAAGACGCAGAAATCAAACACTCCGTAGTTGTAATGAATTGATTTAGCAACTAGGTAGCTTCCAAAAAGAAATTGCCCTGAATTCAAAAGTTAATCCAAAACCTTATACTCTGTATTCAATCGAAGACATAGAAAGAAGAAGGAAGAATAAAAGATGTTATCTCTCATTGTCAAGCTCATATACATGATGAATATTGTATCAGACATCGAAAAGGACAAAATTTTCCCTATAAAGGTTGGATGTCTCATAGTTAATGGCTGAGCTGAGAATGGTGAAGGATAGAAATGAAATTTCTATGGTGGATAGAAGAGAGCAGCAGATAGAGGTTTTAAAGAGTGAATGTACTAGTTATCAACGTGATTTTGTTTTACTTTTCTCAATTTTTGTTGCCGTGCGAAAACAAAAACGAAAACTTCTTTTTAGTGTTTTCGAAAATCAACCACAAACCAAAAACTTTTTTATCACTTTTGAAAACGAAAATTGAATAAAACATGACAAAACGGTATATTTGTTTTCAAAAATCAAAACGAAAATGAATATAAAATCAAGCGGCTTAAGTAACCAATTTTTTCCTTTCCTTTTCTTTTCTTTTTTCATCTTAAAATATTCAAGTAACATAAAAAGTGACATTTTGAGTTTTCCGTCTCTGGCACAATCTCACTGCAAATTACTAGCAAACTCATAAGTCAAATCAAATCACACCACATTCTCGAACCAGAAGAAGAAGAAGAAGGCGCAATCGATTCGATCATCTCGAGATCGTCTAGCAAGAAGATCTGAACAACCGTAAGTATACATGTGTATAACCTCCTTACTCTTCACACCACCAGCGTTTTTTTTTTCTCCTTCTGTTTATCGGACGTTGTGAAAACTTAGGTTTTCGTCATGGATTTCATGATCATAATTTTTATGGATATAAGTCTTAGAATATCTTTCTGAGCGATCTGATTGTTTTTGATATTGTTATTAACTTTATTCTAATTGCAGTTTTTCTGTTGTATTGCTAGATTTTAAGCTCTGTGCCCTAGAAAATGGTATGTACCTAATGTAGTTTTCGTGTTTCTTTTGATGATTTTTGTGCTACTAGTAATGTTATGATGATTGCATTTCATTCTTATTATACCTGTTTTGCAGCTTCCTCTTTCTCTGCTAAAAACTGCCCAAGGGCACCCTATGGTACGTTCCTTATCGTTACGTGTTGTAATTTTGTTGATTCCTCTCTGGACTAATTTGATGGTAGGAAAAATAGGATATCAGTGGCTCACTTGAAATATATAATTGTTGTAAGGCTGATATGTTAGTTGATATTATACTGTGTGAATGTTAATAGTAATTGTGAGTAAGGCTAAAATTAAATACACTGTTGGCGTAAATATTATTTTCTCTTGGTTTCCATTCTTTTCTCAGCTCCAAATAAAGCTTGGAGTCGGTCACATTTTTTCTTTCCTAGAATTAGTTTCTGTTGAAATTCTTTCAATATTGCGTTTTGGTTGTAGTTACTTATTTTACGAATTTTTTAATGCTGTAAAACAGTTGGTGGAGCTGAAAAATGGGGAGACCTACAATGGACATTTGGTCAACTGTGACACTTGGATGAACATCCATCTCCGAGAAGTTATATGTACCTCTAAGGTGTGAACTGTTCCGCTAATGGGTTCTTGTCTTATGAATGCTATTCCTTTCTTTTGTTTGTAGTTGGAGGCATCGTGTACACATTTGTTTCTTTACATGACAGGATTTGCTTTATCATCAAATTCTTACTTGTTCTTACTATTTTCCACTGTTCATTGTGTAGGATGGAGATAGATTTTGGAGAATGCCTGAGTGCTACATCAGGGGCAATACGATTAAATATCTCAGAGTTCCAGATGAGGTACACTGATTAATATTTAGGAGTATCTTTTGTAAAAATTAAGTGATTTGTTTGTTTATTGGACGTGGCAATTAGACAACAGCAGTTATGTTTTACACCAACTCTAGCCAGTACTTTGAAATCTCAAGCATAATCTATTGATGTTATTTGTTCATTTTGTTAAGTCCATAGGGTATGCATAAGTTTCCACCTTCTAACTAGGGAAAACAAAGGAAATGTATTTGTTTTCATTTGTTGTTCGTACTCATGGTAATATTGAGCAGATTAGTGTCGGTTAGGTTTATGTAATTCTGTCCATAAAACTTGCTCAGGGTCTCTCTATCTTCCCATTTTTTATTTTAAGTTGAGGCTGTGCTGCTCAGAAGGTGAGAAAAAATGCAAATGAGAAACATAGAGGCTTCAACATTATGCCATTGATTCCCGTGCTTTTCTAAATTATGTCTTTCTAATATTAACTTATGTTTCTGTTTGCCTGCGTTTTCTTCTTTGAACTCCAACAATACTGTCACATATTCAACTGATGTTTTTGGTTTCTTGACTCCCAGGTGATTGATAAGGTCCAGGAAGAGACCAAAAACCGTTCTGGTATGCTTACATCATCTTCAAGAGAAACATATTTGGACATTTTATTGTTCATCATGACATACTTGTTATGAGCTGCTTAAATCAAAAGAAGCATCCACATGAGAGCCTCCCAGAAGTTTCTTCAAAATAAAAATTCTAATGCTTCAGAAATAATTCAAATAATTCTCCATCCTAAATTAATTGACCAGCTTTCCTCTAAATGTCTCTTTATGCCTTTCACTTCTAAAACATTGCTACTTCGATTAAAAAATGATTATATTCCCCTTCTGTGATAAGGGAGAATATTCAAGACCCAACAATAGATAACTTTCTTCTCTTATAAATTTGAAGGTACCAACAGAACAAGTACTTTTAGGTTGTGTTCGTTTCATTAAGTTTATGTATTTAAATAGATTCATCATATCTGACTTTATTGAGTTAGTTAAGTATTTATGTCTGGATCTGAATATAAATTTAATTAATTATTTAATATTTTGCCTTAAATATCTTAATTAATCTATTTTATTATTTTATCTAGTTTTAATCCATTCAGTTTCATTTTTTTTGGTTTACTGGATTCAGATAAAACTTAATCTATTAAGAGATAAATGGTAGGCTAAACAAACGATTTGAACGATACAACATATTAATACACTCAGATTCTTAATATGTTAAGATGCATTAAGAGCTAAACAAACACAGCATTAGTCTCATAGTTTTTTGTTGAACTCAGCATGGTACTCTTTTTAAGATGGAAAGAGCACATGTGATCTTGTAATGGAAATTTTGAAACTTAGATTGGTATTCTATTAATAATTTATGGTCATTATCTCCTCCTGCCTCGGCCCTGGTATCTCTAATTTTCTAGCAGTTTGACTTAACCAATAGTCAGGAAAGTTGCAATTTTCTACCAATTTGACTTATCAATAGTCAGAGAAGTTAATAGTCTCCCTAACTAGTTTTAGTTGAGTAACACCCTCCATTATCACCAGCTTGCAATCTTCTATGTTTTTATACAACTTGAAACTTCTCTAAGGTTGCTTGTGTTGGTTATTCGACATTTACAGATAGGAAGCCTCCGGGTGCTGGAGGTCGTGGAAGAGGAAGAGATAGAGAGGATGGCACTAGTGGACGACCAGCCAAAGGCATGGGCCGTGGAATGGATGACGGAATTACTAAAGGTTCGGGTGGAGGAAGAGGCAGGGGAGGTCCAGGCGGAAGGACAGGTGGAGGTAGAGGTATATACTTTTCTGCTTTGTTTTATACCTTAAGAACAGTTTTATGTAATCTTTATATTGAAAAGTAGTGATACTAGATAAACTGTTGATAAATAATTTAATAATCTAATTGCAAGTTACTAAATTATGGGAACTCATGATGTGATTGGTTCCCATCCCATTGCTCAGAAGTCAGAAGTAAACAGATGAAATAGACTATTTAAGCAATATGTTGGATCATCTGTGCATAATGTTAATTCCTTCAGTTCATTCCATTCCATAAAGTTAGCTATGTTTCCATCATTTTGTGCCCACGTCTGCAAACCCACCCCAACGAGGCCAGGGTCACTACGTATGCTCCCGTTATTATCTCCATTTTAATCTTTCATTCCTTGGGAATCCATATTGTCCTCTATGTCAATTCCATCTTTTCAGCTGGCTGTATCTTGAATTCTGTTGGGTTGTAATCACAGCAATCATTTGCTCTCTGCATATGTATAATATTTGTTGACAAAAAAAAAATTGCATTTAATATTTTCTGGTCATTCCCATATGCACTTTTCTGCGTCTTTTTTTTTTTTTTTTTTGTTAAATACTTTTCTGTGTCTTTGCTATGTTGTACTTGGACGTGTATCAGTGGAATCTATGTACCTAAGAATTGTTGGAACTGGTGATAGGTGGAGGACGAGGCCGGTAAATCCAAGTTGAGGTGTTGGATCAAGGATGACGGTGTGCTGGCTGCCGCTTTTGAAGGCACTTGCCTACCTGTTTCGTGTGATGTTTATTTTTATTGTTCCATTAGAATGCGCCATCTTAGTTCGTCTAAAGTTGATGAACTCCAGTTTGGTCCCCGTGATTAGCAAGTAGCTTGTAACTTATATACTATGAAA
The DNA here is from genome assembly GCA_014636745.2 of Centella asiatica. Lineage (NCBI taxonomy): Eukaryota > Viridiplantae > Streptophyta > Magnoliopsida > Apiales > Apiaceae > Centella > Centella asiatica. The sequence goes on along the minus strand of CM025786.1, from coordinate 4,458,198 downwards.
GAAATTAACATGGTAGATTTTGGAGTTTTTTGTGTACAACTTGTGAAGTGTTCTCTTTCTTTGTTTCATCAAGAAAAATTCAGGAGGGCAAAGTCAACACGGAGGTTGCATAAAGTACTCCCATTTTATTACGTTAATGATAGTAAATGAATACAAACAAAAGCAACCAAAAAGTAAAGATGAAAGAGCAAGACAACAAATTTGTACCGATTAAAGCATATGAACCGAAGTACAAGTATGTTGGTAAAAATATAATAGGGTGTCATCGTACTCTTTCCTATTTAATTGGAACAAAAAGGTACAAAAACACCTCAATGGCAAATTACTGGATGCGTTAACTCTCACAATTTAATCTGGTTATCGTATGCCAAATCATGGAAGTTCCAACGGTGAAGTGAACCAAATCAGAAAACTTTTCAACTGACCCTTAAATATGTAGATTTTGATAAATACAGAAATCAAAGAGGTCTTCATGATTTTTCACCCCTCTGGTCTACAAATTCTCCAAGAAAGAAAAAACAAAACATTACCAGACAGAAAAAACATAGCAAGTTCCATCACTGAATCAGTACGGTTGATGCCTGCTTTTTCTCCGAGTTTTTGGAGACTTTATAACTAGTGTGCTTGACATCCAGGATCGATTTATGTCACAGGAGCCATCAGACAACCAGCAACATAACCGGCCATCCTCACCACCCGTCCAGCCAAATATACCCCGACTTTGTGTAGGTGCAGCCCTAATGCTAGATACAGGTAAAATGCTTCTTATAACGCCTGTATGTCCACCATGAAGAACAGCTTCTGGAGCCAAAATCGATCTCTGTCTATTATATTTTACAGGGAAGTACCCCAAGGTCCCAGCATTTGTACCACCGATGACCCACATACTATCGTCCTCTTTGGAGTAGTGACAATCAACAAAATAGTCGACCTATAACAACCGAACCTGGTTAGAACTATTTTCACCATTCTTGTATAAAAATGGCTTACAAAATTCTCATTTATTTTTCTATTTCTTTTCATAGGTACACTTTGGCACAAATAGTTATACAACATACAAACTAATAAAAGAGCCCATATATATATCTTTGTCAGAAGGCACCTTCATGCAGTGTAAGTTAGGAAGATGTACTCCTCTGCTTTGTTCTTTGTTTTCTTTTTCTTCTTTTTTTTCCCTCCTATTTATCCTCTAAGGTATAGTTGATCAAGAAAAATACGAAAGAAAATGTGCACACTATCATGTCGATGGGCACCTTTGTGCGGGGCAAATGAGTACCCCATGTGTATGCAACAAGGGTATCTAGCCGAGCCTAGATTTGTCAATCATTTTCAGCCTTTAGCATGTATATGAGCTAAAAGCAAAAGGACTCACAACTTTGCTAATCAAAGAGCTCCTTAAAATGCGTCTTTGTTTGCGTTATGTTTGGATGGTTAAATGTTTCTGTCTGTTAAATGCTGTATGATATGTAACACAAAACTAGATTATTTCTAACGGAAGAGATAATTTTATGCAAATGTAAACATGGAAATGAGCAAGTTTAGAATTATCAGAATTAAGCAGAAACAAAACACATACATGATCTAATGTCCAGCTGCTGGAGGCCAAGGAGCGAGCATCCTCAAAGTTAGCTTCAAGTTGTGAATCTTTCCAGTCCCAAACACTGAAGCTCAGCAAAGTTAAAAAGTATTAGAGTTACTATGCATCTAATCAAAAAAATTAGTAAATTTACATTAACAAAGACATTAAAATGAATTACATTTAGATTAGATATTTGCATGGATGAGCTATCTCTTCCTGTCCTGGTCAAGGCCTCACAAAATAAATGCAAACCAGACAAGATACCCTGAACCCAATGGTAGGAAATCTTTAATCGAAAAACACACCTATCCATTTTAGATATTCTAGATTGGTCATTCCATGGCAAGGTGGATGACTTCACCCAGTCTCTAGCCTATAGCCCTATAGGAAGGACAAATGCGTGAACATGATATGAGCTCTCAGAATGAAAGAAAATGAATATTTAGTTGATGTGCTAAATTCTCATTTTTCAATTTGGACACTGACCATTTTCTTTCCTATTAAAGTTGCCAAACTCGAAATCCATTATCAATTGAGGTTTTATGAGTCAAAGATAGTGGCAACAGGCATCATATTGACATGCCACCAAAGGATCCGACATGTTTCCTTCGTGGATACACATGCTCTGAATGGAACCACGCCACACCCTTTGAGATGGAAATAGGTTCAACTATGGTACATATTCCATGATGCATTAGTCTGAAGGAGCCTTTCACTATATTTCAAGAAATATGAGAGCAAGCTTTTCAGGTAATCTAAACATGCATTTAACTTTTCTTACAATACCTTAATGTTTCAATGTGAGTCAAACACCATAGCTTTTGGTTTCTCTCTTCGAGAAATCCCACTTTCCCAATCGAGGTTCCCACATTAATCACCTGCAGGTCATAACTCTATATTTTAAGTTTTGAGCAAAACAATTTAAATTTACAAAGAAATTTTGAAATATAAGAGAATGAAGAAAAACAACTCCCGCGCCCACACGCACGGAAACTGCACCACTTACTGAATCCAGATGATCATCGTCGTTGATATCTCCACTAGTATCAAAGACGCACATCAATCCATCAACTGAAGCAGAAACAAGCTTGTTTTGATTCTCAGGGACAAAATGAACCTATATAAATTCGTTTCAGAACAGGTCCACTCTAAAATTTGCTTTTGAAATGAACAAGCAGATTACAAAGATTTAGCATAACTTGCAATAAACAGAAAAGGGAACTATAACTCGTTCTTTAAAGAAAAAGAAAAGCATCAGAGTTCTGCATAACAAAGAAACAAATGATGAGCGAAACAACAGAATGAGACCCAACAACGCTGTATGAGGTATCTAATTATAAAGAGATTAGCCCTTTACTTTTGGATGCAGGCTACAAAGCAACACCATATAAAAGTGATAAAATCATCTACACTACAACATATCAACAGAACAAATAGACTAAAGTATTTGCAGCCTGATTCCCTTCCCCCCCACAAACCCCAATTGAGCTCTTCACATGACCCGTCTGATTCATAATGATCATCATCTGGAAACAAATACACTCGATAGCACAATCCAACAGAAATTATAACTGAATACCACACATTGGAGAATGTTGCAACTAGCCAATCTCATCATAAATAAACTTCCAACAGGACTTCTCTGGAAAAAGTTGCTGGACCGTTCAAATGCCTACAAAATCTACCTTCAGAATTCCAGATTTACAAATAAGAGAGTCTCTTAGACGAAGGTTGCAAGATGTTCACAAGCTCAGAATACAACACAGCCCTCTGACATCACCTCAGACAATTTCATTTTAAACTGAAGCAATTATCAACACCACTACCACAAACCAAAGCTGAATTTCTTGATACATGTGACAGTCTCCTTATGTGAAAACCCCTATTAAAGTTTCAGCGCAATTCACATGCATATAAAGCATATAATATAGACAGAAAGGAATATGAACCTAAGACCTGATTCCAGTATCAAAAGAGTAGGAGATATTTCTACTTTTATATGTCCTTACCTTTTCAGTACCAAAAGAATATGAATCTGTATTGACGGTTCATCTAGCTTTCTATAAGCTTCCAAACTGAGGGTATGCTTTGTGATTCATCTCAGACATATGAATCTTGTTCACCAGCTCGACACATGCATTTGACCATAAAAATAAATGCAATAAATTCTTTCACAAACAAGATTATACATACAGAATGACAGACACCAGAACTCACCTGAGTGACATCATCCATATGAGATTCCTCCAAGCAGCCTGCCTGTTTCTTGGTCCTCCAATCCCAGAAGAGGATCTGCGTGAAAACAATGAATTAATTTGACAACAGTAAGAGTAATAACAAGTGTACCTAGAAAGAGAACACAAAATGGTTACTGGTTATCATGCCCACTATCATAGCATCTACACCAACACTGAGACTGTACACTAGTAGTCATAATGGACCATAATGCCTCCACAAATTTTTTAAAGTTTAAGAGTCACTTTGTCACACATTTAGAATTTTACAGTTGGAGTTGATTTTCTATGAGTTCCACAACTCTGAAAAAAATGAGGCCGAGTGAAAGCTTAAAATTGTGAAAACACATGTTGGAAATTGTAAGTCATTATTTCTCTAAAGAACCTATGCAGTCGCACAACTTAATTCACAGTCAACTAGTTTGGATCCATGACAAATTAATTAAATATCGAGAACTGGAGAGCAAAGAAAATAGAAAACCATCTCTTTCACTTATTTGGGATTCCTATGGGTTTAGAAGAGTGCGAAGAAAATTATTCTGTAGTCTCTTATCTTGAAGTATATAGAAAGGAGAGGAGTAGAGGACTCATTGAAAAGGCCACTTTACGTAACTTTACTCCTTAATTTAAGCAAGAGGGAAGCATATCAACCACCTTCCACTTATTTTCTCTTTATCTCCTCACTCCAGTCTAACCAGCAGTAAGTTTCATTTCACTCTCATCCTTCAAAACATATCAAACTTAGGTGCTCAAAAAACCATAACGCAGATTAGACAATTAAATTCCAAAGGCTAGATAGAAAGACTGGCACCATTTTTTTTTCTAGCATTAGCTCTACAAATAATTACTATGAATCATAAAAAAACTCTTCCACTATTTCAGTTATGAAGGTAATATTTCTATATTTGCAAAGAACACGACTTTATCTAATGCTTTATCACATCCAACTTAATATTTTATCTTTCCATTGTTGTGGATTCCTGAAAGGAGTTTCCTTTTTAAAAAACAGAAGAAAAAGTGAAATAGTACTCGGAAGTCACCCTATACATTGAACAGGATGCAAATACCAACATTGTTACTTAGGTATGATCACGAGGCTAAATCTGAAACCAATCTCTTCTCTTCAAGTGCAAAGCTTTTTATAAGTAGACCGTATCATTTGGCAACATAGTATAATATAGTAAAGAAGAGATATACACTATGAAAGAAACAGACTCACCTGAGACTTGCAACCTGCTGCAAGTAGATTATCACCCACTCCACCGAACGAGAAACTAAACACCTCTTCCGATGGTCCAGCATTTATACACGAAACCTAAAGTGCAGTTTATATACAAACATTATGTGTCTGTATACAGATAGATAAACTAAATAGATAAAAAAGAAAATGGGTCCTGACCTGTTGCAGCGAGCGAGTATCCCAAGTTCGAATAGTTCCATCAGAGGAACACGAATGCAAGAGATGACCCGAGAAAGAGATTTGATTGATAGTAGAAGAATGACCTTTGTTAGATTCTGCGATGAATTGACCTGTCACTGGCGAATACAGCTTAACAGTGTTCGTCGATAAAGAAACCGCCATGGATATCCAGTCGTCCCTGCCAAATATTTACCACAAATCAGTCGTTTAACCAAAAAATGAGCATACCCAGATGCTTAATTGAAGTAGAAATTCAAAAACAAAAATTACTTGGGAACGATTTGAAAAACATAATCATCTCCGAAGTTGGTTTGAATGGAGTTCTTGAGTCCGAATTGCTTGAAGGAAGTTGAATTATTAATAGGAGGAATTGGTGAAGCTTCCTGCATTTCCATGTCCATGGCTTCCATATCTCTCTCCGAAGAGGATGGCGCGAGCGGAACTTGGAAAAGAGGGAAAAGATTTTTCAGCAACTGCAGGGTTTTAGGGCAACTGAATTTTGAGCTGCCAATGACTTATTTTTAAGTTCCTTAACTTATAAACAAAATCAAAGTTAAAGTTAAATTATTTTCAAATTTTGTTCACAAATAAGTGTGGTTTTGTTTTTCTGGTGGTAAGTTAAAATAAGTTTAAAGAATGTCCGACTTAATTTCCTTATATGGAGAATTATTTAAAAAAGAACATTAAAAAGAAATTGTCCAATGTTACCAAAATAATAAAAATAAAAAATAAGATTTGCTTCGAAATTGGGAGACAAATAAAAATATAATAATGAAATAAAATTTGCTTCGAATTTTGGGGGACAAATAGGTAAATGTATTTGTTTAACTTATTCAGAAAATTCTCAGCTAGTGTTAAAAAATAAAAATAATTTTCGTGCAGTTTATATAATTTACAATAATTCTTTTATAGTTTATATTATTATATTATTGTATTGATGTCATTTTGTTATTATTTGCTATATAATTTTATTGAACAAATAGTAACATTATACATGTGGCATGTTTTTTTTTCAACTTTTAGATTATAAATTAATGTTAATAATTAAAAGTCAAAAGTTGAAAGTTAATATTATTTGATTCTTATATTTTAAATTTAAATAAGAAATTAGTGACATAAAAAGTAAAGAACGAACATTTAAATAAAAAATTTTAGTTAAAAATAACTTTAAAAAAAAGTAATAAAATAACACGCCTATGATAACATAATAACATAATTTTAATAAAAATAATTTAAAAAATGATGACTACACAAAAGTTACTTTTATTACTGGACTCTTGTTGAGAATTGACTACACAAACTTATTTTAGTTTTTTACTATATAAACTAAAAGGCCATGACATGCGTAAATTTTGGTTATTTCCTTGAAACTTGTTTCATACTTATAAGCTAAAAATAACAGCAGGATAGGCTGTAGTTCTTTCCGCTTTCGTTGGAGCTACCTCGTTATTTACGGATAATGCAAGGATAGGAATGTAATTTCATCTGAACTATTAATATTTGTACAACTTAATATGATATTTATCATCTCATTTTCTTAAACTTTTACTCCGACTTATTTATATATAAAATATATTTTATAATAATTCTAAAATATTTTGTAAGAAAATAATATTAAAAAAATTAAATTAAAAATAATAATTTTGAATGACGGATTGAGGCGAAACAGATTTAATTAAAACGTTAACGGAACTAGATGAAATTGGAAACTTAGTTAAAATAAATTTGATAAAAATATTAACAGGACATAACAAATTTAAGACTATATAAATTTAATTAGTAAGATTTAAAAACAGTTCACCTTTCCCATTGTCGTGCTTACAACTTGATGAGTCCAGTATTGTAGTTATCCCCTCCGTACATTCGAAAACGTTACTTCCTACCTTTAAAAAAATTTACATTTAAATTTATTTATCAAATTAGCTATTATAACTCAATTAAAGATAAAACATTATAATAATAATTTTTTTTAAAAAATAACATTATAATGAAAAAATTATGCTAATATTACTCCTTTCTTAAACCATTTTTAAAACAAATTTTATTCACAGATGATGTCCAACCAAAACTTTTTGAGTGCATCAATCAAACAATGGAAACAAGGTCGGGAAAATGCACGACAATTTCAACCTCGAACCCCGGTTAGTTTCAGTTAGTTTGGAATAAAGGCTCTAGTTTTATGGTTTACGAACAAGAGAACACAAACAGATTCGATCAAATTTGCAGGCAAAATTCTTTCAAATAATCATTTTATCATAATATTAGAATCACGGAGAATTGCTCAACTCCACAAAGAGAACGATAATAGTTTCATAGAAAACCACCCAACAGACTATTAAGTAAATCCACAAACCATAATAGGACTACAACACCAAAATCCAGTTAGAAAGTAGGTATTAGGGTGAAACTAGGAATTTTTCATTAGCTATAATCTCAGTTGCTCGATGCAGTTTCCGCTTTCGCTGCTGAAACACCTTCAGGTTTTGGTTCCCCTCCTGCCCCTTCAGTACCTTTCCCTTCTGGTTTCGACACTTCTTCAGCTAGGGAGAAGAAAAGGAAGTATCACTCACAGTTTGTCGATAGAATTGTAATCACAAGATCAGCTTAGTCAACTTAATACCTAATTTTAATTATAAGTGCACATGAAGAATAACTCGTACAATTTAAAAAATCATGAGAGAAAAAGATGTTCAAAAAATAAAAACACCACCACACTAATCTAAAAATGCGTCAACAAATTTCAGGAACAGTTGCTCAACGATGCGTCACTCAAAAATCTATCTTTTTCAATTAATGCTGTTTAGATTATTACCTTCATCATCATCGCTATCATCGAGGTCGTCGTCATCTCCCATACCACTCATATCACCAAATTTCTGAAAGATACAATAATGTATAAAATTAGCACAAACATACACTTCTTCCTATGCATAATCACATAGCCTAAATCATCCTTACCGAGAAATCCATCCCTCCAAGATCCATGTCATTAGGACCTATACGACATCATGAGTGGAATTTAAAATCATGAATAACATGGAAGGTTCACGTACTGCCCACGAGGCTAACTAATGAAGAATCTTGCTTACCAGTATCATCATCTTCGTCTACCCATTTGTCCCAATCCACTTTGACATAGTGTGGTGTCTTGGCATCTCCACGCAGAAGTTTATTCCACCACTTGCTCTCTGCTTTCTCCAAAATACAGAATATACTCCGTGGACCTACATTTATTTTGCTTTCCTGCATAAAAAATGAATTTGATTGTATTTCTGTCCTCGGCAATCATGAGATTTCTTTTTATAAATTGCACATTTCAAATATGATTTACCTGGACCTACACATAATTCTCTTTTACTCTTTCTGGGATTGGGTCTTATATTAGGAGGTACAACTATAAGCAGGCCTTAACTAGAGACCAAGTTGAGGATATGCTCACCATGGTATAGAAGCTATACCTCTAATTACACAAATGACGAGAGAGATATTTTAGTCGATAATATTTTTCACAAACACTCCTCAACCACCACTCACAGAATTGTGGCAGAAGCATCCCACAGCCACATGATAACAATGTGCAATTTAGGACATTGACGACTCAGGAAAAAAGTCGATATATTAACAACCTATACACAGACAATAAATTGCAGATAATGCTCATAAAAATTACATCAGAAATGTGTGAGAAACATACCTCTACATTAACCTTATCAAAGAGATCAAGCTTCAACTCATAAACGTGATTCTCAGTACCACCAGTGCCTGAGAATGTAAAAACACCATCTGGCTCAAGATTAACCTTTGGATCTTTGGCATCAGCCAAAAGCACAGTAATATATACTTTATCTTCCCTCTGGGCCCACTTGACCTCCGGATGCCGACTACAAAGTTGTCAACATTTACAATATTTAGTTGCAACAAGAAAACAGGGACAAAAAGAATTAAAAATATGATTTCTACGGATACTCCTAACAAACAAAAGGTGCATCACATATGAGCTAGAGGACAAATACTGGAGGAACTCCAAAGGAAACTTAATAAGGTACATGGGTGAGAACAGTTATTACGGTTAAACGATGTACCAATGTATTGAAATAATAGGTTTCAAAGCGAGGATCGATCATGTGTTATAGAAAGCTCAATCACAATTATTATTTGGACCCATTTTCACCAATTATGTCCCAAGTATCTTCCTTTAGATATAGTAATACTCTAGCTTTGTTAATTAAACGATTTTTCAATACCAGCTTTACCAGAATAAAACAAATCAAGCATTTTTAAGTTTTTACCACCAACACATTTATCTTAGCGTAACATTAAATTTAACGAAATGCAGAATGTATTCATTCAATAGACCTGTGTAAACGATCTTAAGACCAATAAAAATCGGAACTTTACGTGTCCGACTAGCATTCCGCAAACAGCACAAACTGAACTAACCACAATCAGCAATTCTATTTTCTCCAAAGACATCATGCAAACATAATTGAGTAGATTTTAAATCATCACATTCATACAAACCAAGAGTACTCGAACAATTCAATCATATACGCACTGAACCACATAATAACGATACAAATAATTTTTTCAGAAAAAAACAGAGAAGAATTGAAAGATCAATGCATCAAAACAGAAACAATTATAATACATAAAAAATTCACGAATTAAGTAAACCAATCATGCAATTGAAGAACGAAATCGAGAAAGAGAAAAATCGAAATGGTAAAATCACCTCATGATTTTCGTGGAGAAGTTGAAGGAACTGGAAAACCCTAGAAGATGAAGTGTTGAGAACGATGATGGTGTGGCGTCCCACTCGTACTCTTAAACCCTCGTGTTTCGTGGTGTGTGGTCACTTACAAGGGATTTATGTGCAAATGTGATCGTCGATCGACGGTTGAAATTAATTGTGGACAAAGTCGGTTAATCTAACGGTTCATATTAACTTTCTTAATAATATATATTTGGGCTTTGAGCCCAACTCAGAAGATTTGGGCTTTCTATTTTATGAAATATCCATGGATGCCTCTTTTATTTTGTACGACTCCTATTAAGATTTTTCGGAGTAATTATTATAAAGTAATCTATTCAAGGTCTGATGAATGAGCATGGTGAGAATAAGTAAAGTTGTGCTGTTAAATAAATTTGAACATGTAATCTCGAGATTACAGTAAGTAAATGAAGAGGTCTTTACCACTAAGTTACATGTTTAGAAATGAAAGACCGAAGACTGCCAATTGAGTTTTTAAAGTTGAAGATTTAGTAGGGATATTCTTACCGGGGGTCCAGAGCCATCAAAATTATTGGGCCATGGACCTGTTGTGGACAACTTCTTCATTATGTTATGATTTTTAAGCCATTTTTCATTTTCAACATGTAAATTATTTTAAGATGTGATTTTTAAATGAAGTGTTTGCTATAAGTTTTACTTAGAAGTCATAAGAAAAAGAAAAGTAGTTCAATTTTCTTTTTCGTTTCTTTTTTTTTAAGTGAACAACTATGTTTTTTTTTTTTGTTTTATTCTTTTTTTCCTCTCTTGTTTCTTAATTATGGAATATAATGTGTATATATAAGTTTAGGTTAAATGAAGGCTTTTTCATCCTAAGAGTATGTTAAGTTGAAGAAGGTTCTCCTAGTAGAAGAAAAATGTATGCTTATCAACATTAAAAAAATATATAAAATACTTACAAGTTATTTAAAAAATAATTAATGACTCAAACTCTTAACTTGATAATAAATACTTAGCTAAATTTACTAATGATTATATAATATCAATTCCGTCATCACTTTGTAGCACTTTTTTCCAATGGCTCATCTTTTCCATTTCAACTTTTCAAGTTCTTGGAAAATTAGTAAATAATATATGTTTGTTTCGAATTAAACTTATGAGATTATATATTTGGTCAATGTAATTTATATTATCGCAGTCTAAAATTTTATAATTTTAATTTGAAACAAATAGAATTATAGTGTATAATGGGTGCATTATCATTTGTATTAGATATATAAATGAGGTCAACATCAACTAATTTGTATATCTAATACAAATATAAATGAGGTCAATATTGACCTCATTGTTATATACGTATTTGTGATTTTCTCTTGTAATTAATTTGTGTGGATATATTTATTTGGAAAACAAAATTTTCCGTGTTTACCACGTTCATGAGACTGAAGAGTCTATAGCAGCATGACGTCATGCATGACGATTTATTCTGTATACAGACCACAGAGTTCAGCTCATGTGATGAGAAATTCTATGCGGACTGTACGCAGCTTATGTATTTATTTTAGACGAAAAAATTAACTTTTCAACGTTTGAAAGAACACATGCAACAAATATATAAACATATACAATTGAGTTGTTCAATTCTAAATAATATTAAATTCACAGAACAAGATTTTGTTCGAATTACAAAATTACTGCTCCATCAGCTTGTAATAATTATCGTTTGAATTTTTTATGCATAAATTTAAGTGATATTTTTATATATTAAATATTTTATTCAGACTCGATTGAACGATAAAATTGGTTTGAATATTTATTGTAAACATAATATATTTTTATATTAGCTATGTAGGTGCTTGAGGATTCGTACTTTAAATCATTTTAACATAATTTGTGGGATCTGTCTGCATCAGTTTTTCCTTTTCCCCATTTTCACACAAGATGACAAGCTGTATGAAACTTCCTTTGTACATGTGTTTCTTTTGTTCCCCACTAAATTTTTACACATAAATTATTTTTTTAAAATAATTCACAAAAGTATACATAAATGACAAAAAAAATTAACAGACTCCATTCAAAAAATAATAAATAAAAAAATATACTTATTTTCATGTCAAAATTTCATTAATTTATAAAAAAAAATTCTAAATTTAATATACATTTAACTTCTTAAAATCAAACGATTAACATATTATTCTAAGAATAATAATTTACTAAAATAAGTATTACATTCCAAAATCTTATGGTTGATATGAATTTTACAATTTAATCTTGTATTGTTTGACTTATTTAGTTAGACACTTATTTGGCCAAATTGTTTTTTCTTTTTCCAAATGGAGCACTACGCCAAGGAAGGGACGCATCAATTAGAGCTATAGAATCTAAGCCGTGTGGTCCAAGAATTGTTAAAATCCCCCGCAGATAATGTTATCGACAATTGAGATGAAGGAAATTTACATTTTTTTTTTGGTTCTTTTTTCAAATTGTCAAGTCCTTAAGTTTCCATTCAAATGCATGAAAAGTAGGGTAGTAAATCAAATTAAACAATCAATTTGATTAGAATTCATTTAAATAAATCAAATTTAATACTTAATTTAAAATTCGATAAGTTAAATGAGCTGAATCTGATGTACTGAATCTGAGTACATCAGTGTTCGCTCGATTATACTCGCAAGTAATTCGATTCTTCTTTTTATCCTAAACTATCATAATATATATTGAAAATATATAATCAATTATGTTTTAATAATATATTTAAATATTATACATATTGAATAAATTACTCTAAATTAATGTTTATAAATAAAATGAATTATTATATATAATTTTTATCTCAAATTTTTTTTAAAAAAGTATTATTATGAAAATTTTAACCAAATTTATGTGTTTATAATTAGTTTGTAATCAACTCGAATTTGATTAAAGTAAAATTTGAGCAATAAAATTATATTAGACTAAATACTCGAATTCAAATTCAAGTATCAAAAAATTTATTAGTATAAAATATAAGCATCGCTCAAATTCAATTCGTTTACCCCAACTTATGAGATCTCGTGGAGCATTTTCTTTTAATTTTTAGATTTTTTTTATTGACATTTTAGCTGAAATTTGAAAGTGATTGTCCATGTGTTAATTTGTTGCATGTTTGATTATTCTAAGTGTTGCAAATGCAATGTTTCCTTACTAAATACTCCCTCTGTCTTTGGCTGTTTTATTCTAAAATACATATACCAAAAAACTTACCGACTATGATATTGTACCTCGGTATAACATATACACAAATGTACGTGAAATGTTTATAAAAGTTAATTTTATTAGATTAACGCCTTTAAAAAGATAAAAGATATTAAGAAAAATATTGAAAACTTTTTAAATTATTTTTACTTTGAAATTGAGAACAAATAATTTGAAATAATCTTAATCTAAAGATGATCGAAATGGAGAGATTATTATTAATACGCTCTCTTTGTTCAACAAAAATAATTATAATTATATTTAATTTTTAATAAATATTAATATTATATATTTAATTAAATATTATGTATTCAAATAAGTGATAAATAATGTGTTTATTCAATTTTAAGACAGAAACCTACCAAAAAGAAAAGAGTAAGAAATTTTTATTTTTTTTAATCAAGTTGAGGGCTTGAGTTTTAGTATCGTTTTTAGTTAATAATATGTAAGTATCTTATAAATTTGTAAAAAAATCAATAAAATATCTTGATCTCAGACCGGGAGCCACCTAAACTTTTATAGAACAAAAAAAAAAATTCTTTTATAAAAAGGAATAGTTAGAGTAAAACGTTTCACGTGCTAGACGACCCACGAGTACGTCAGACCGACACGTCCAAGTGAAACATAAAAAGTTTGTTTTTGGTGGTTATTTATATATGATGATATAATTATTGTGTGTTACATTATTATATCAAAAAAGGTTGGGAAATCTTTTACTCAACTCCCTTATGAAATGGTCCTCTTAAGACCACTTCAAAATATGTTCTTAATAAATGAGTACGATATTTTTTTTTGGTTAGCAGTCGATGTTGTTAGAATAATTGTGTTATTGTCAAAATCGTACTAGTAGAAGAAAAAAAAAAAGGAGACGAGAAACTTTGATTATAATTTATATAAAATCCTTATTTTCATTCTAGAAATGTAAAATATGAATATTAGTCCCCTCTATTTCAAGTGATTTGTGAAATTTCGCAAATAAAGATTATAAATCCCTCATAATTAAAAACATATTTTATTACTTCGACAACATTAATTGTCCAAAGCATTTCCTATTTCGTGTTCCTTACTCTTTGTTCCACTATACTCGCCGAGGATTGAAATATCTACGACTTATCTACAAAATTATTATAAATAGTTCAATCAAATACCAGTAAACTAAATATATGAATATTCAAATTATATAACGATGTCAGTTTTATAATATACTGTTTAAATGTAACTAGATTTAAATAACACCAGAAAACAATAACATAGCTCTTTCATAATCATTGTCATTCTATAAATAAATATATATATATATTTTTTAAGACTGATCAGAAGCTAGTATGATATTTGCACACTATATACATAACTTACGGGCACTTTTTCTAAATTTTAAATTCAGATGTTATCATATTTACATGTGATATTAAGCACATATATCAAATACTTTTCAGATAATTTAATTAAGTTAATTGTAGAACAAAATTAGTAGACATCATACCAACACCTACAGAGTATAATTCTAATTATGGCATACAAATCTACAAAATAAATAAATGACTCCTCAAGCCATTTACACAAATTTCCCTTAACAGTTTTTTTATTTTAGGAAATCAAGCATAACTTTTTATACATATACAGATTTTCTATTTATCTCATCTATACCAGATTTTCTAATCTACAGTATATCATGATAAGATAATAATATTTTAAACTTTTATTACTTACATTTGTTCATTATTTAATTAATAGATAACATCATATTATATATATTACATATTTATATTTAATAATTATAATTTAATATCAAAATATAAGTACATATACATAATATATTATAAATCGTATTTTATATAATTATAACATATAATATTAATATATATAATATAGTAATTTAATATTAATATATTATATATTATAATATATTATATATGATATACTATATAATATATATCACATTTATATATAATAATAACATAATATTTATGTAATATAATACAAATTAATTATATACATTAATATTTTGAATTAATATATTAATTAATTACTATAATATATGGTGTTAATGAATTTAAATATAAACAAAATATTACCTTTTATATTAAAATAAAATATAATATTTTAATACAAATATATATGTAAAGTAGGAAAGTACGATTATAGAATAGTATAGATAAGATAAAATAATATTATAGTTTGAATAAATGCAAATAATAATACCATATATTTAAAGATTTACTATTCACGATCATCAAATTTAAAATAAGAATACTGGTTAGAATCCAAAAAAATTCCTATTTCGACGTCATTATTTGAATAAAGTTTTGTAGTAAAGACTACATTTTATCATCATAAAAAACGATAAATTTATGTTTCTTTTCGAATTGAATCATCAATGATTTAAATCCGATAAATAGATTGAATAACAAATTCAAATTTTTTGTGAGATGGTTAAAAAAGGCTGATATAAGAAAATTTTTAGGTTTTTATTCTTTTGATTATAATTTTTTTATTAATCAGATATGACCGAGTAATGATTTTTTGTATTTATCAAATAAATAAAACAACCATTATTGTTATGGGTATTACAACTCATATTTTTCTTCACTCTTCCTCCAGATTTTTTAATAAATTTGTGATTCACTTCGGGGAAACTGCTTACGACCAGATGTCCATGTCTATCTTTCCTTCAACAAAGGCCGCTGAAATGTCGTAATAATGCTCCTACTCACTTCACTTGCTAGCTAGCTGGCACAACAAGATTTTACACATATTGTCATAAAATAAAATTTCCTTCCAAACATCATATTTTATCCGTTAAATATAGGTTATATTCGTAAATTTAAATAGTTTGTAATTTTATCTATAGTTTGTAATTTTATCTTTCTATTTCTTTTTAAGTTATTTTTCTTATATTCTACCGCGAATTACATTTCAATTAATTTGAAATATACTGAGTTTTGGTCACATCTATAAAAAAAATTCTCTATTACACTCATTTCTACGTGTACAAGACTTGAACTTCACAATTTACTTTAGTGACATTTTTCTCTCCCAATATAAATATAAATGAGTCAAATACGAATAAACACTAATATACTCAAATTTTATTTTAATAAATTTTTCGGCACCTGAATTAAAATTCAATCGAGTATCTAATCAAATAAAATTTTGATGAACAAATTATACTCTAATCGAATCCGAAGTATTCGCAAGCATTTGTTTGATTTATTTTACAAAAGATAAATCATGTTAAAATTAATTTCTATTTTTTTTTATATATTACATTAATCTTACATACAAATACCACTATTATAGTAAATTTTATACTTTATATCATTATTAACCTAATTATCAAGACAAAATTAATTTTAAAATTTCTCAATACACTATAATAATTTATTATATAAAATATAATCGAAATATTCACGAATAAAATCGAGCAAATATCACTATATTAAAATTTATCTTATTTAATTTATCAAATTTTAAACGAAATCTCGTATATCTCATTTTGAATTCAATTATGGCCTTTTATCTATCAGGCTTAACGTTGAATTTTATGCGTGGCGTATCCCCATAGCATGTACATAGTAATAAACAAATATTTCGGTCGTATTCAATGTATTCATGGTGTATTTTTGAATTCATCAAAATTTAGCAACACTTCCATTTAATAATTCTGTTTTGATTGAGACGGATTATCCAAGTCAGCATATATGCCGGCTGTATATATTACGCCATTCTTGTGTATAAATGTGTTGTATGCGCTTCTTTCATTTGTTCTATCTTCTTTGGTTTATCAATGATTTCAAAGGCTAAAATTGAGTTCGAGTAGTAACATACTACACCACTGGTTTCTTCACTTGGCGGCCGCTTGTTTCCTGGTACAAACTTTAGCTTTATATTTTCCCAGATATTTAAAGCCATTTTTATAGTACCACATAAAGTTTACTGCTTGTCTTCAACCATCTATATGAAAATTTCCAGCTTTATGCAGGTCTGTGTACACACACACGTATATAATTTAAAGGGCATGTAATAGATTTCAGAATCTTTAATTATGCTGTATCAAAGTTTTTTTTTTTTTTTTTTT
>CM025786.1:4395871-4432024 GCA_014636745.2 Centella asiatica | reverse complement strand
TGAAGTTTTGATTATTTTTTGTAAAAAGTAGGTAACATGCGCGAATTTTATTATTTTTATAAATAATTTTTATTTTTGTCAACAATATTTTAGCTCTTTTATATTATTGCTTATTTTAAAGTTGATTCTCTATAATTTTAATGTTAGATATAAAATGACTTTCATTATGATTTTTTAACAATTTTATCTTATTTAAATATCATAATAGTATATTATTTCTTTTTTAATTTTTAAATAAATTATAGACAAAATGATATATTTTATAAATTATAATAAATTTAGTGGTCAAATAATTCATTTTTTTAAAATTCAGTGGCCTAAACTTTAAAAATAATATGACACGTCATCAAAAAAAAATAATGTCTGTCTATTAAATATAACAGATAATCGAAAGTGAAAATTATATTTAATTTAATAAACAAATTATTTTTTTTAAAAATTTAATAATCTAAATAGTTTAACAGTAAAAAGATTATTTTTACCTCGATTCTAATATGTAATGATTGGTTACCGTGTTGATTGTACTGAAATTGTACTTGAAAGGATAAAGAGCTATGATACATATGCCGAATATGATATGTCGACCCAATTGTTGACAACGTTACTCCATTTCTCTAATTTTTACTATCAAAGTTAAAATGGAAAATTTCGACTCATATCATCATTTTTCAAAATAAAATAATTTAGGTCGATTCATATAACAAAATTAGTAAGCCGTATTTCTTTCTTGTAATAGGTAAGTATCACCACAATTCTTAGAAAATATTATTTATATGTCTTGATTATATATTAAGGAGTCTTCCCTCAATTTAAATTTTTTTTTTATAAACATCATATATATATTTAGTAGACAAGTATTTTAGTAAACCAAAATAAATTGTATCGAGAACAGTATCTCTATGAAATTGCTTTCAGAAATTCTATGATCAATTTTTTTTAATAGTAATGAAATATTTTGAATTTTGCAAAATTTAGTAGGCAATCTAAGCATTGTTCATACCACCTAAATTCTGGAGTATCTCTTTTAAGTGGTCTGTCATTCTTTAAAGTGACAGACGAGTAGGCTTACACGCCGTCATCCACTTTCACCTAAAACCCTAATAAAACCCACTGCTTTTTCTTCTAATCAACTCTTCGGTGAGAGAGAAAACAGAGCAATGGGGGGTTCAAGAAGAAAACACAAGAGATCTAGACCAAAGGTTCGGGTCGGATTACCGAGGAAAAACCCTAACGTATTCAAACCAGCTTTCACTCTCCCGCCGAAGCTCAAATCTCTGCTCAACTTGTCTGAAACTAAATGGGACGATGAAGGCAGCGTCATTGAGAATTACAAGTCTTTCGGTGTTGTTTCGAACCCTAATTTGCTTGGAGTTCGTGCTCGAACTGATAAGATCGTTGAAAGTGACTCACTTCAGGTACCTCCTCCTCCGATCGATGGCCCCGTCTCGGAGTTCGAGCCAATTGATTCCGGTAGCGACCTCGAAGAAGACGGTCAGTTAATTCTCCTAATTTCATTGTCACGATTTTATTTGTGATCATAGTAATGTTTCTGGTGGTTGATTGTTAAAAATTAATTAGATGTATTGAACTCGGTTAGAATGTATTAAATTTAAAACTAATCTTCGAGTAATTGAAATGGTAATGTGGTCCAAAAGTCTGAGGGGAAAAAGAAAATTTGGGTTTTTTTCCTTCTTTTTTTCTCACTTCTAGGGAGTAGGATCAGGTTGCTCAAGTCATTCTGATATTTAATTCTGTAGCATCCCAAATCCGATTGACGGAGAGACCTAAAATGTTACTGTTTTCTTAGATTTCCAAGTCATCTCGTTCGTATTTCTGTAGAATCTGTCCAATGAATGTATGTTGGGAACAAGCTTTCTGTAAATTCATTTATTTTATGCAATCAAATCCTATAGAATTGGCACTTGTCATGAGACATAGTGAATTTGTTTTATTGGTGATCGAAAGAGAGATCTTTCTAGATCTGTCTAATGTCCATGTGTCCTTCCTTCTCCGGAACAGAAGTCATTGTTGAGTTGATTTACAACGGAGGAGTAATATAATACGGGGTATGATGACTTACGTTATAAATCATCATTAAGATGTTTGTTTTGGAGAATCATCATTTAGATTTTAGACATAATAAACTTTCAGATAGTTTGTTTCCATGGTAATGCTTAATTCTAACAGCATTCTACAGTATTAGCCTTGGCATTAGCATTCTTCTTAACTATTGTCTATGGTTTAGTTCAACTACGATCTTATGTGGAACTCATAATATTTCCTTGTCTATTCTTTGTTTAAAGAAATCCATGCTTCTACATAAATGATTATTGTTTCCTTTAATAATTTTTGTGCTTCTCCCATAATAAGCACAAATAGTTCAGGCCTGTACATAGATCTTCCTTCTTTCCTTCTTCTACAATGAAGGATGGGCTTCTGAACTGTTTGAATAAATGCCACATATTGAAACCCAATGCTGTGATGGAAGTTTGTAAAATCTGACCATGTGCTTTTTATTGTCAGAGAAGATATGCTTTACTAATTTGTAGTTCAGACGTTGCAGCATTTTGTGGCTAATTAAGAGTGGTTGCGTGGACTCCCAAGAATTATGTTTATATTTTACCTTCCGTGCAATATAAATTGGTATAACCGTGTAAGTTATTTATGTTATTTGGTCTTGCAGATTTGAAATCAGCTCTTGGGAAGAAAAGAAGAGATGGGAAAAGTGCCCCTCTGCAACCATTGACAGCTATACAACGTGTTTACATTAGTCAACTTGTAGAGAAGTATGGTGACGACTACCAGGTAGGAAGCTTTCCTTAGATGGTAAAACGAAAGATTTACTGTATTTAGTTTGTTGCTCCCCTTCATCACAGTTTATTACTGATCTGCAGGGGATGTTCATGGATACAAAATTGAACAAGATGCAGCATTCAGTGGCAACTCTGGAGAAGTTATGCGAAAGATATGTGAAATATAAAGATAAGAATCCAATGATTGTGGGAAGTTGAGCACACTTTGATTATCATTCGAAAATGTGGGAGAGTTTTGATTTCATATTTACAATTTTATGCAACTCTAGCTTTTGTATGATGTGATGGAATTTATGATATAGTAGATGCTACCCCCTTCAATTGTGACATTCGAAATGTATCTCTTGCTAAAAGTTCCATAAATTCAACCCTGTGAGTTTGGGCAAGTTTCTTTTCCCCATTTTTTTCCTTTTTCCTTTTTGGGGGTAGGGGTAGGTGAAGATCGGGTATGATTTTTTTTTTTTAATTTTTTTATTTTTGGAAGTGGGCTTTGATTTATGAAGTTTGAACATAAAAGTGCCATGGGAAAGAAAAGATCTCTGCAGTTGGAGATGGGGTGGAATTTATAGTGTAGGAGTTAGCGTTAGAGAATTGTTGGCATCTAAACCAAGAAATTTAGCAATGATGTGTAAATTGGGGATCATCAAAACAACCTGCTAGTCTACATTGTCTAATTATTCTCGGGATAATGTTTCCGAATTTTTTTAATTTTTGGACAATTTATACGTCAAAATTGTAAGAGTGTATCATGTTTTGAGTTCTAGAGTGTAACATTAGTAGTATATGATAAAATGCGACATTCAGAAACAAAAACTATTGTGTTTTCATTTCATTATTTATATTTATAGGACTTAATCTAATTTTGTCACTGGAATATATGTAATTTAATTGGTGATGGTGTCAATATTACAAACTATTTATAAAATAATACACTAATGAGTAAAAACTTATTTATTATATTAACATTTTAATATATGCATATCTCAATTAAATTCTAGGTTTTGACATTATTTACTACAATTAAATAAGAATTAATTTTACTTTAATTTTTTAAATAAATTGAGTTACATACCCACAAACACACGTAGTAATTAATAAAAAAATCCCTAGTGGGCTCACTTTCTCTCGCCCCGTGCTACATTGGCTGGTGAATATATCCTTCTCTTAACAACTTCGTCAGAGTACGACTTCTATTATGTGAAAAATAATTATTTTCTTCGTCCAATTTTTACTTTTACTTGTTACAATTTTTATTTTAATTTATACACAACTATTTGTTCCATTTCCATTTTAATATTATTTTTATCATATTTTTTCAATACTACCATCATTTATTATTTAGAATTTACTGTTGAGAGTATTAATTATAACAGTATTAGAGAATGTAAAAGTTAAATTAATAACATTTTTTTTCAAAATAATAGATAGAAATTAAGATGAGTTTTTTAGAGATATTTTATTTTTCTTAATAATTATATAAAGTTAAATGATGACAAATAAATCCAAAAAGAAGGAATAGTAATATTATATTCTTTAAAGAAAAGTACGGAATTTTTTTAAATAAAAAAAAAAGAAAGAAAGAAAAGAAAACGGGCAGAGTCAACAAAAAAACTTGGTACCCTACAATCTTCATTATCTGGGGAAAAAACAAAGAAAATTGGTACGCTGTTGTAATGAAAAGAAGAAAATACAAGGTCAAAGTTTGATAGGACCTATTTGATAGAAAATTGGTACCCATAA
Source organism: Centella asiatica (assembly GCA_014636745.2). Classification (NCBI taxonomy): domain Eukaryota; kingdom Viridiplantae; phylum Streptophyta; class Magnoliopsida; order Apiales; family Apiaceae; genus Centella; species Centella asiatica. The sequence continues at coordinate 4,427,471 of CM025786.1, read as the reverse complement.
GGACCAATTAATGGAGTCTAGGTATGCTTACTTTGACCTGACGTTTGAACATGTTCCAAGTCCAACTTCAATTCTAGCAATGTCCCTGCTGTTTCACATATTAAACAAGTACAACAGGTAAGAAGCAGTCCAAAGTTGACCTCAAATATGAGTTTTAATGCATGATATGACCATTGGAGTTTAAATCATATGACTATTAAGACCCCTTATCATATTGATTATTAGTAATTATTTATTCTAGCAATTAAAGTCTAATGTTCTAATGATGATTATTATATGAGGAGAAGTTACAAAATAATGTCATGGCAACTGATATTTTAATAAAACAATATTAAAATTAGAGATAAATATCTCTTTAATGCAATATTATTTGAACCGTTATACTTTCATTTGTGATATATGAAAAAAAAAATTGAAAATATATATGTCTGTATTTAAGAATAATCTTTATATATTTTCATGATATTTTTACTTTAAAATTGTTAGAAATAAAATACTTTACTTAAATATTGATTATAAAATTTCATAAATTTTTTTTTGTACAAAGTAAAAGATATTTTTAACTTTAGAACCAACCCATACAATATACTTATGGTGTTCTTTCGGTAGTATAAGAAAATCAAAATAATCACTAATCACTTGATTTGTTTGATTCGAGCCAAAAGTATTAGTTGAACAAAACAAAAAACAATTTATTCCTTTCAATTTTTTACACCAGGAAAGCAAGCAATAAATAAAAGCTAAATAAGTCAAACCAAACAACCTATATATATGACCTCTCAAAATCATTCAGGTTCACCATAGAAGCGAGCCACCAATTAAGTTTCTATTATTAAAGTGTGCAATAATCAAACTATGCATTATTGTTAACAACTCGAGTTGGTAAACAAAATGACCAATTATACATATAACTTATTTAATCCGTCATATGAGGTTTTGGCCATCCACACCCGTTTAGATTATCTATTTTACTGATTTAAATACAACTTTATTTATTTTTATAAAATTTTCATTTATCACATTTATATTAAATTGTTTACTTTAAGTTATATAATAATAAAATAATAATATTTTAAACATTTTATTTTCGCTGTAATGTTATTTTAATTCGACAATTAAACATATACAATTTCATTTTGTGTAATACGAAGTATTACTTTAAAATTAAACAAGAAAATAAGAAAAAATTTATTTTTTATGAAAGCATTTATTTTGTGAGTATTAAATTAATTTAAAATATTAGAATGTCAGTACAATTTTTGTAGCTTGCTAGATAGCATATGAAATAAATTTTTATAATAAAATAAAAAACTAATATATAAAGATGCCTCGTGAACTACTCTTCACAATCGGAATAAAATTTGTATTTTAGGGAGACTGTAGCAATAATAGATTTACAAAATTTATCTTCAAAAAATCAAAATACTTAAAAATAAATATTCTGAAAATTTTATGTTACCGCGGCGGATGCTCTCAAGATTTATAAGCACTTCAGATGATGTGGCCCCTGGTTTTTACTAGTAGTGGTAGTTGTGAATATTTATTTAATCACAAAATTTGAGTAAAATAATGCGAAGTCAAAATTAATTGCGACCGTCCGTTTGGTATGATCATATGTGATCATTCTCATCGATCACATCATATTATTATCCATTCATTACGTAATCCGACAGGTCGAATAGATAGAGAAAGAAAGAAGAGGGGTTGGAAGCACCGTACATACAAAAAATTTTAAAAATAAAGAAAGGGTGTTTGTGATTCATTTCGTGTTTATGTTGCTATAACAAAAAATATGTTTAATAAAAAGGCTTAATATATTTGAAATATTTTATGTTTTCGGTAAGAGAGAGAAAGAGATAGAGAGAGAGAGAGTTTTTTAAAACATATAATTTTAATTTGTAAAAAAATGTTACATATATATAGCCATATAAGTGTGTTCACATAAAATAGTTTTCATGTCTATGCGTATCACGTATTATTTTATTTTTTATTTTTTGGGTAATATTTAAAATTTTATATATTTTTATTTTTTATACATATAAATTATATATTTTTAATTATGTAAAATAAACATTTTATATTTATTCAAGTATATATGAATATATTTAATATGTATTATACACACATCTTTTTTATTTATTGTTTTAGTTGTAATAATTATTTTCCAATGTATTTTTTAAAATATTTTTACATATTCTTTAAAACTTAATATGTTTTAACGCTATTAACCTTTGTATTCCAATTTTAAGTCCAAATAAGAATTATCTAAAGTCGAGATCAAATAATGTTTGAATTTATAAAAATTATTTTTAAGAACAATGAAGGAAAATAATTAAGTTAATTGAGATAATAAACTGACTCAACTAAATTGAGTGTGTTTATGAAACTATATTTATCAATTAATATATAATATTATAAATATTTAAGTGAAATGGGAGGATTTTTCTCGGTGGTGATATTGTAAAGAAAATAAATATATAAAAGCAAAGCTTTCACAACTATCTAATAAATCATATTCTTATGTAAAACATGAAGATATTATTTGTAATTGTAAGAAATGTCGATCCTATTTCTATTTTAACCCTTAAATAATAAAGTTTTAAGGTGAAAATTTTATAATAATTTTAATTTCTTCTCTATTTTCTTTTATATATCTCGTATTTCTCACTTATTGCCGTCACATTTGTCTTTTTAGACGTATAAGTCAAACAAAGTGTCAATTTAAAATTATATTACAACACAAAATTTAGTGCATGATCGAGAGATTGAGTTTTAATCAAAAAGTTATTTTTATAGACGAAGAATAAAATTTTTATATTGACTTATAATTCAAAAAATATTTTTATATTTTTAAAAGGCGAATTTTAAGTTAAAAGTAGATTCTTATGGAAAAGAAAAAAAGTAATTCCTAAAAAATAGCCTTAGTTGGGTGTTTAAAATATTTCATATGTTTAAAATAAAAGATACGAATATTGACTAAAAAAAATAGTCAACTTTTCACTTTTTATCAATTTAACAAATCAATTAAATTTTTATTACGTAAAATCATAACTTTTTACCTGAATTTGCATAATAATCAATATTTGAGTTAGATAATTAATCATAGTTTTAATTATTTAGCAGACGTGAATATTGATGTGTAAAGCAAAAATAATAATTAAAGACGTGAAATTTCACATGTGAGCAAAAAAAAAATTGACAATGTGGAATTTCACATGTCAACCCAAAAAAAATAACAATTAATAACGTGGAATTACATAATGATGAAAATTTGATTTTTTTTTTTGCTAACACGTGAAAGTCTACATTACTAATTGTTTGTTTTATTTTACACAACATCTCCAAATACTTTTAATCATGATTAATGTTCAGTCATTATACAAACTCGAGTAAAAAATTTTAATTTTATGTGATAAAAATTTAATTTATTGATTAAATTGATAAAAAGCGAAAATTTTATTGATTTTTTGATCAAAAACTCTAAAAGATTCCGTAATTTCAATTTGAAAAATGAAACGGTGATATATTAATATTTCAATTTGATATACGGAGTAATCATTTTTATTATACAATACAACAAGAATAACTTAAATTAAATAAATATACACAAAATTGTATTACCCTATTTTATGACGGAGCAGGTAATAATTTCATCTCCTTTTCCTTTGCTTTCTTTTGTCTGAATTTCCTTCACACACACACACACACACACACATATCCATCTCCGTATCTCTTTTATCTTTAAAATTGTTTGGAGTGAAAATTCATTGTTTTTGTTTTTGTTTTCTTCAATTGAAGATTCATCTTGCTCTCAGGCGGTGGATTTTCATTTCACTATTTTGGGTTTTTTCAAGGGATTAATGTATGATGGCCAAGCCTGTTGATGCTATGGACGATGCCAATGGCGATAAAATTTCATCTCCTTCGTCGGTTTCATGCTCGATTTGCCTCGATTTGGTCGCCGACTTTAGGGAAAGATCCATAGCCAAGCTTCAATGTGGCCATGAGTTTCATCTCGGTGATTTTCCTTTTCCTTTTTTTTTTTTTGTGATTAATATAGATTTTTTAATGTTTGAATTGGCATGCCTGATGGTTTAGAAATGTGGGTTTTATTTAAATTGAATGCTAATGTGTGTATCCGTTTTGGTCTTTGATCATATATGCTTGCTGGGGTTTTATGGAGATGCTTGAATTTGATGTGTTTGATGTTATTTTACTAAGGATGCTAGTATATGATACTGTTTTTCGGGTGGTAAATAATTTTTTAGATGATTGGGTAGTTAAAATCTGTTTTGGTGAATGGAATTCAAGTTGTTTGATAATTGAACTTATTGGAGGAATGCTGATGAGGTTTTGGATTGATAGGGTAAGAGATTAGGGTTATTTACTTATCTGGTCTAATAAATGAAAACAAAGAGTTGTAATGCCACTATGGTATAACGAAATGAATGATGTGAAGTTGTAAGTGTGATGGCCATATAAGCATTTTTGCAAGTTGCAACCTGGAAGTTGTGTAATGGATTTACTAACAAATCTAGCTCCTATTTTATGGTTTAAAAGTTTTCGAGGGAAAATCTTAAAGACACCAACCCTAAACTAACGTAACGGTCAATAACACATTCATGAGGGATCTTCATTGTCATTTAAGGTTCTCACATCATATCAAATGAAGTGTGCGCCATATTGATGTGAGGCATACGTGCCATATCGATGTGAGGCATACACTTCATATCAATGTGAGGCATCATACCGATGTGAGGCATACACATCATACCAATGTGAGGCATATGCGTCATATATATAAACACACAAACATTAATTATTTATATATCAGATTTATTAACCTTAGAGTAACTTTTACAAATTTGTAAACATGTTCAATATACTTCTATCACATTCAAGATAAAACATTGCATTCTATATTCAGTAAATATGAAATAATGCTACAATTGTATATCACAATAAAATGCTGCATTATCGGTTCGAAGAAATCTAAAGGTATTTTAGCATATAGATGACAGAAAAAATACTCATATTAAGTGAAGGGATGCAAATCTGGATTCTGGAACATAATAAACTACGGAGGATATAGAGGAAAAGAAAAGTTGTTTCTTTATCTAAAGACATTCAGTAAATAAAGCAGAAAGTTGTTTCTTTATCTTTTATTTCTTTGTTTAATAAAGTATAAATTAAAAATAAGAAGTGGGAAAATAGAATAATGTCTAGAGCCAAGGCCCTCAAGGGAGTGAAAAAGAAGTAAGAACAAGAACCAGATGATAAAAGAAGACTTACCTTGATTGGAGGTTGACGAGGATCACAATCAGAACTTTGGAAGAAGTTGATAGTACATTCTTATCAATAGTATCTATGCAACTCCCCCGCCCCCCCCAAAATTTGGTTTTGTCTTGTGTTGTTGTTTCCTTTTGTTTTTTGTTTGTAGAAGAATGACTTTAATTACAATATAGCTTAATTGATGGATGCGATTTGTTATGGTCTATAAAGTTTTTTTTTTAAATCATACTTTTTAGCTTAAGACAATCACATTGCAGGAGGGCCTCACACTTCACCTGCCGAGGCAGTGAGGCCCGCTCACCTCATGTGAGTTGAGTACCAAAAGCTGGGATGGATGGGCCTTGTGGCTAGGTACGCGTCTAACAACAAAACGTTTTGTAATGAAACATAGGCAGATCTACTCTGGATCATGTGGAGTCGATTGACTCTGACCTTTAGGCTTCTATCTATAGTGCATTGATAGTTTATGTATTCTCATTAACTTACTGCAGAATTGCATCACTGTTTGCATTACCTAATACTGTATAAACGATTCCACCTACTTACTTTTATACCATCTCATATTCTCATTACTGCTTTTGTCAAATGAGTTCTGTTTTATGTTAATGTTTCTTTATTTACTTTTAAACATGGAAACAAACTATATTAATGCTATTGATTGTTTTTCTTAATAATGCTTGCATATTAACATATTGTTATGTTCCTGTTGTACCGTATGTAGATTGCATTGGCTCAGCATTCAATATGAAGGGTGCCATGCAGTGCCCTAATTGCCGAAAGATTGAGGGAGGCAGATGGCTGTATGCAAATGGCTCTGCTCGTTCATCTGACTTTGGCATGGATGACTTTACTTTTACTGAGGACCCATACGAGTTTAGTTATTCTGAAATGGTAAGCACATTTACCCATACAAGGTATTTTTCTCCCATATTCCGTCACATTTTCCTGTTATTTTTCTGGATTGGAAATGTCTGTATAAGGCAGTTGATGTAGGGTTAAACTTCTGATGCAAATGTGCTCATGAGTTATATGATGGATATTCTACCTTAAAATGTTAAACCTTTGCCATTTCTTTGAACATGTCAGCCATTTGCAGTTCATTGGTGCCCATTTAATGGATTGGCAGGAGTTCATTCTTCTTTTGAGTAAGCACCACCATCCCTATATCAGTTTCCTGCTTTTATTTATTCTCCTTTTGCTTTTATAATTATTTTCATGTCTTTTTTATTTGTATGCTATTCTTCTTCTTGGGCATTCAGGTTCCAGTGACTTTGCAATTGTTTCAGGAAACAAGAAGTTCTTCCATTTCTTCACTTTAATTACACGTCCCTCATGTTAGGCTATCCTTAGAGATGTTCTAATGTGTATTATTGTTTGTTTGGGTTTATTCTTATCTGTTTAGCTAAATTATAGAAGTGTTCAACTAATCAACTTTACTATCAACTTTTAATTTACGCGAGAGAGCTCTAAGATATTATGGAAGAAAACAATATTATAGGCCTCACAAATATATTTAGGTCATAGTTCTTTCATAACTCTAGGCAAGACTTATTAGTGACACATTATGGCTTGCGATAAGATGCTTTTACTGATAAAATTTCATCGGTTTATCATACAAGTAAAATGCTCTAGAGATTGTAAGTATACAAAGTTATAGGCCCCTCAAATGAAGGTCATTGTTCTGACTTTACTTTAGAAGGAGACTTGTTAATATCTTATTATTGTTGGATAAGATGCTTATGCTGATGCATATGATGGTATCCCTCTTTATTTGACATGTTCTATCTATCAAACATGTAAATTTGCATTTTCCATTTGATTCTCATGCTACACTTACAGTAATTAACTTTTGATTTAGATGATTGGGTTTTATTGAATTTTCTCTGGTTTGAAACTTTTTTTATTTGTGACTATTCAAATGGGGGCCAGTGTGGCGGAGGTTTCGACAAGGCCTTTTGACGTTGGGCATGGAAGGTTATGGCTGGGAGGAGGTTGCAAGGCACGTTGGAGGCCAGTTCCATTTTGGGGAAAATTTTCTTTTGAGGGATAATTCCGTAAAGTTTTTCTATTAACTTTGGAATAGAGTCAGACTTTACTGATTACAGATGATATCCTTGCTTGTAATTGACTTTCCATAGGCAGGTTGGAATTTGGAGGAGGGCAGCACCATGTTGCCCTTGTTAACTGGATTTGTTTTCGCAAACTGGCAGATTTTCAGGATGATTCTTAAAATGAAATTTCCATAGTTGTGGTTTCTCTGTGCGATCATTGTTATCAGCTTACCGGTATCTGGGTGATGGATTCCTATAGAAGAACAATCGGAAGGTAGGAATTTCAGAAAGGTGGTTCTTTATTCTTGGACAAGGGCTATGGAGGTGATTTTGACACGGTATAACTTTTGGAATAGGGAGAGGTTTATGGTTTATTCCTAATAGGCCCCCGTATGTGTAAAAATGGGGTGGGTAATCAATGGGAAAATGGCTAACTGCTCAAGTGGGCTGTTGGGTGTAATCGTAAGAAACACTTCTCATTTCATCGCAATGGTTTTCCCTTTGTAGGGATTCCTGGAAAGGTGGCTTTTGCTTTTCTTGTATAACGATTGTGGGGTTTTTTGATGATGCAGTTAGCCATGGAGCTTCATGGCTGGCATGAGGTTAGGAGTCATTGAGGGCTTGTATTGAATGGGATGACATTCCTCACTTCTGGCTTGCATGGAGCGGATATTACTTTTGCTTGCGACCTTTAAACAAACAACAAACGGAAGTGCTCCCCCCCACCCCCCAAAAAAAAAACAGGGATATAGACAATGTTTAATCTGTCTATGGCATACTTTCTTGCAGAACAAATTCTATTCTTCTATTCAGATTTCCTGATCTCTTATGAAACTTTTGGATATAAAGAAATGGAGGGAGGAAGAGGGGGTTTTGGGATTGGGGCAAGGTTGTGCATCTTGGATAAAAATCTCAATATGTTTCCTTCAGAGGCTACGCCTTTTGTATTCCACCCACTTTTGTGTGTGTGAGTTTGTGTACTGGATATTAACCCCTCCTCCCTTCCTACCCTGCACCAAAAGAAAAATTGTAAGTGTCTGTATGTTATATTTCAGTATGAGAATATCATGTCTAGGACTAAGAAACTGCGCTGCGAGCAAGCATAGCTAATATTAGGTCAAATGCAATTAATCGTAAATTAGAGCCTTACATAACCAAATTGTTTATAAACTAGAGTCTCATGAATAGGAAAGATCTCTACTTCATATTTAGAGAATGATTTTATTTTAAATAAATCTTTTGTGTGTGTAGAGAATGATTTTTTTTTTAAAATAAATCTTTTGTGTGTGTAATAATTGGGTGGTCATTGATAGTTGTTGAAAATCATCCTTCTTGTTTTATTGAGGTTTTTTATTGGTAAAAAACTAATGATACAAACAATAAAATTTAATCAGTAAATGAATTTTAATGTGTAGATGTACGAGCTACCAAATGTTAAAGCTACTTGTCTATTTATATATTGAAGGATATCTCCTTAAGTGTTCTGAATTTCTCAGGAAGCTGTCTCTAACAATTTGTTGTTTTTGTAATCTTACAGAGATGTGGAACCTCCAGTAACAAACTGTAAGTTATTTTTAAATTTTAAGGTTTGCTCAATATTTCCGTATAGAAGTGTTTAAAAAGTGGATTCTTTATCTCAGATCACGAATTACAAGGTAACCATGCCATATTTTCCGAACACATGGCTGCATCGTCTTTAGCCCATTCCCATGCTGTATATGCTCGACCTGTTCCTCAGGCTTCACCTAATTCCAGTGAGAATGTAGATGATCCCAATTTCAGTCATCGCAGACATGGCCAATCTGCGCAGAATGAGATCTATAATTCTGATTCCTTCCCGGCACTGAATCTTCAGTATCAAAGTTGGGGTCGTCATTTCCCTCCTTTCTCTGCAAACAGAAACCATATCAATGGGGGGGATCAGGCTTTAGTTCCTCCTACAGCACCGAGGCCAACTAGGATTGTAACTGAGGTTTGGGCAAGAGCTGGACCTTTTATGCATCCTTTCCCCTATGGTCATGGGTAAGCTCTATCATAGAACCTACAAAAACCAATCGTTCTGTTGGACTACGAAGAGTAGCAATTATGCTGCCCCAAATTTATTTATTAGTTGTGTTCTTTAGGTTCCTAATAATTTTGTAAAGCTTCCACATAATTTACAGATTGAGCCCACATCACTTGGTTTTTTTCTTATCATTTTTTTTAATTTTCTTATACTACGTATTATTTATTAAACAAGAAAATGATTTAAACTTTTCCTATTATTTGTAATTTCTTTTTCCTTTTTTCCCTTACAGCTCGTTTCCAAGAGGCGGGAATTCATTTGTTTCTTCAACTGTTCATCCTGGTGGTAATGCCCGGTCTCATGAAAGGATCCAGGTTTCCTATGTCACCCATCATCAGCAACAGCCTGGTAATCCACCGAGCATGATGTCGCCTGTCATGCCTGGTGTTAGGAGGTTCAATGGTCCGAGGGGGTTGCCTCTAATAGTGCCAGCTGTTCCCCAGTCAGATCATCATGGTGGTATCTTTCTCTTGGGTGCGTCAGGTCAACACCCACATGAAGCTGAAAATCCTCTGCAATGGGAAAGGGACCGTCTTTCTCATTTCCCGGTTATCTCATCCGGTGGTGACTCGGGTTGGAGACCATTCCAACCTCCTTCCGGTGGCATGGACTCCAACAATAGGTCCGGCAACTTTTGGCGGCACTGGTCATAGAAGTTCTAACCATTCGGTTAGCTTTATCAGCCAACTTATAATGCTTGAAAACTTGCTTATAAACTGCCAAAATTTCAGTGACTAAAATCAGCAATTATGCATCGATATATCCTGAAACTGTACATTTTTGGCGCACCGCCACCCCTGAAACTGGAACACTATCTTTCCAGTTATGTGGCCTTCGTGTGACATTGGGATATATATTTGAAGCATCCTGTGGCACCTATAAACTGTTCTTTTGGATGAGAACATATTATTGACGGTTTTAAAAGAATTTTTTGCTTACAGTTTTGTGTTTTAAGATTATGATGGCTAGCATTAGAACCCATCTGACGGCAGGACAAGTTTAATTCTTTGCAGGAATATGATTATCTATGAAAAGTTTATATATTATAAATATACAACTTTTTTTGTTTATAGTATTTAGAAAAATTATAATATAATATTCAATAAATACCTACCTATTTGTTTACTTGTGGTTAATTTTTTATGCTTAAAATTTGTTTATATATATATGTATGTATATGCATGTATGTATGTATGTATGTACGTACGCATCGTGTCTACGTATAAAGTAATATATATTTTGATATTCAGTATTGTTGGGAATAAGACCTTGACAAATACCAAACCGCAAGTAAAGAGATAATTCAATAACAGAAAAGAACACAAAGATTTACCCTTGTTCACCCAAATTCGGGTTACGTCCAGTCTGTCTGAATATTATTACTATTGATCCAAGTTTTTCACAAGATACAATTATGGTGGAATATCTCACACTCCGTTAATCTACCTTGTAAACTCTCAATAGTTACAAAATATTTTCACCCCCTTGTAAGAGAACCTCACAAAGAACTAATTATTATAATTTAGTTTTGATCTACCCATAAACACAATAAACCATTGTATTTATAGACCCCAACATAATGTTAGAAACTCAAAAGGAATTGGAAAAAAATAACCAAATCTAAAACCCAATTGGAAACCTATTCTGATTAGGAATAGAAATAAAACACATTCCAATAGGAAATAGAAAAACCTATTCTTAATTGGAAATAGATAATGTTAAAGTATGATCCAACTCCAACATTCTCCCACTTGGTGAATACTTCACACACAATGCAGCAGCTCCTATACCCTGAGTCTTTAACCCAACTTCAGAAGTAAAACTTCTCCAAAGTAACCGACTTTGTCAAGAAGTCCGCACAATTTGCCACTGTGTCAACCTTCTCCAAGTGCACCACTTTGTCCTCCACATTTTCTCGGATAAAGTGATATTGAATATCAATATGTTTCGTCCTGGAGTGATACGCTGGATTCTTTGCCAAATGTATAGCACTTTGGCTATCACATTTCACCACAACAGATTTTTCCTTAAATCCAAGCTCCTTGCACAACCGACGAAGCCATATTGCTTCCTTCCCCGCATGAGTCAATGCCATGTATTTTGCTTCAGTAAATGATAAGGCAACCACACTTTGCCTCTTACTCATCCAACTAACCGGTCCACCAAACAAGTTGAATACATAACCACTTGTTGATCTTCGATAGTCTAAGTCACCACCCCAATTTGCATCAACTGACCCCGTCACACCAAAAGACAACTTATCTCCATTACCCTCAAAACATAAAGCATAATCTGAGGTTCCACGAAGATACCTGAACACTCTTTTGACGGCAGTCCAATGCTCCTTGCCTGGATTAGACATATATCTGCTCAATACTCCCACTGAATAAGCAATATCTGGTCGAGTGTACACCATTGCATACATTAAGCTACCAACCGCGCTAGCATATGGAATGTGTGTCATTTGCTCCTTTTCCTCATCACTCTTAAGAGATAGCTCCACAGACATTTTAACTCCAACTAACATAGGAGTCCCGACTGGTTTGCAATCAGACATGTTGAACTTCTTCAAGATTCTTTCAATATATTTTCTTTGTCCAAGCCATAGTTTCTGTTGTCCCCGATCTCTCCGTATATGTATGCCCAAGATGTAAATAGCAACCCCAAGATCCTTCATCTCAAACTGTTGCGCTAGCAATCCCTTAACAGTTTTGATCATCTTCTTGCTATTACCCACCAAGAGCATATTATCAACATACAAAGTCAGAATGACAAAATCCTCACCTGACCTCTTCACATATACACAATGATCGGCATGGCTTCGAGTGAATCCGATTCGTTGAGCATAACTATCAAACTTTTGATATCACATCCGAGGTGACTGTTTTAGGCCATACAAGGATTTATCCAACTTGCAAACTAAGTTCTCTTTTCCTTTGACCACAAACCCCTCCGGTTGTTTCATGTAGATCTCCTCCTCTAAATCCCCATGAAGAAAGGCTGTCTTTACATCCATTTGCTCAACTTCAAGATCATAAGCAGCTACCGCAGATAAAACAGTTCTAATAGATGTTAGCTTTGCCACTGGTGAGAAGATCTCTGCATAATCCACTCCTTCTATTTGAGAATACCCTTTCGCAACCAGCCTAGCTTTATACTTCTCCACTTTACCATCTGCATTCTGCTTCTTTTTAAATACCCACTTGCACCCAATTGCCTTCCTATCCTTAGGCAATTTCACAAACTTCCATGTGTGATTTTGATCAAGTGACCGCATCTCCTCTTTCATTGCTTCCTCCCACAGATTAGCATCATCTAAGGCTCTCGCCTCTTTAATTGAACCAGGTTCATCACTAGTGATTGTCAAAGCATAAGAGGCACTAAGTGAATACCTGCTAGGTGTTTTCCTAACCCGTGTGGATCTCCTCAATGTTGGCTCTGCTTGAGGCTCTTGTTCGGCCTCCACTCCATGATCTGAATCAACACTATCATCATCATCCTGTTGAACTGATTGTTCTTCATCTGAATCATCATCAACAGCTTCTGATGTACCATATGAGTCTTCATCTTCCACATCCTTTATTAAGCTCATATCAAACTCAACATGACTAGTCTCCTTGGGTAAATTTTCAGTGACAACATCAACCTTTGATGTTTCTCTAAACACCACATCTCTGCTGTACACAATAGTCCGGGTCTTTGGATTCCACAATTTGTACCCCTTGACTCCATCTTTATAGCCAACAAACTTGCACTTCTCAGATTTGTAGTCAAGCTTTGTCCTTTTCTCCTTAGGCATATGCATATAAGCATCACAACAAAACACACGAACATGACTCATACTTGGCTTCTTTCCAAATATTACCTCATATGGTGTTTGATCCTTTACCGCTGAAGTAGGAGTTCGATTTTTCAAGTAACATGCTGTAGCAACTGCTTCTGCCCAGAACTCAGGCTCCAAGCTTGCCCAACTTCACATACATCTAGCTTTATCCATGAGTGTACGATTCAGCCGTTCCGCTACTCCATTCTGCTGAGGTGTATACCTTATGATGTTCTGTCTTGCAATGCCTACTTCTGTACAATACTTGTCCACGAACTTATACTCCAAACCATTGTCTGTCCGAAGAACTTTAATCCTTCTATCAAGTTGATTTTTAACTAATGCCTTGAACTCCTTGAACTTTTCAAGCACATCCGATTTCCTTTTCAAGAAATAAATCCAAGCATACCTTGAGTAATCATCTATAAAGGAAACGAAATTCCTTGATCCACCAAGAGATTCATCTGGAGACTCACAAAGATCACTGTGTATCAAATCCAACACCCTTGTAGCCCTTGTACCTTCACCCTTAAACTTTACTCGGCTTTGCTTTCCATACAAACAATGCTCACAAAAGCCAAATCCCATAGAACAATTTGGGACCCCTTCCACTAGCTGCTTCGAGGCTATGGTAGAAAGCCCCTTCTCTCCTATGTGTCGGAGCCGCTGATGCCATAACATGGCTACACTAGTGTCATCACTAGGCTCTGTCTCAGAAATCAATACACTCCCAAATTGAGGCTCAACAGTGTCTCCCAACAGCTTGTACAAAGTACCATATCTAGTGCCCCTCGCAATTATCATTGAACCGCGAGTCATCTTGCATGAATCTTTAGTGCAACTGAAGGTGATGCCTGCATCTGTCATCATGCCCACTGATATTAAATTTCTGCTGAGTCCTGGAATATGCATAACTCCGGGAAGGGTCTTCACCATCCCATCACTCATTCTGAGTTTAACTTTCCCACGTCCAACTATCCTTAGTGTCTCACTATTCTCCAAGTAGACACTACCCCCATCATATTTCTCATATTCGCAAAACCACTCCTTGTGGGAAGTCATATGATAGGAAGCTCCAGTGTCAATATACCACACATCAGAATCTGACTGAGCCACACAAGCTGCCACCAAGTACAAATCGTCGTCATCCTCATTTTTCTTAGGATCACCCTTGTCTCTTTTGGCTGCTTTGTTTGGACAGTCTTTCTTATTATGTCCAATTTCTTGAAACTTCCAACACCGCATCTTTGACCGATCAATACTTTTAGATCTCCCACGTGATCTAGATCTGCCGTTTGACTGCCTACTTTTGTCTTGGTTTCTGCCTCTCACAATCAAGGCATCCTTGGTGGAACTCTCCATACCTTGACGTCTCATCTCCTCAGATAACAAGGCCGCAACAACACTTTCAAACAAGATCTTTGTATTCCCACTACTAATCGCAACAATCAAATTGTCCCACGAGTCCGGCAGTGAACAAAGTAAGGTAATGGCTTTGTCATCATCCTTCATATTACAATTAATTGAAGCCAATTGACTTACCAAGGTATTAAATTCCTGAAGATGAGCCGAGAACGATCCACCATCCTCCATCCGCAACTTGTACAATTTCTTCCTTAGAAATAATTCGTTGACAAGAGATTTACTTTGGTAGAGGTTCTCCAATTTTGTCCATAGGTCCTTTGTAGATTTTTCACCGGCAACATTCACCAAAACAGTATCGGCTAGACACAACCGAATCAATCCTCGAGCCTTTCGATCTAGTTTTTCCCACTCGGCAATTTTATCTTTTGTCGCCGTATTAACAATAGAGGAAGAACTACCATCCTCCTTTTCTGTAATAAGTACCGGCTTCGGATCTTCAATCACCGACCACAGATCACGATCCACGAGTAGATCCTCCATCTTGAGTTTCCACAACTCAAAGCTCTTCCCATTGAATTTCTCAATCTCAACTCTAGATGTATTTGTCGACATCTTAAACACAGATTAATCCCAGAAACTCTGTGCGCAAACCAAGATTTAGATACCAGATGTTGGGAATAAGACCTTGACAAATACCAAACCGCAAGCAAAGAGATAATTCAATAACAGAAAAGAACACAAAGATTTACCTCTGAATATTATTACTATTGATCCAAGTTTTCCACAAGATACAATTATGGTGGAATATCTCACACTCCGCTAATCTACCTTGTCTCAATAGTTACAAAATATTCTCATCCCCTTGTAAGAGAACCTCACAAAGAACTAATTATTATAATTTAGTTTTGAAAAAAATAACCAAATCCAAAACCCAATTGGAAACCTATTTTGATTAGGAATAGAAATAAAACACATCCCAATAGGAAATAGAAAAACCTATTCCTAACTGGAAATAGATAATGTTGAAGTATGATCCAACTCCAACAAGTATATTTTGAATTTATACACGTGTGCGCACGCACGCATGCACACACAAACTTAGTAAATCCTAGGCTTGTAATAATATTTATTCCTTTATTTTACTGTATTTTTTTCGTTTTTGTTGCTGTGTAGAGACCAGATTCGTGTATTAAATTATTTTTTTCTTTATCTCGGTGGTGCTGGGTAGAGACCAGATTCGTGTATTAAAAAAAGGATTAGATAGATTGGGGGTGACAAAATTCGCAATCTAGCTGGAGTCCGATAAATATTCTTAACGGCAATGATATAATTTGCTATTCTGATGATGTAGAGTTAAAAAAATTATGGCGCCTTTGATTTGTTGTTGGACGTAGAATTAAGAATAATTGTGGGAAAAGAACAAAAGATGAGAAGAAAATGACTAGTTCAACTATAAGTTATAATGAGCGAGAATGTGTAATTCTTGCCCTAAAAATTAGTGATTTAAATAAAATTTGTCACGTGTTTGCGTGATTTGTTAGTTTCTCAAATATTATTCCCCATATATTTCTTTCACCATTATCATTGTATTTCCCTCTCATTCAATCTCATTTTTATTCTAGCTATGAATCAAAAGCGCCATGTATATAATTTGTTAGAAATACAAAAACTTTTTAAATTTATAATGTGAGATCGTGAATATACTAACAACTTTTGAAAGGTAATGTGAATCATCCTCTATTGATATAAAGTTTTTTCCCTAATTTAACGGATACGATCAACAAATGAATAGTGGATAGAATTTTTGCCTTAACAGATACAAACAATGAATATTGTAGACTAAGTATAAATAATTATACTTCCAAAATTACTATTTTATCAATTTCAACTTTGATTTAAAATGTCTTGAACTGTAGGAATTATTGAAATGTTATGGTTACTTTCTTGAATTTAATTTTGGTTCGGGTAGAAAATGCCAGAAAGCGAGCAAGGCTTCTACCACGAATTGACTATTGATAGAATTAGCTCTAGAACTTGCAAATTTCACTGCTATTACCCCAAACAACCATGAATTCGAATGCATTTTATTTTATTTTTAACACCTAGAAAGATTGTCCGTATTTGATTTAAGATTTCGATTCTTAAATCTTAATTGTTTCAATGGTAGCATATTATTGCATGGGGTACTTTAGTCCTTGAGTTTCATTCAAATTCTCATAGTTTAAACGGAATGACCATATAAACTGTTTTACATTATTAAAATTGACAACCATTTAATTCATAGATCAACTTTGAAATATGCTTGTCGTTTGAATCTTAATCTTCTAATTTGACAGTTACACCATGTCTTTTAGCTTTAAACTTGAAGAAAAGAAAAAAAAATTGAAGGTGAGAAAATAAGAGAATTTCTTATATCACTTGTCTTGGAATTTATGGGAGGAAAGTAATGGGACATGAAAGGAATAAATGTAATGTTGTGAAGAACAAGAAGGAATAAATTTGACGTTAACAAAAATCTGTCAAACTTAAAAGAAATTTTCTCTCCAAATCTTCTCACTTTTGGAGAGAATTTTGGGAGAAATATTTATATTTTTCTCTTCTTTTCTATTATAAGAAAACTTAAAAGACAGCAAAAAAGTCAAAGACAGCAGCATCAAAAACTAAAACAGGAGAAACACTCTTTCTTCCTTGAAATAAATACGGAGTAAACTAGATTTATACACGTGTTGAGTTCCAATCTTTTGTACATAGGATCAAACACATTTTAAATCGATATTTCTACAACCTTATCGCGAGACTGTGAATAAAAAAGCACGTGTAATATCAACATATTTTGTAAGTACAGTAGTTAAAGAAGGTCAAGTACTTGAGCTGATTTCTTGAAAGCTGCAAGGCGGACAAATGTACTCAAGAGTCGGATATATTAGCCTCAACTTGAATCATCTTTTCGTCGTCACAGTTTCTTCCCTTCAAGAAATTGGAGTACCAGTGCGCAGAGAGCTTAGGATACCTTTTCAGATCTCTCTCATTTAAATCTACATAGTACAGGCCGAAACCTGATCCATAGCCGTCCAATACTTCAAAGCCATCTAAGAAAGACCAGTAAAAATACCCTCTTGCATTTGCTCCATCCCTGTCACCATTTTGAAATGAAAAGGCACGCAAAATTAAGAATATCATCATCATAACGAGGAATGTATACATGGGACACTACACTGTATTTGTTTCTTTCCACTTATGCTACACAAAACAAGAACACAGAATAAATGATCCCTCAGTTAACTGTGAATTAGGGAACAAAATCAACTCCAATATGTACAGGATATAATCATTCTCAAAGTACTCCGAATCCTTTGAACAAGAAAAATCCCAATCGAGAGTCTTCATCTTTGCTCTTGCCTCAACATGCAAGAAGCAAAATTAATTTTGCAAAGGGAATGCTAAAGCTAGATCCTACTTTAGCTAATCAAATCCACATAAATTTATGGCTGATATATTCCAGGTACACGTGTAACAGTTTATAAGTAATACTTCTACTGAAACCAGTAAATGGGTTGAGCAACTTGGAGCTTAAATAACATATAGATCAATTGTACCTCTACTGGCAAAAGCTGTTGAATTGGTTATATCAAGGATTATATCTAGGTAGCATTTGTGGACCAAAACAATTGTATGTCAAATCAGGTCCCATTCCTCATGGGAGGGAGTTTCACTCCTAGTATTCAGGCTTAAATAAATCCCAAGTAACTGGGGAAAATGGCCTTGCTTTGCAGTACTAGAAAAGGTATATATGTTCCTTACTTTCAGCATCAAAATGGTACAATTTCATTATATAGTTATCTTGACAAATAACAATCGGTGTACAGATATCCACATACCTCAATGCATCCAGCATACTACCAATATAACCTTGCATGAATTTCACCCTTGTAGTATCATTTAGTGTTCCATTACGGCGTGTCCTCAGACCTGAAAAAAGAAGTCACTTTTGAGGCCTCCAAATATAAAATACATAATGAAAGAAAATCGGTTGATTACTGGCTTCACTCCACATCATTGCACTGGTGTGTGAAGAAACATGCTAAATTCTGGAAGGAAAACAAGACATATTACAGCTAGATAACTGAAGCAAATAAAAGTCAAATTGATATATCATCAGATTTGTCATAATACCAGTCAAAGAAGCACTGAACTTTTATGTATAATCTAACATGCTCAATCCAGTCCAGGAAATTTTTGATATAGAGAACTGCCCATATGTGTGCACGCGCGTGCGCACAGAGAGAGAGAGAGAGAGAAAGAGACCGTTTTCATGGATGTATATAGGAGGATTTCTGTACATAGTCTTGAAGTATTCCAGAATTTCTTTCATGCCCTAGGATTTACAAAGCAAGAGTCGAACAATCTGTTGAGTCACAAAAGGTAAAACACATAAAAATGAACCAAGTCTTGTGGAGCTAGTTCCAAGAGCTGACCTGATATGGTGATGCATCATTATTGCTAGCTGCCAGAGAAAATAACAAAAGCTATATTACTAGGATGAACTCCAATTTTCCACAAATAAAATAATTACTTTTACTCAACATAGCACTGCGTACTAGTTACTCCAACAAGTTAAAAGAACAAACATTCAATAACTTAGGACTTCAAACAGAAGTCTGAAGGAGGGACACTGGGTGAGAATAATGTCAAGACCGGTATAGCTGAATGTAAGTGAAACCTAATCACATCCTGCAAGAAGTAACTCTAGCTTTGAGTAACTAATTTTTGTTGAGTTCACAGGGTAGAGACTTTACACACATGTAAAATCTATTGCCATATCTGCAATCACATCTCTAAAGTCCACATCAAGGTTGCTTGATTTGTCCTTGACATGCATTGTGGCATAGTGGTTCACTCCAAGGAAGTCAATTGAACCCTTGACTAGTCTGGATTCGGCTGAAGTGAAGACAGGAATTCTACTGTCTGCGTTCTTTTTCACTGCCTCAGGATAGTCACCAAAAACCAAAGGATTGACAAACCTGTTATATTCATCACATAAATTAATCATAAAACAAATCACGGTAATTGACTAACAATATGTTGAATGCATGTCTCAGTAATTCTAAGTTTCTAACTTTCTATGGACACAATGATAACTGATACAGGAGGAACATATAATTATGTTCGGAGGAATATTTTTGGAACTTACCAACCAACATAAAAATCAAATGCTCTTTGAGTTGCAATCACATCTACCTCTGCATTTGAGTATGGAACAAACCAAAAGGCTAAAATATTTAGGCCGATGAAACCATGCTGAGCAGCCTGCATCATACGTTATTCTTTGAATTACATATACTTATGAACATTTCTTTCCTCGTAATGTCATAAGAGCAATCTTAAGCATATCATGTAAAGGGTCCAGCTTAATTTTAAAGATACAGTTTTTATCAAGTTAGGATGTCGGAAAATGATTTAAATTCCCTTTACTAGAGATATTGACAAAGTAAACTAGATTTATTGATCAAATAATTTAGTGTCTATAAAAATGTCATAAATACCTTGTACTTTTTCTGGTACAGCCGTGCAGCTGATGCATGTGCCAGCAAAATATTATGGGCAGCACGGTATGGCTCATAAGAGGAGTTACCCTTAGCACAATTAGACCCAAATGGTGAAGAGCAGCGCCCAGGGGGCAACATTCCAAAGTCGTAACCAGCCAATGCCAACATATTGGCCTCACTGAAGGTAGTCCAATGCAAAACTCTATCACCAAATTCTCTGAAACACACATCGGCATATGCCACAAAGTCCCTCCTGCAGTTGCAGAATCAAAATATTGTCAAGTTCATCTTGTACATAGTGCTACGATCATATATGAGATATTAGCGCAATATGTACAGAGTAGCAATATGCAGAATTTAGAGCGATACACTGCTTTTTTGTTAAGCCATCCTCCATATTCATCTTCAAGTGCTTGTGGCAGATCACCGTTATACAATGTAATATGTGGTTGTATTCCTGCATCATCAGCAGAAAACAATAATGAATCAGAAGAGATTGAAGAAGCAGGTGAGTCAGTTTTCTTTTCAAGTTTAGCTAGCTAAAAATTTGGAAGTGCATATTCTGCTCATATAAGGAATTTTTTTCTGATAAGTGCATAGCTATATAGCCACAGAGTCGAGCAAACAAAAATTAGACCATCAACAAGAAGAACATGGGCAACCATGGCTAATGAGTTCATTGATGAGATTGTTGTAATACTGCAACCCTTTTGAGTTGACAAGTTTTCTTCCACCTAAAAATAGGAACAAAAAGAAAACTTCGAAGTCAAAAAAAGAAACAATAATAATCAAGCATAATCACGCTAGTTTAATGCATGCATGAAAACATATGTAGCGTACTAGGGATAAGTCTTGGCCATGAGATAGAAAACCTGTACGCCTCCAAGCCTGTGTCTGCCATTAGTTGTACATCTTCCTGCAAATGAGAAATACACTTGAGTGCACTCAGAAGCAAGGACATTTCTAAGATTTTCCATTTATGACATACTGAGGATAATTAATACACAAATGTAGCTCTCCGATAAGAATACTTGATGATAGTGAAGACCTTGTATTTGTGATAAGAATCGCATGCTATGTCTCCAGTGGCTCCATAAATATGTCCTGAGAATATTAAATTGGACAGAAGGTACAATTAGCCTTACAAAATCAAAATATAATATTAGACAATGTAAATTCACTCCAGAAGAACCAGAACCACCACTATGATCAGTTAATGACTTGCATCAACCAAAGTTCTGTGGAATGGTACCATTATATTAGCACATTTTTCTACTCCATTTTAATGGCGAAAACTACTGATTACTGCATCCAAGTATATATCCATTCTCACTTAAACTTCTCATCATCCTAAAATTAAACACAAAGCTGTGTCCCAAATTTTGGTCCCAAAAGGGGAAAGAAATGAATATAACAGCATCAAATATGTACTATTTTACTAGAGTGAAATACTTTAGGCCATTTCTTGATAAAAACAACTTTCATACATATTCAGAAAAGGAATGAGCTACAGAATACGAAATTACAACTCCTTTAAACAAGAGAAGAGAAGAAAAATTAGAAATGAAGAATGAACAAAGAGGAAGCATATCAGATATATTAACCTGAGTGAGTAAAAGTGTCCCACGTGCTAGGAGTCTTTCCATCTTCAAATGGTGCCCCTTCGACCTTCCATTTTTACCAAAAGAAATATTCATTCAAAACAAGCAGGATAATTTATATTTGATCTTTGTTCGTTATTAGTTCCTCATTTCCAGAAAGAGAGGGGAAAAAGTATAAATTCTGTGATGTCAATCTGGAAACTCTTAAATTATTAGGAATTTGTTTTCTATAATAGTTGCCTGCTTGGAATTGCTTAAAAAATCTGGTTAGCTATTTTGATCATAAATACCTCTAAAAAAGTTGTCAACAGTCAATGTTTTGTAATGTACAAGCGTTTCATACAGCAAAAGGTTGGAAACCATTAGGTGTTGAAAAATTGATGATCATGTATTCGAGTAAAATTACTAAAAATGATTATTTGTTTAAATGACAATTGAATATAAAAGGAATATTTAGGGTGACACAAATTGAGAAAGAATATCATAGTAAGTCAAATCACATTATTGGAATTTAAATTACTCTGAATAATCAAAGTCCAAAAATTCTGGTTGTTTGCATAATTAGAACAGGTTGATAAATATAGTTTTGCTTTTAATATGTTATTATAAGCAGGCTTGACCGCGTATGAACAGTTTCAAACACACTCTAATTATAAGTTACAAAATCTAATGTTCTGGAAACTTTTACAATTTTGCAAATTAAACTGGACATCTATGCGCCTGTTGGGAAACAACTTTTTCTACACATAATTCTCAGTTTTAAGTTAAAAGTTACTGTTCAGTTGATTATTTCCGATTTTTCTTTCCACTTAACAATTGACTTAAAAATCATTAATGAGAACAAAAGTTAGTCACTTTACGAGTGAAGTAGCTCCGAACAAGAGCAGAAAAATTGCATAGCAATGGAATAATGGAGAAAAAGTTAAAAGGAAAACCTGATAAGCAGAAGTGGCAGAGCCAAAAACGAAATTGGGAGGAAAATCATTTCTGCTGAATTTATCGAGGCATAATCCAAGCTCAAAAAACCCAAAATTTATAATTACTAGTATTAACAAAATTACAGAGAGACGATTGTTGAGCTTCAGCACGATCATCTTCATCTATTAGGGTTCGTTTTCCCCCTTATCTTTCATTACCGACGACGGCGACTCCAACTGCTATAACTGCTCCGATTCGGTTGTTACTCGTGCTTTATACTCAACCAGGTATTATCTATCTGCCGCCATTTTTGTGTTCGCTTTTTCCTTATCGGATTAAATTAGACTAATTCCATTTAATTCAATTCATTTATATTTACTGGTCTAACGGGCAAACCTACGAGAACACATGCCTATTTAATTTTATTTTAATTATAATTTATTAGTCTAATGGACACACTTACGAGTGCATATGTCACTCATACGTGTATGTAATTTTATTTTAATTTTAATGTCATAATTTGAAAGTAAAGAGTGAGTCATTTTCTTTTTATGGATATATTTTTTCTTTTAAAAAAGTGTGATGCAATTTACCATAATTTTTAAGAGCTCAATTGAGAAGAATATTTTTTGACATATAAAATTTAAAACTCAAAAAGACAATATGTTATAACTCTAGATCCGAAAATTTTTCGTTGCCTAAATTTTGAATGAAAAAAAGAAAATTTAAAACTTTATGAGACATAACTCTAATTTTTATGCATTATTTAATTACACTATTTGATAGTGTCCACATGATCTTAATCCACAAAATGAGATATATAAACTTAATAGTCCTAATTTTGTGAAGAAGAACCATTGTACAATAAATGTACTCCAACAATTTACATAACCTAATGATAGAAGTGAGAATATGAGAAATTAGACAAATTATCCTCAATTTCAATAATCTTGTTCTCTAGACTAATGCTTCCTCTCTTCAAGAAATTGGAGAACCAGAGGGCAGAGCTCTTGGGATACCTTTTCAAATCCTTGTCTTTCATATCAACATAGTGCAGGCCATAAGCTGAATCATAGCCCCCCAATAGCTCAAACACATCCATGAAAGACCATGTGAAATACCATTTTGCATTTGCTCCATCCTTTTCACCATTTCAATTACATTAAATTTGAAAAAAAAAAAAAAAAAAAAAAACTGTTCTAAACAATGTGTGTCACCTTATGGCATCCAGGACACTGCCAATGAACCCATGCATAAACCTCACCCGGGTTGCATTGTTTAATTCATACATTGTTCCATTACGTCGTGTACGCATACCTGTCAAAACAAGTTTTTTTAAAACTTAAGTCCGACAATTGTGATGCATTTTAGAAAATAAAAATGTGGATTTATAGGGTAAAAATGTTAAATTCAGCTGCTCACCCCAGTTATAAAAGCTTAGAAATTATTTATATAAAAAAATAAAGATTATGAACTAGCTAGCAGTCTGATAAGATGCCTTTAATTAATTGGTCCTACATTAGAATAGATGTCAATATGTCATGGAGTAAAAAAGAAAAGAAGGATACCATTTTCGTGGATGTATATTGGAGGTTGCCATAAACTTCCTTAAGATAATTTAGGACCTCTTGTAAACCCTATCATTTTACCAAAATAATTGTAAATAAATAATAAAAATAAGTAAGAGTCAAACATACATAGTAGTAATAAATCAAGAATAAACAAAGAAACTAGTAGTCTTTCACCTGATAATACTCTGTATTAGCTGCTTTCACTGAACCCCCATCAAGAAAACAAAAAACAAAAATGAAGTAAATAGACAAAAATGAAGTTTACTTGGTGGTTGCAGCCTAGCATTCTGTAAGTAGTTTATTCATTTTTACAGAAAAATAAACTAACAAACATACCTACTATATCTATTTCCATATCAGCCATCACATCTGTATTATCTATTTCAAGATTGCTGGATTTGTCCTTGATCATTGTTGATGCATAATGGTTCACTCCTAAGAAGTCAAATGCACCCTTGAGTTGAAGAGATTCTGTTTTGGTGAAAGATGGAATTTTTTAGCCTGCATTTTTCTTAACTACATCCTGGTAGTCACCATTCACCAACGGATTCACAAACCTGGAAAAATCGATCTCATTACAGAAAGAATAACAGAATTCATGAAAAATATTCTTCATTTTTTGCTCGTAAAGTTTGTGACATACCAACCAACATAAAAGTCATTAGCCCTTTGAGTTGCAAGCAAGTCTTTCGTTGACTTCGTGTAAGGACTGAACCAAAAGACTAGTACATTCAGTCCCATGTTGTCTGGCCTGCATCACGTGTTACTACATTCTGTAAATATAAACTGCTCGAGAATTTGATACCTGAATTGCTTCAAAGCGCGTTAAACTGTTATAGTGTACAACATTTTAATGCACGTTTAGGCAATTTCATCAAATTGTAGGCCGCGATATTACGTTGATGGTTATAACAATACCTTGTCCTTTCTCCGAGAGAGTCTTGCAGCTGATGCATGAGCAAGCAATGAGAAATGAGCAACTTTGTATGGCTCATCCAAGGAACTACCAATAGTACGATTCATTCCATACGCGAAAGAGCAACGCCTAGGGGGCACCATTCAAGTGATATAATGTTTCATGTGATCTTCAAGTGATTGTGGAAAATCACCATGATATAATGTTACATGTGGTTGTATACCTGTATGATGAACAGAGAAAAATAAATTAAAATTTGAAGATTGTTATTTTTTAAATTATGATTAAATAGTATTAGTAGAGGGAAAATAAATGTAACCATGGCTTATAAGTTCATTGATGACATTGTTGTAATATTTTAGGCCCTTTGGGTTGACAAGCCCTCTCCCATATGAGGATAAAGAAGACAAAATGATTGAACTACTTAATCACGCAATAAAATAAAATAAAAATGTTGATATTGTCAGAATAAAAATATTGTTAAATCAATTACTGAATAAGTATTTCTAAATTATTAATAGTCCTAAATTGCAAAAGGGTCATGATTAAAAAATTGTTCTGACAGCAATAGTTGTATACTGACATGGATTCTTAAAATGTCAATATTTTCAAGGGGCGTTATTAACATCCTCAAAGAGGGGTTGATGCAATAAATATACATACTGGGTATAAGTCTAGCCCATGAGATGGAGAATCTATAAGCCTCCAAGCCAGTATCTGCCATAAGTTGCACATCTTCCTGCAACAACAAGATTCACATGGTATTTATTATCTCATCCTTTATATATATATATATATATATATATATATATATATATATATATATGTTTCTGAAACCATTGTGAGATAGGCCCACCCCCACCCACCCCACCCGCACCCCAAAAAAAAACAAGGATGGAAAGAAAAGGGAGGAATTGAACTAGGCCTTTTAGTGGAGATTTGGCGTAGAAGTAAAATAGTACCTTGTACTTGTGGTATCCATCGCATGCTATGTCTCCAGTTTCTCCATTTACATAGCCTGGTACGAAGTACGGAATATATATTATTTTTCTTTTTAGTATTGTTGTATATATTTTTAATTAATAAAGTTTGAAAGTTGAAAACGTTAATCAAAATTCTTGAACTTTGAATTATGTCAAAATATTACAATGATGTTTTTGCCTAACGATTCATGAAAGGCAAATTACTTGTTACCAAGAATTGAGACATTGAGTAGTCGTAGAAAAATAATATGATCATTTCTTGGAAATGAACCAAGTAAAACTATATATAGGAAGAAAAAATATATAAAAAAAATAACCAATTAATCCGCGTAATGCATTATTTTAGCAAGAAACAAAAAGGAAAAATAAATAAAGCGAAATTAATAAAATCAAATAAGTTTGGAGATAGTATACAGTTTTACCAACCAGCGTGAGTAAAAGTGTCCCAAGTGCTAGTAGTTTTGCCATCTTCAAAAGGTGCTCCCTCTACCTTTTAGTTAATTGACCAAACCATATAAATATATGTGCATGTCAATGATAATGATAATGTATATTTTCCATCAAATTATATATATAAATAGTTGGATCACCTGATAAGCTCAAGTACCAGAGCCGAACACAAAATCATCAGGAAAATCATCTCTGATATAATCTTTGACAACTGAAAAAAAAAAAAAAACATATGTCAGATGGCTGAGCTTATTTGCCATTATAGATTCGATGCATAATATATATATATATATATATTGTTGTGATATTTTTCCAAAATTACTGAAACTCTCTAGCCTCCCACAGTCCCAGTCCGGTTTCGACTGTCCACACATATCGAGGGAGAAAAGGAGAGTTATACCACTTATAAAATAAATTGTACGACTAATTAAGCAATCTTGTTGAGCATTCAGAATATTATCCTCCATCCTCCCTCCAAATTTAAATAACATTATATTAAACTTTAAGTTTATATCAAGTTAATTGATTATAATTTATACAATTATTATAATCTTAATAATCACAATATAATTTGTATCCAAAATTTTTATAAATTACATTAATTTTAAAGTTGAGTTGATGTCTTTGACTTAAAAATACAAAAAGTTTAATAGTTGTCCTAGTCTTTTTTATGAGCGAAACTTTTATAATTACTAACTCAATTTTCATTCAACATCCATCCTAAATCTTAAAAAAAAAAAAAATTGACATTTGATTTAACTCACAACCTCACGTCTCACATGAGCTGATTGATTGCACCAACCAAAAGAAAGGGATTTCTCAGCCAACGCTATATCTATATGATATGCAAGACAATTCTCCCCCAAAAAATAAATCATCCAGAAAACGAAATGTGGAATAATATATGCATTGCATGTTATTATTATTAATTAATGAAGTCATGGTCACCCCGATATCTTTCAGGCTGCATCTTGACTAACAGTTTCTATTTGTAGGTTAGCGAAATTATAACAATTAAACCATTATTCTTGGTGTTTACATGATCGGTGCCTAATTGATGTCTATTCAATTTTTAGATTGCGCGTTGAGACCAAGCATTTGTTCTTATGATAAAAAAAAATTATATAAGATAATTGATGCATGTGTGAATGTGTGCGTGAGTTTTTAACAATGACCTCTTATATAGTTTTAAAAAAAAATTATATTTTAATCTCATGGGATAGAATTCTTGAAAGTATAAAAAGAAAAAAGATTAGGTGTGCGAATTTCAATTGCAAGAGATAATTTAGTTACACCGATTAAATACCATTTTTGTAGATTGGTCGTTTGTTTTGTTTGTGGTACCTATTTACACTTGTTCATATAGACAGTGAAATGGACTCTGCAGTTTCAAATCATGCCCATTTCATTCTTTTTAAGGATACTTGGCTGCTTAAAAATGAATAAAGTAAGGAAATGAAGTATTAATTAAAACAGTAAAATCGAATTGATAATCTATTAGTTGAGAACAAGTCGATTATCCTTTGTACTTATCGTTTATTGCATGTATTATCCTATAAGAATTAGATTCATTGAACTCGTTAATTTTGGACATTAATATTTTTATTCTGTTTATATAAAGATACTACAAATTTTGTATATCAAAAATTGATTATCCTTTTCTTTTTTTTCTTTTTTTTTGACTTTCTTCTCTGTATTCGATATCAATTAGACCCTGGCTAATTAGAGATACTCGTAAATAGAAACTTTCTCTAACAATATTTTCTTCATTCATGATGCTCAAACTCGAAATAGTTTGAAATCTTGTAAATGTGCATAGAATACCACTAAATACAAGTTCTATTGTTTCATCAAAATTGCTACCACTACTTTATTCTTATCAAATTAATTATTGTTCGATACATTTTGAAAAGAAATTAGTAAAGCAACTTTCTGACTTCAATAGGAAATACATTAAATTTGTAAACGAGAACTGTTATGAAATGCTCCTGTTTGCTGTAAAATACTAGACAGCCACCACTCTCCCCACCCCCAAAAAAACCAAAACATCCCTTGTTTTAAAAAAAAACAAAATAGTTGCAGCCCCAAGTTGTCCCACAAGGCTATAATACAAATATACTGGTACAACACCAATGTTGCAACAAACCCATTTCTTGTTTGTAGTTAGTGTCCATGTGATGCTGCTATGCACAATTGTTGGATGGGCTACAAATGCATAGGTTAACTATTTCACCCTACGCAAAGTTCCTAACATGGAATATTGATTATTATTCTCTCACAATAAAACACAAGAGATGATGCAATTATCAAGACTTGCAGAGTATATTAAAGTATTTTGCAATAGATCAATTAGTTGGCCTGGTAAGTTTGCTTGGAAGCATGCGCAGTTGTGCATGCAAATCTAAACAGCACCAACTGCGCATGCAAATCTAAACAACACCATTTGTGTATTCATGATTTTATTGAGCAGTAATTTGAAATTTTAAACCTTCAAATCATTTCTTTCACTCTATTAATTTTACATCAATAATTTTTTTATAAACTACTAGTACATCATTTTATAAAAAAGAATATATTATTGTTGGTGACTATAGTGTGATTCTCGTTTGAAAATATAAAACAAATAATAATTCGATGTGATTTTGATATAAAGTTTTCTATGAGTGATGCAGGAGCAGAAACCATACCATTATCATCCTTAAAAAGAACAACAAAAATATTGAAACTTGTGAACCGTGGAAAAGAAATATGGATCATATATCAACGTGGCCGCTCAACACACACACACAAAAAAAAAAAATCATAAGAAAAAATCATTGAAAAAATGTAATGGATATTACATTTGCACAAGAAGTTAAGAACCAGGCACTACCGTTCAAAGTTTGGAGTTACAAAGCAGTGTCTGTATCAACCCTTTCATCATTGATTGAACTAGCTGACATACCAAGAAGCAGAATCATAATTGGTCATATTTTGTATTTACTTGTGTAGCACAGGCCTCATAATCAAATTAAATGACCTTATACATGTTAACCATTCTTGCAGAATTTGAAAGTAGAAGAACTGAAGAAAATTCTTAATATTACCCCATCTTCAAAATTTCAATACTACATTACCTATAAGCTAAAAAGTTTATGTCAAGGACATTACACAACAGAAATAACAATTCTTGCGCGAACTGAATGCCAGTGAGTACATTCTTAGATATAGTAATAACATAATTATCTTACATTAGTTGCAACATAAATAAGAGAACCACATAGATATGCAGAAGTTCAAATAATGAACTTTGTCATATATTTCATCCATATATAACCGGAGTGAAACAAAAGCATTGTTGTAAAAATTCTCGTAAGCGCTGAGCAGTGCTCTACGGCCGACGCCTTATTCTTCCTAACTCCGATTAAAACCTTGTCAAGGCTCTAGAAGTTCTCGTACTGCCTAAGTCCGCCTTACAAAAGCATACTCGAGAGATGATAGAGTCAAGTGTACAAAGGCCAGTCAGTCCAAGCTCCAGAAACATGGCCATTATCACAAACATAAGCTCTAACAACAGGCTCTCCATCGTCGTGATACCCAAAAACCCCTCGCAAACAGAATGCAGAATGCAGGTCCCAAGTCTGCTTACAAGAACAAAATGCACAATTCAGATCAATTTTATTGCGATCACCATCATTAATCGTCCTCCAAACCATTGACCTCTTAAAGTTCTTGAAAAGCCCCCTAAACAACATGTAATTCCTCTTCTCCTCAGTATGAACACAACCAGGCCAATCACAAATATACAAACAATCCCCTCTAAATCTACTAGCCAACAACTTATTGCCCTGTTCGCGGCTCAAATTCCAAACCCCAGAAGCCAAATGAGATCTCAATGGTCTACAAACTTTTCTTTTCTTACAAATTGCAGAATCACAAGCAGCATTATCAACTACACCATCACCCTCTTCAGGTGGGTCAACAGCAATTTCATGTTCATCACCATCAACAACAATATCATCTTGTGATTCAGAAGCATTATATATAGCATCAAAGTACAAATCGTCATATAATGACCAAGCACAATCAGACCCAGAAACAGAAACATTTGAATTACTAGTATTACCGATTGTAGAAGGAGGAGGAGGAGGCATTTGGGTCTGTTCCAATTGAAACAAATTAGAATCCTGATAATTTTCATCCGGACCCAGTTCGCGTTCAAGCCCGAAATCGGAGTTCTCGAGGAGAACGCCGGCGTGGAGGAGACCCGGGCAGCAGACGGAGAGCTTGTTAAGCGAGGCCCAGCCGCCGGGAGGGTCGTTACCGGCGCCGGAGAGAAGATCGGCGACGAGGGTCGGAAACGTGTCGGAGCATTTCGTTTTCCAACAAACGTTATGCATTAGTAAAGAAAATTTAGTGCAAACACAGGCGAGACGAGCCCAATACCTTGGATCATCCTCGAGATTGTAGAAAATTCTGAGAACAACATCATCAGAAAGTTTTGAGAAACCATTTTCAGACATTTTTGCAGCGAAAATGTTGATACTAAAATGATCAGATTTTTGGTGGGGGGTTTATGTATTTGGTTATGGATCGTCAAATACAGAGAATTGTATAATGCTCTATCAAATATTTCTTGGATTTTGTGTTGAATTTAAAAGGTGGGTTCAGATTTTTGGCACTTGAGAGAGATACTTTCTGCTACACATTCAAGATAAGAATTGAAAGAGAATATGATATTGTGTGGTGAAATTTTTACGTCTGTTTAAAACAAAGGAGATGAGCTTAAGAAGAAGAAACGTTGGAAGCACTGTTTGTACTCAACAGTAGAAATTTTGATGCTGGCATAATTAAAATTTTACATTATTATTGGTTTAAGAGTTAATGGCACAAAAACCAATAAACTATTCCGTTTTTAACACTTTAATTTTATAACTAAAATTTTAATAATTAAATTAGTTTAAATAATATCGAAATGACTTAAATCACAACTCTATATAGTTAAAATATGACATGATATCTTATTTGACAATTATCACA
>CM025786.1:4344609-4395861 GCA_014636745.2 Centella asiatica | reverse complement strand
CTATATAGTTAAAATATGACATGATATCTTATTTGACAATTATCACATCTCAAAAAATAAAAATAAAAATTATCAAATAAGGCTTCATATCAAATTTACTAAAGTTGAATTTCAGGTTAAATTTAAGTCATTCATATACTAATAAAAATAAAAGAATTATTAAATATGATGTCATGTCAAGTTTTAATTAACTAAAATTAATTCTTTGACAAAATTTAGGTCATTTCAATATATTTTTAAGTAATTTGAAGGTTTAGTTGTTAAACTATTAATTGTAGAATTAAAAAGTTAAAAACGAAAAAGTTGATAGGTTTTTTGTATCATTAACTTTTGATTTAAATAGAAGATACAAGTAACAACAAAATTCAATGTTTTATTTTCTCATTGGGAGAGTAACAAAAAAAATATCTTTTGGAAAAAATGAGGAGGAAATCGCAATATTTTGACCTTTGTTATGAAGATTCCTTAAAAAAAGTCAAAATATTACTCCATCTATTTTTAAAAAATAAAATTTTGGAATAAAATTTGTTTCAAGAAAAATATATATAAATAATTTTTTATTATAATTTTATATTTTCTAAAATTTGTTATTATAATTTTTTTAATCGTATTTTTAATTGAATTAAATATATGTTTAATTCAATAAAATTATAATCAACAGAAATTGATATTACAAAAAAAAACACTATTTAAAGTAATTAATATATACAAAATCACACATAAAAATAATTGTCGCATAATAATTAAGACACCCGAAAAAGAGGAAGGTAGTATATCGGTAACAAAATTCTTATTCTTGATATCGGCCACGTTGGAAGTAATGTTTTCCAGATGATTAATTAAAATTGGAAGTATCTTTTTAACCATTTTAATAAGGTAAAGCTTAAGTTTAAGTCAGCTTTACTTTTGGAGCGAATCAATAACCTTTTAATTAAACCACCCCTAACACTTAATACTTTGTGATTTTTATAATGTTGATTAGTGGCAAAGTACTTCACAATCCCAAACAAGATTGTTCGCGATGTTATTCTACTCATTTTAATACGGAGCCCTATTAGTCCTGATTTTGTTCCCTTTAATGGTAACACTGCATTTACTTAACTGAATAAAATGGTAGAGAAAACGAAAAAAGAAGATGCGAGTAAAATAAGAAAATTGCTTGTAAAAATGTCTGAATTAGATGAATATGTCTATAAAATTAAATTAAAATTTTAAACAAAAATTGCTCATTCTTTCCTTTTATTATATACTTCACATTCTCATTTCTCTTTTCACCATATAAATTGAATAAGAGTTCTTTTCACCAAGTGGCCATTGACAAATTATGAGATTCTCCAATCTTCCCTCTAAATTATTAGATTCACTTTTGTAGTAGAAATTAGCAAACACATCCTTTTAGAGTCTCATATTTGTTTTCCAATCCAGGAGAAAGATATATTCATTATATCTATAAAAAGAAATAGTAAACTCTATTTTATCCTTATCTTCTTCGACTTAAATATGATAAAAGTTCTGTTTGGTTAATATAAACAGTATAAAAAGTACCTAATATCTAAAGGTAAGTTTGGTCATTTTAGGAACTCAAAGTTTGTTCTTTTTTTGCAATGGCTAAATGCCAAAATCTTATATTTTTCACAGCTCAACTAATTTGTACTCTTAATCATCTGACTTGTTAGTAACAATAGTAGTAATTGATTCTTTTCGTGAATTGTTTAGAAATCCACGTAAGTTTGAAATTCATCAAATATGAAATTGTATGCTAAATTAAACTTTGACAATAATAGAAAGGAAAATGTCGTTAGTGGATCGATCTAACCTAAGTTCAAGGTTAGTTGAATGTGAGATCAGACAAAGCATGACTTCATCAATTATATTATCTTTAAAATTGCTATATGGGTATCAAATTTTATCCGGTTCTATCTTTGCATAAATTAAGGAGTTTTAACATCACTCCTTGGATGCACGTGATAATATGTATTGTTAAAGGTTTTGATACTAATAAATAATACTCTCTCTATTTCACATAAATAAATAAAAACATATATATATATATATATATATATATACACAATTAAATTCACATACATTTTTACGAACACTGATAAATTATTATCATTTTGTGTAAACAAATTTAAAATTTTAATTTGGAAAAAAATAATTCTTAGTGTGTCGCATTAATATAACCAAAAAATTTATATTCATTCGTGAAAATATATATAAATTTGGGTGTGGGTGTGTACATAAATTTATTCAAAAAAACGTTTGATAATAAAGTTTGTTCCAAAAAAATATTTACATAATTTTTTTATTATAATGTTATATTTTTTAAAAATTTGTCATTAAATCTTTTTATTTTATATTTAATTGAATATTTATAAAAAAAATTATCAAAAAAATTATTTATAAATATAATTTTCAACTATACATATACTATTTATCAAAAGTATAAATATTAATTTTTTTTAAAAACCGATGGAGTAATGGGGAAAATTACTATTCTTAGAAAGAAGGGCACGTCTCTCCACTTTCTATTTACGTGTAGGGTCTGTTGGACCAATAACATTCGGTTCAGGGGCACTAGAAAAAAGGAGGCGTGTCAAAGCATTTTGGTCCACTTGATATATTAAATAATTGAGATCCACAAATCCAAACCATGTCCACATGTTTTAATTCCAATAATTATTACTCCTTCCTCCTATAAAAATAGTTATATTTTAAATATTTTTTGTTATTTTATTATAAATTAAAAAATTTTAATTATAAACTTAATATTATCATAATTTAAAATTTTATAACAAATTTTATGAAAAAAATTATTATTTATATATTTAATTTTTAGTTAAATATTCAAAATTAATAATTATTAAAAATCTAAACATTATTATTTTTGTAAAATCGAATAAATATAAAATATATTTATAAGCCCTGGTTTCTTGTTCACTCATTGGAAACAACTTTTTCCGACTATTAACCCCTGCTTTAATGGAGGAGGACCCACTAGGTCAAAACTAACTAGTCACTTAATCCGTACATTACCCGTATTATCTACGGGTATTTTTATGATTGATATATTTTTTAATTAATATATAAAATTAATAATTATAATACCTTTAACATTGAATTTTTATTTATTTTACAAGAAATTAAACAAAATACTTAAATTATTTTTAAACAATTAATTAGGGGAGGAATATATATATTCTTTTATTTATACTAAATTTTTGCATTTTAATTGAGTAAATTATTTTTTTTACGTGTTAATTTTCACAGACAAACAATTTTATTTTTTTTACTCTGATTAATACCTTTTTTAATGCTTAGATCCTTCTTCTTCTTTTTTGTTTTTTTGAGTTCGATTGATATCTTTAATGACAAAGGCCAAGAGCATCCTCTTCTTCTACGTGATGTTCTCCCAACTTTGTTCTTATTAGACTGAGTTCATAAAATATCAAAAACAGATGAAAATGTTGTGCTATTTTACCTCAATGCAAGATTGATTATATAATAATTTTAAAGATATTAAATTTATGAAAACTAGATTCCTATAACAACATACTTGGTAAACTATATGGATAAGTTTTAGTTCATTTCAAACTTTAAAAATTCACTTCCTCACAAAACTTATATATACTAGTTAAACCGCTGCACACTACGAGTGAGAGTAAAATTTGATACAATAAAAAAAATTACGATATTTTTTCTTTATAAAAACTGTTAACAGTTATTAAAATTTATCTTCCTTTTTCCTTAAGTTGAAGGATTTTATCCTAGTAGCATTTGCCAGTAGAAAAGGGAGATTAACCTATATGTAAAATATATAATAAAAAAAGGCTTCACGAATGATTTTTGTAAACAGTTATGGAAGATATCGCAAACTTAATATATATATATATATGGGGATAATTCATAACTTGCGTAAATTATGAAAAAGGGGAATTGAGTTATAACTCATTTTTATAATACCACATACTCGTGTTATGTTTCAGTTTTCAAAATATATAAGAAAATTTTAACTTTACGGATTAAAAGAACATGCAAAAATAAATTATATATAATTTTTTGGATTTTTGAGATCTTTTACATAGTTTTTATAATTATATAAAAATCAATATATCTTGGTCATTGAAAATATACAAATTTTACATAATTATAAAAATCATGCTATACACTATAAAATAATTTGAAAATTGTATATCACTATATATTTTGATACTTTTTCAATCTGTACAGTTGCATTTTTTAGATAAATTATGAATTTATAGATATAAAATTAGCGAGTACTATTTAAAATGTGAGTTATAGCTCAATTACTTTAATCTCATTCATATATATATATATGTGTGTGTGTATATTGCTTAACTAAAACCGAAGGTAGAACAAATTTAGATTTCATGTCAATTTTGTGGTGTGCTTTGAACCTCGAACAAAAACTCTAGGAGTGCACAATATAGCCACTATTTAGCATTTTAGAGTTGGGACAAATAAGCATGTGAATCGAGTATATGAAATATTTAATACTCCGTATCATGTCCTAGGTCCCGCATAAGTTTATTAGCGAAAA
Source organism: Centella asiatica (assembly GCA_014636745.2). Lineage (NCBI taxonomy): Eukaryota > Viridiplantae > Streptophyta > Magnoliopsida > Apiales > Apiaceae > Centella > Centella asiatica. The sequence goes on along the minus strand of CM025786.1, from coordinate 4,391,300 downwards.
TATGTGTCTGTGTACACGAGGACGCTAATTTTCTCTATTTTCGTCTCAACTCAACTAGGCCACCAGAAAAGTCTACGAATAAGATGCTGTTCTTATCAATTAGACCACATCCGTCCACAATAGCACCTACAAGTGCCACTCAACGGCTCCACACGGACTAAACCTCCCAACACAATAATATTTTCTCACGTTTCTACGTTGATATTTATAGACATTACTAAAATCACTCATACTATTGAATAATGATGTTATTTATACCTGTTTTTTTTGTGCGTGTGTGGAGGGGTGGTGTTGTTGGGTTTGGTTTTCTTTGTGGGGGTATTTTTTTTGGGTGGGGAGTTGGGGGGGGGGGGGGGGGGTTGGTTAGATTGGGCCTAAAGGCCAAGGAAACTCAAAATAATAACAATAAATAAAAGGTAAACGATGGAATGTTCCAGACATAATCATATAATAAGCAATCTGCACACATTTTCGTATAAAAATGGATCAGCTTTCTTTCCAAAACAATAAAAAAAAAAAGAAAAAAAGAAAATAACCTGCATTCAGGCATCCATCATACTCATGTATTACCTGCACTTTATATGGCAAATATATTCGACCAGGCAAAGTTACTTTCTTTTATTGGTAACACGATTTGGTCATTTTAAATTTTACTCCTTTTCTTTCTGAAACCGAAACGCTTTTGCGAATTGAGAGCAAAACAATATACTCTACTTCTACGACAGTCGAGTGGGAGAGTGAACCAAAAATATTACCCAAAAACAAAAAAAGAATCACTCACACTCGTAGACTAGACTTCAACATTGTCCAGAACCTTGTAATAATTATTTTATTATCTTCTAATAAACGGAAAATTCAAATTCACAAAGTTGTTACATATAAACTATGTCAAATAAATTTGGCGACGACAATAGAATCACATAATTACTTCAATTTCAAGAAGCTGAGACTACTGTCGAGTAACAATGAAGCGAGTATTTTATGAAATGGAGTGCATGACATACTTGAGATCCACAAATAGAACTCAAATATCTAAACAATAAACAGCAATTCTTAACATGGCCATCGGCAAAGTTTCCAATCACCACAAAAACAGTCAAATGTTGTCAACAAGACGACAGGGTCAAATTTGACAGAAATTAAAATCTCATTACATCAAATCAATGATATTTGAAACCCTTTGGTGAACAACAATCTGGAAAATAGATTAAAGGAGATGAACCATAGATAATCACAAGGATTAACCTCATGGTTGAAGTGTCTGGAGCTCATGTAAAGCATTAGACATCAAGAGATCGAAATACAATCAGATCTCACCTGTAAAATACCACCATCAGATACAAATTAGAATAAATAACTAAAGGATAAGCCGACCAAGTCAAGAAAGTGCAGAAGGAATGGACCTGGATAAACTCTTGCTACGGCTTCGACTCTTGCTCCTGGAATCGCGCTTTTTTGGGCTTTTACTCACACGTTTCTGACGCTGCAGATGACAGAATCACAAAAGCAAACTCCAAGATTGTAAGTGCAATGAATCTTGAACTATAAACGTATAACAGGATAATGACAGGCAAAATACTTTTGAGAATATGGATAAAATTCACAAGAGAAATGGAAGTTCTGCCAGGTAAATCTGTTCCAACACTGGTGTAAAATATGGAAAGGGAACAGCAACCAGGTAACTCACATTCCAAGATTGAATTATCAGGTAAACCACAATGAGGTCTAACTTACAGACGGTACTGGAGATCTGGACCTTGATGGAGATCTGCAAAAGTTCCAGAAACAACCTATTTTAAAACCCACAAGTTCCTCTTAATAACTGTGATCCAAGAGCCTTGATGCCACTTCCACATGGGAGTTGCCATAATCAAGAATCATAAAAGAAAAACCCAGAAATGTTTTAGGAGTCCAAAATTAAAATTAGAAAACTAAAATAAAGATATGAACTCAATTACAGTGAAGAGCAAGATGCACCTTTGTGTGAAACACAATAATGCTATAAAGACACAGAGAGCACGATGCCCAAAAATCCAAAAAGATTTCAGAAACTGCAGGCTTCAATAGATTGGCAGCGTTGGAGAAGCAAAATAAAAGTTAATTTGTTTCAACCCCACAAATAGTTTGTTGTTCCAATTTCAAATAGCATTTAGTTCAGAATCCAGCTTTTCCATTCGAAATCCATGATCTTCATTGTTTCCAATCTAGCACCCATGGACATTGGTGATGCTTATTAGCACACAGAAACCCAAAGGATTTCAAAGCTTCCATTAATAGAACACCATACCTCCACAAACAATTTTGGGCAACTGAACCATACCCCATGTCCCCATCAAGATTCTAATATGCAATCCACAGATAGCCGCATATATCCATTATCTAAAAAGAAACAAGGTAATTCTGTCTTTAAAAACAAGAAAATTAAAACTATGATAGTCTGACAATCTGTCGGGTGTTCTCAACACCATATCTGCTACGATGCTATTAGATATATAGTCAGTTGCATCACCAGATGAAAATGTCAAGACAACGATAAGAATGTTGCACATAAATGACACATCCCCAATATCAAGACAGAAACGGGCTTGAAAGTCAATTTGATATTCATTTAGAATTAAGTATCGGCTAGTAAGGAAGATGTGTAATATGCTTTAAATTTAATGAATGATCTTGGGATACGAAACTTTTGCTTAAACATATATTTTCTCTTTATTTTGATTACCACTTCGGAGAGAGTCTCAAAAGAAAGAGGTAAAGACTTTGACTTGTAGTTTATCTGTTTCTTTTATGTCAATTCTCGAACTCACAAATATTAATACCGTGGATACAGACTGAGTAGCATGAACAAATTTGTGTTTGTTTATTACAAAAAAAAAAGGAGAGTACTTCTCATCTAGCCATGAGACACTGTTCTTATTGATTCTTAAAGTCAGTTTAGTATGCTACATGTGACATGAATATGAGATCACATAGTTCTAAGCTTCTAATACCCTTTTCTATTATTCACAAACACATTTTACTAATACGCTGCACTATAATGAAATAAACTCGGCAGTGTCTTGAAATCACTGCCATTATACACCAAAGGAAACCTTGAAATTGAAAGGTAATATAGAGTGTCTACAGCCAAGTAGACAATCTGATAACATTTAGCAATTCTTGCAATCACATGAGAATATGGCTTAAATAAGAATGAGAAGGTTAAGAGAGACTTTCTTGCCACCAAAAGTACTTCAGTATAGTTTAAGCTAGTAATAAGTTTACACATTTGATGTGTGTGAGTGTGCGAGTGTATGTGTGTGTGTGTGTTAGAGATAGATAGAGAGAGAGAGAGAGAGAGAGAGAATTTAAGGATCTATAAATGAATGAGAAGAAAATATATACCTTGAGATAGCTCGCGGTTTTGATCCAGAACGAGAACGAGAAGAGATGGACCTCGAACGAGATCTTGAGCGACGTGAAGATTTAGGTTTTGGAGATTTGCTGCATATTAATTGCAAAACTAAGAATACTTTTTTTATAAGTCAGAAAAAATCATTTCCCGTACAATAATATCCTACCTCTTGCTCCTAGGACTATTACTTCTGCTGCGGCTATAGCTCCTCCCTTTTGGGTGACCTGGACTGCGACTTGAATCATATTCCTTCACCTATTATTAGAAGATCAATGTAACCTAATTTATTTACAAGCCATACATTGAAACAACAATTTAAGAATACTAATACAGATTTGCCCTCAAATCATACTCGAATTACTCCCCGAGAGAAGGCATTCTTAAACTCAGACTCGTCCAGTTTCCTGATCTGTAAACAAACAAAAACATTTCAAATTTTAGGCTCATGAAGAACTTTTCAAGCAGTCAACGGTAAAAAAATCAAATATATATATATATATATATATATATATATATATATATATATATATATATTTATATTTATATATTCAATCAACCAATTATATAGTAGATATAACTTACAGCATATTTCATGTCATCATAATTTGTGTAGTCAACAATACCAGTAGTTCCTGTCAGTCAATTGTGGTGCAAACCAAAAAATTTATCATCATAAGAGCTAAAACCATAAACCGACAATACCCCATTTTAGTTCAAGAACAAAAGCTAGAACCAACAACAAAAACCACAATTTTGATTAAACATTCATAAAAATCACCGCAGGGGGCACCACACACAATCAAGAAGATGGACTACAATTATGAACTTTTAGAAATATGGAGAATGTGTCAAATTGAATACTAATACAGTATACTAATGTAGCTCCAAAGAATTTGGTTAAGAACATTAAGAAGCTGTTCATCCCACAATTTTCTTTTATATGCCTAAATGTTTCAACATTTAAACAGATATCCGAACAGTATGAAATCCAAGAATAAGCCAAATTGAAACCTTCATCCTCTTACCACCCCCCTCGCGGAACACTTGGGAGAAGCATACATCCCCTGCTCGGCGCATGTGATCCTAGAGAGTATTGGAGAATGATTATAAATCATGAAATTGACAAACCAATCAGAGAAGATAACGAACAGAGAATCATTAATTAACAGACGCGAGATCATTAATAATACTATCTCAAACCTTAAGGTCTTGCCATGAAGCTGAAGAGGGTAATCCACTTACTAAAACTGATTGATGGACAAAAGTGAGATCAATATGCAAATAAGACAAAGAAGCAATGTCGATAGAACGTGCACAAGCAACATGCTTACCACGATAGTCAGAGCGCCTAGACACACCTCCACGGCCACCGCGGCCACCTCCATGATTGCTATAACGATCTGTTGAAGATGAATTACCACGTCCACCATGAGCAAGCTCCACCTACTCAAGCAAGGAAGAATAAGAGATGTTGAGTATCATAATTATTGACAAGTACAGGCATGCTAATTATATCTTTGCCTTGTATGTGTGACCGACCCGTAACCGATGTCCATCAAAATCATAGCCATCGCGCCCACGAATAGCATCTTCAGCATCACGAGCTTCTTCAAACTAAAACACGATTTAAGACCATATGAGACCAAGAACATAGGTAAGACTAGATTAAAAATCCGAAAGCTTACCTCAACAAATGCATAACCAGGGGGCCTTGGCGGGATTTTCAAATCAATATGCACTATTGGTCCATACTGTAATTCAAAACAGGGGAGTACACATTATCACATATTTTGATTAGAAGTTGCCATGCATACATAACATCTTCAAGTGCTTGAAGCTACCATCTACAAGACCCATGTTAAGAATTCAGAGCGAATACGCCAAGCAACATGCGCTAGAAGTCTAGAACACATTAGCCAATAACCAGCCGCCCACATTAAATTGTTTATTAGTTTATATTATACTTTAACATCTACACTTGGCTGTCCATTTCAGCCCACGTGATTCAAGGAATTAGGTGGGCAGGATCATTAGCGGCCAATCACTCTTCTACAAGAATCAATTATGTAATAAATACTTCTGCTGTGTGATATAGGAACCCCCAAAAAAAAGAGAGAGAACACTAATTTCCGATCCTCGCTCAACAAAATTTCCAGAATTCTGTGTTTACTTCTTCATTTTCTTTCCAGGAGCATCTTTATCCAACTAACCACACTTGGGCCCTGTTCAGGAACTACATTTTTATTACGATTTTTAAGTCATTTTTAACTTTTAACTTGTAAGTGGTCAAAATTGATTATCAGATTATGACTTAGAAGCCATTTTTTCAAAAGTAAACCTACCTTACATTTCATTTTAACTTATAAATCAACTTTTAACTAAACAAAAAAGTATACACGAATGCCCAAATAGTTTTTTTTTTACTTAGTAGTCAATTTGGACTACTTTTAAGTCATTGCTTAACAGGGCCTTACTCCATTTCACTGTACTTTGTGGGATATAGCCTCAATTAGTTTACAAAATTATTCCCATTTAAAATATTGTTTTCCTTATTTATGGAATCTAATAAGACTATGAGTATCTTTTCATATCACAGATTAATTCTTGTCAAGCTTCAATATAAACAAAGAGTGAAATTCAATTTATTGCACAACTTTTATCTTAATTGAACTCTTTAATCAGAATTCTATCATCAATAAATTGTAGATCAGTAGATGTATCACAAAGTAAAACAAAATATTATTTCCAAGGATCAGAGTAAGGATAGATATGAATTAACAAAACTTAAAGGTAAGTTGAAGAGAAAAAATTACTGACATTAAAAAATAATTATCAATGAATAAATAAATATCTACATTTAGATAGAGAAAGTGCAAGGATCAAATATGCTAATTATCGATCCAAGGCATTTGATTGTTGAGAGGGAGGAAAAAGTAAAATAGTGTAAAGTGTAAACACAGAACAAAAGAAAAACTCAAGAAAAGGCTGAATAAATGTCACGGGCTATATCAACTTATGCTCATCTGCTAACAGCCCAAAATAATTTCAGCTTGACATACTATTATCGACCGAAAACCTCCAATTTGTCAGGCCCATATGTGAATATTGAGAATAAGAATCATGCCGATGCCATGTCATATAGTTTTTTTAAGAAATTAAGGCATATAATTAGCAGTATTTGCTAAATGTCAAGAAAAACGCCACTGAAGATGTGAGATTAACATTCACTCATATGTGCCCAATTTTTCAGGCCTATGTGTGACTGTTGATTCTCAGAATCGTGATGATGCCACGTATCATTGTTACTAAAAAATACAGAGTATATATATAAAGGAATATAATTTGCTATGTTCACTGCTGTTTGAGATACAAGCTGCTGAATATATGAGAGGAACATTATTTTATATGCACCACTTCAAACGAATCTAGTGATTTAGAGAACTATAGTATTAGGTATTACCTATTCAAAATAATAATTCATACAATGGGACAACGAAGTATACGCTGGTCTCAACAATGTATAAAATACTCAGCCGCTATGAGAAGTAATTGAGACATTAACTAGAGCAGCAGTATATCCCAATTTACATAACGCGATTCTTCGTCATCTTAAATACCTTGTAAAAGAGATCTTCGACTTCCCGCTCCCGAATATCACCAGGGAGATTGCCAACATATAGAGTTCTACTTGAGCGACTCATTGCTCCTGATATAAAAACAATAAAAGACGGACAACTTTACAACAAAATCAACTAAAACAAAGCTGTTCAAGATCCAAACTTTTGAAATTAAATATAAAAATTGATACAAACCCAATAACAGCATCGAGAAAAACTATGTTGTTGTCAAAGATCAACTTTTTATAGTCGTCCATAAGTTAGTTGCAAGTTAATAAATTGTAAGACATGAAAACAAGTTGAATCAAGATCGTCATCAGTCCAATTGAAGAGTCTGAAAGGGAATTAGGTAGATTTACCTTCTAGTAGTCCGATGAAAGCAAGAAGCTGGTGTGAAGAACACCGATGTTTTAGGGTTTTGACGGGAGTTAGGAAAGAGATAGGGGAAAATGATAGAGGTGGAATAGTGTGCAACGCGCACGATAATTTTTGGTGCGTCCTATCGCTGATGTAAAACAGTGGACAAGATCACATCCTACGTACTTCGGAGGCTGTACATACGTAGGCGCTAGGGGAGAGCATTGTGGTAAAAATTCTCCTTTGCACCGATTAATTCGTTCTTTCGATTAAGCACAACGATCGATTACGTTTTATTTTGCATATTTTTAATTAATTTTAATTAAACTTTCATTTAGTCACTAAATGGTCCATCATCACCCGAATCCGTTGTTTGATGTTTTTTTACAATATTGGAGGAGAGTATGGTACAATTTAGTACGATTTACTATATAAATCACTATTATAATCATTAAAGTGCAATCTTATAAATTGTCATCGTCATTGTCATCGTCATCGTCATCGTCATCGTCACCGTCACCGTCACCGTCACCGTAATTAATTAGTGTGGTGCGATTTTAATGTTATAATTTCGATTTTGAACTATATTATTTCGATTTCAAAATTACTTATAATATTGCAAACGTTTGTAGTTATATTATATAAAAAAATCAATTTTAAAAAATTAACTAATAAATTATAACTTAATTGACTTCTAACAATATAAAACTTAAAATATTAAGTTATTACATATTCTTACTTAGTCGATTGTTCGTTAACATGCAAATTATCATCATTAAGATTATTTTCAATAAAATTAATATTCGTACAATATGAATTATAGATAAATAATTATCATAAGTGCATACTCATATAAAAATGTACATACATATTTATAGTTATATATATAATGTATGTACATACAGATTTATACATATACGTATATACGTAAAATAATAACATGTTAATATATTAAATATATTAATTTAAATATTGGTGTAGTTTTTGTGTGAGAAAAGTGTAAAATCGAAATTGAAATAAATATACTTGCAGTTTCAAAAATTAAAATTGTCACCGTAACTGTTGGTGCAATTTTAATTCCGAAATCGATTTTATATTATCACTTCACGTGTGCCCAAGATAAATTTGTCTCCTTCGTGCTACTCCTTGCACAAAATATGAAGGTGAAAAAAACTTTATACTATTTAACAACATAAAACAATATGATTTTAATAATTGAAAAATGATCAAGTTTTAACTATTTTAATTAGTGTTAACAAAGTACACGTTTACACGTGTGCAAAAATTTATAATAATTTTTCTTTGTTTAATATGTTTATGGAGAGAAAAATCAGAGATATAAATAGAGATAAAATATGAGCAATTTTGATCGTAATTGACAATTTTTTTTATTTACTTAAATGTTAACTCAAAATGACTATTGACAATTATTAAGAGGTATAGTCTTTTAATATATAAACATTATATCAAATTTCAATGACTAAGATTAATATTTTTTATATTATTAAATTATATAAAATTAGGCATACCCTTTTTTTTTTTCATATTTCGTATAATTACAAATATAAAATACAAATTTATTAAAAGATATATGGTACAGAAAAATTTAAAGAAAATAATAATGAAATGAGCCAAGTGCGTGTGGGACGAAGCCAACTATATCGTCATACTTTTCACGTAACAGATGTAGGCTTCGAGTTAGAATAATTGCATTACCTTTTTTTGTTCCTTTTGTAAAAGATAGTTTAGTGACTATTATTTATTTCATCTATTTTGAAATTAAAGATACTTTTTTTTGAACTAATATTATTTACAAATGTTATAATTTAATTTGTGATATAAATTGTAAAAATATTATAATATAAAAGTTTGTATTTAAGAGTATTTTTCATATATTTTATGATATTTCACTTTAAATTTATTAAAAATAAAAAATCTCACTTTAATTTTAAATTTTGAAATCTCATAAACTTATTTTGTATAAAATAAAATATATCCGACAATATTTTGGAGAATTTTAACAACTGCATACCATCTCAATAACTCATTGATATGCTTTAGTTTCAAGAATATTTCTTGGCACTACGACTCCACAAATGAAGTCCAATTTTTCCGTAATAAAATATGTTTCATCCCCATATCACATCTTCATAAAGTGAAGTATATTTTAGCTATTAGATATATTAGTAAATAAAAAAATATATATGATAGGACAAAATTTTAGATATATATAATATAATAAGAGATGTATTATATTTTGAATCGATATATTTCACCCAATTGTGGGTCATGGATCATTTTATTTCACTGAACTTTTGTGTTGAAACCTAGACTCATCACCTTAGTTTCTTTACGTTTGAACTCCATGTGTATCATTTTCTGTTGGAAATTTTTTTATGGACTTTTGTCACGCTCCGCTTAAAGATGCAGAAAAATTAGCTCCAACCATGCTTAATTTTGTTGCGAAACATTCCAGAACACTCGGGAGAATACTAGAACGTTCTGGAATGGTCTAGAACTTTTTAGAAGGGTCTAGAAAGTTCTGAAAGGGTTTAGAACTTTCTAGAAGGGCCTAGAAAGTTTTAGAAGGCCTAGAAAGTTCTAGAAGGTCTAGAAAGTTCTAGAAGGGTCTAAAATTTTCTAGAAGAATCTAAAAAGGTCTAGAACTTTCTAGAGAGGACTAGAACATTCTAGAAAGGTCTAGAACCATGAGGGACTATCTAGAATATTTTAGAACTGTGTAGAATATTCTAGAAGTATCTAGAAGGTTCTGGAGCTGTGTGGAAGTCTCCAGAAGAATCTAGAACTATAGAAAGATTTGTATAGGATACTTGTATAGAACATTCTAGAAACAACATGTAAATAGTAGGTCTAGAATGTTCCTTAAAGTAGATTGTCTATAAACTTTCTAAGAGGAGGCGAGGCCTATAAATAGGGGGAGCCTCCCTCATTTGTAACCATCCAAAAATCAACCAAGATCTAAGAAGGAACCAAGGAAACCAAGAGCAAGTAGCTAAGTCCCACGAATTCTATAGCTCTCAAAGCATTGTATACTTCCTTGTTTTCTCAATAAAAGTTCTCTTGTTCAACACTTTGGTGTGTTTTCATTTCTTAATCTTTGGTTAAAAGCTTGTTGGTAAGGCTGCTCTAGTAGATCACAAGGGGTGACGAGCGCTAAAGGCCGGCACGATTGAAACTTAGAAGAGGGAAAATTCTAAGGCCGTGACAATGTGGTATCAGAGCTAAAGGTTACGAAGGGCGTAATCTCGGAGGAAAGACACCATGTCGACCGTAGAGAATGTGCACAACGGAGGGGAGGATGCAAGGATGGAAGGTGTTCGTGGTGACACCAGCAACACCAACGTTCAGATGCCCAAAGCTGGAGTTCGAAGCGTTTTTCAAGGTAAGCCTTCCAACTCTAAAGCTAAAATTTCAGATTTGCTAGTGCTCGAGGAAATAGTTAGTGCACTTGGGACGGGTCTTGAGGAAGGCATGTCCCGAGTGGAGCGAATCGAGCACGACTTCGTGGCATTGGAGAACCATGTCTTTACCAAAATTGAACATGTTAAGGGGGAGCTCTAAGACCTCCAAAGCTCAGTGGTAGAGATGGGGGAGAGAGTTTCCACGCTAGAAGGAAAAGATATGGCTCGAGACAAACGAATCAATGGGCTCGAGGCGAAAATGATGGAAATGTTCAGTGTTGTGCAAGCTCAACTTGTCGAGATTAAGGCAAGTGTTCTTGGTAGAGGAGTGGTGGCTAGAGAGCTGCCAAGGGCTGACATCCCAAGGCCGAAGCCGTTTGAGGGAAAACGGGATGCCAAGGAAGTGGAGAACTTCCTATGGGATTGTGAGCAATACTTCGAAGACATAGGCATTATCGACGAAGCCACTAAGGTACGTACTGCTGCTCGTTATCTTGATGATATGACTACCTTATGGTGGAGGAGAAAACATGCCGATATGGAGAAGGGTCTATGCCAAATTGATACATGGAGTGTGTTAGGGAGTTCACAGGGTTGATGTTGCAAATCCCTAACATGACGGGCGAAGATTTGCTCTTCTACTTCACCGATGGGCTACAAAACTGGGCAAAGTAGGAACTTCAAAGAAGATGCGTCAAGGACGTAAATGAAGCCATCGTTGTGGCAGAATCTCTAATGGAGTTCCAAAAAGGTGAGTCCTCAAACCTCAAGTCTCCAACTAAGAATGATAATCATGCTACAGGTGGGGGAGACAAGGGCAAGAACGGAGGTCGGCATCAAGGCAACAAAGTGTCAGACCGCCGAGACTATGAGGAGAAGAAGAAAGGATATGTGCCCAATGGTGGATGTTTTGTGTGCAAGGGACCACACTCGATGAGGAATTGCCCGAAGCTTGGCTCTTTGTCGGCCATGGTTGAAGAATAAGAACAACAAGGCCGACCAATTGAGGAAGAAGCCCAGCTGGGATCGTTGCAAATACTAAGTGCCTTGGAGGTTAAACCAACGCCACAAGGGAGCAAGGGGCTTATGTACGTGGAAGCGTTGGTAAATGGCCGGGTTACCCATAACATGGTGGACACGGGGGCAACCCATAACTTCATTAGTATTGACGAAGCCAAGAGGGTTGTCTTGACGATCTCAAGAGGGAAGGGCTTAGTAAAGACCGTCAATGGAGAGGCAAGACCATTAGACGGAATGGCACGCGGCGTGGGGCTGCGTATTGGCTCGTGGTCGGGCAAAGTGGATTTTTCGGTGGCACATATGGATGATTTCAAAGTTATGCTAGGGATGGAGTTCCTGAGGTATGTGAACGCAATCCTTATGCCCTACTATAATTCAATATGCATTGCAAGAAGAACGGAGTCTTGCATTGTGTCGGGGACACAAGGCGGCAAGGAAGTGAAGACCTTGTTCGCTATGCAACTCGTCAAGGGGATGAGAAAGGGCAAGGAAACATACTTGGCATATGTCTGGAGGGTGGACGATGATGATGATGCCAAGGAAGAACAAGATGAGGAACTCCCAAAGGCCACAAAGGAGGTTCTTGAGGGGAACAAAGAGGTGATGTCACCTGAACTGTCCAACAAATTGCCACCTCAGGGGGAGGTGGAACATGAGAATAAATCGGGCAAGCTGAGGGAGCAACACCCGAGTTCACTTGGTGCTGAGGATACTAAGCCAAGAGAAAGCGAACAGGTCGCTAAGGTATAAGGCATTTAACAAGCAGAAGACGGCTCGCAGGGACAACTGCCGAGAGAAGTCCGTTACTAAGAAGCCTGTGGGGGAACTTGTTGTGGCCGAACATCGAGATCGTTGGGACGAGAATACTCCCGTTATGAGAAGTATCCCCGACACCATGAAGCAATCCAAGGGGCAGTTGCGTGGGGACATGGAATCGCGGGAGGGGGCACAAGGGATGCTCGACAAAATGATGGGACGCTGTAACAAGGCTTACAAAGGCAATGCTAAGAAACTCCCAAGGTTCCATGGGAACGTCATCAAGCTCGGGGGAGAGCTTGGCGAGGACCGTGCACCGACAGAAAGACCGAAGACACGACTGAATGCTCTAGGTGCACGTGGGACAGACGGAGTTGCGGGGGCAGCTTCGAGGCTTGAGGGAGCCGATGAAACAGCTGGACGGGATTGCCTACAATCGATGCTACTCAGGAGAATGAACAAGACTTGTGGCAATTCGCTAAGGAGTTGGAGAAATACAAAGCGTCGATGAGGGCGTATCCAGAATAGGTGGGGGAGAGTGTCACGCCTCGCTTAAAGATGCAGAAAAATTGGCTCCAACCATGCCTAATTTTGTTGCGAAACATTTCAGAACACTCGGGAGGAGACTAGAACGTTCTGGAATGGTCTAGAACTTTCTAGAAGGGTTTAGAAAGTTTTGGAAGGGTCTAGAACTTTCTAGGGCCTAGAAAGTTCTGGAAGGGTCTAGAACTTTCTGGAAGAATCTAGAATGTTCTAGAAGGGTCTAGAACTTTCTAGAGAGGACTAGAACATTCTAGAAAGGTCTAGAACCATGAGGGACTATCTAGAATATTTTAGAACTGTGTAGAATATTCTAGAAATATGTAGAAGTATCTAGAAGGTTCTGGAGCTTTGTGGAAGTCTCCAGAAGAATCTAGAACTATAGAAAGATTTGTGTAGGATACTTGTATAGAACATTCTAGAAACAACATGTAAATAGTAGGTCTAGAATGTTCTTTAAAGTAGATTGTCTAGAAACTTTCTAAGAGGAGGTGAGGCCTATAAATAGGGGGAGCTGGCTCCCTCATTTGTAACCATCCAAAAATCAACCAAGAATCCAAAATCTAGGAAGGAACCAAGGAAACCAAGAGCAAGTAGCTAAGTCCCACGAATTCTATAGCTCTCAAAGCATTGTATACTTCCTTGTTCTCTCAATAAAAGTTCTCTTGTTCAACACACTTTCATTTCTTAAGCTTTGGTTAAAAGCTTGTTGGTAAGACTGCTCTAGTAGATCACAAGGGGTGACGAGCGCTAGAGGCCGACACGGTTGGAAGTTAGAATAGTGAAAATTCTAAGGCCGTGACACTTTGCTTATAAAAATTATACTTTCGTAGTAAAATACTAAAATTCGTAGTATTAAATTAAAAAAAAAAAAAAAAGATTGTATCATCCGTGCTTTGGTATTTCCAGTCATCAGCGTTGCCAGCACACTCGTGTGCAAATCGACGAAAAGAATTTCACTTGGGCCCACGTACAACGTGGCAAGGAAGCAGATAATACCATACGGGAAGCTTCATCCACGTACCGTATTCTCTACTATGCTCTCCCATATGATTGGTCCGACAGTAAATAGTCATTCCTTTTGACTCGAGCGCACAGGAATTTCGTTACTCCTGATTCCTACCTACCTCCCTTTAAAGACTCAGACAGTGGACGCGAGACTCGCATTGACCAAAAGCAGAAAACATTTTCTGCGATTCGAGCGCGGAGTTCGAGGAGGAAGGTTTTTGGGTTTTCGACAACAATGGCGTCGTCTTCTTCGACGTCGTCGGCCTCGTACTCCCCGTTCGTTGTACCTTCTCCAGTGAATGATCCTCCGAATTTCAGTGGATTACCTATACAGTCACTCCGGAGTAAAATCGTCGAGAAGATACAACAGAATCGAGTTACGCTGATCGTCGGCGAAACTGGCTGCGGTACTGCTTTTAGTTCGAATTTATGCTTGTTTTACTTGAAGAGTTTACGAATTTATGAATTATTGGAGTGACGATACTGTGATTCTTTCTGTAGCAGTTCAATTAAGTTTTTGTTTGCAGACTTGTTGATAATTAAGTTAAATGTAGAGTGAAAATGCATTCAATTTCTGATCTTTGTTACTTAGAGGAACTTCCTATTAATTTCTACTATTTCATGGAGTTTTTATTTATTACTATATCATCACCTTAATTATTACTATTAATTACTATATCAGGAAAGTGGTATATTTCTGTGTTGTGTTGTAAGCAAGATCTTGAAATTATTAACATGACTATGCTTTGTTTATATCTTACATTTTTTTCTTGATGATTCAGGGAAGAGTTCGCAAGTTCCTCAGTTCTTACTAGAAGAGGGTATGGGACCCGTGCTCTGTACGCAACCGAGAAGATTTGCTGTGGTGGCGGTTGCCAGAATGGTAGCAAATGCTCGTGGTTGTGAAGTAGGGGAAGAGGTTGGATACCACATAGGTCACTCGAGAGTCCTCTCACCAAGGTATTACTGGTCTTTTAGGTCACTTGAGCATATATTGTTTTTCCATCCATCTATCTGTGGCATTTTTCATGCCGCAGGCAATAAGGAACGAGGTGAAATTTTATCTCCGCATGTCATCAATTTTCTAATTTTTGTCAGCCTGAATCTGATTCAAAGTTGTCTTCGTTATTAACTTTTAAATTAATGATAGAAATACATGAGCGTTTTCGGTTTGAATTCCCAGTCGTTTCATTTTTTATAGTTACCGTATCTGTCATTAATGATTTTAGATTGGATGAAAGTGCCCCTTTTGTACTTCATGTATTTAATGTGGTTTTTCCACATCCTTCAAGAGTGATTCTGAAGTCACTGTAAAGTTCATGATCCATGGCATTGTGAATCAGCTTTCCAAGTTTTTTCACTTTAAAATTAAGTGAGCATCATAGTATAGTTTGACGGAAATAAACAATATTCTTTTTGTCAATACTTGATCAATTTGCAAGCCTGGTATGTTGATATGCTTTCTTTAATGACAAAATAATGCCAAAGCTCTACCCAACTGAACCAATACTCCCAACTAGTTGTCTGTTATCTGAAACCTTTGCGCCTGCCTTCTACAGCGCAAGATATCTTGTGCACTTATATACTAATCAAGTTTTGTTGCTCGCCCACTTTTAACTCCATCTGGGTGTAACAAATCACTTATTTTTCAACCCTAGCTCAATAACTGATTTTAAAAGTTATTTAAGTAGCATAAGAATTTTTTGGTTGGCATTATTGGTCAACCACGGGTAACTAACATGTCTGTGAAGGTTGTACAAATGATTTTCAAACTACTACTCCTGTATATTTTCTTTTTAGCTCTGTTTTATGATGATAAAACCAAATATATTTCTTGGAGTTTAAAGCATTACAAATGAATGCATTATTGTTCGTCGGCTATGTGCCACAGTAGCAGATGTTAACATTGACTCCCATTGCAAGTTCCTCTCTTCATTTTTATTTATTTATTATTTTTTTTGGGGGGGTGGGGTGGGGTGGGTGGTGGTGGGAGGGAGGGGGGATGTTACTCTTGTTTGGAAATGTGCCCATCATATTGCCTGTCACACGATATTAACTGTACCAGTTGCTTAATTAAAAGAAAGCTATATTGGGAAGGAGATGAGCTTAAATTCCTTTTTCAGTCATTTTTTTATTAGTTCTAGTTTGGCACTTTCCTAGTATTAAATTTTAGTTCAATTAACCTCCAAAGGAATGTGTGATGAACTAACCAATATTGTCAAAACTATATCTTACTAACCTACTTATTCGTGGTTGTTTGAAACGTGTCTCCTGGTTCTCATTTTTATCTAGCATTTCTACTGTAACCCTTATTCATATGTTTTGCTTTCATTTTATTAAATGTCATATTTAGGTCAAAAATTTTCTTCAAAACTTCTGGGGTTTTGCTGGACGAAATGAGAGATAAAGGGCTTAAAGCTCTGAACTACAAGACTATTATTTTGGATGAAGTTCATGAGAGATCTGTTGAGTCAGATCTTGTTCTTGTTAGCGTCAAGCAATTTTTACTTAAACAGAACAACTTAAGGTACTTGAGGGGCACATTGACTCTTGACTAATTGCATTTATCTATAAGTACAGCAACTGGTATTCATAGAGTTAACAGAATTTATGGTGTTCCAGGTTGGTGTTGATGTCTGCCACTGCTGATATTACCAGATATAGAGAGTATTTCAAAGATATTGACAAGGACGAAAGGGTAGAAGTATTGGGAATCCCCAGTACTCCCCAGCACACAATATTCCAGCAAAAGGTTTCATATCTAGAACAGGTACCATTTTTCCATATTATTTGGTTAATTTGATTCATGCAGAAACCCCTGGAAGTTGTTCATTTCGTCTACAAATACCAGTACATTTTTATAACTGGAATTTCAGAAAATGGTTGCACTTTATTTTGCGGATTTAACCTATTCCTTCTGATGAATAAACACTAAAAGATATATTAATTTTTCATCTGTGCGATAATAAAGTTAGATATATTTGTCAAAAACAAATTAAGGTATTCCTATTCTTTGTAGTATCATGATCATTAGCAATGAATAATGACACTAGTTAGAAAAAGAATTTGTTGTAAAAGTATTCTGTATCAACGTGTCTTACTTTTCCCTCCTTAATAAATACAAAAATCAAGAAACATATTATAATAGTAAACCCTAAAACAGTACTTGTAATTATGATTACTTCTTAGTCTCCACTAGTGGAAATCCTATGCCACTGTAACTATAAACTCAAGAAGCTTATTAGCAATAGCACTGTACTACCGTCAATAAAAATTAATACTAATTACTATCAATCTCCAGATATTCTATGCCATAGTCTCAAATATCAAATCTTATTTTCGTACTATTGCTTTTGTTTCCTTGTGCCTACAAGTTTGTTTCAGTAGAGACGGCCAAATATGAAACGTCATTTATTATGTATTTAAGTTTGACTGCGAATAGAAACTCAGCGCGTACTGGGGAATAAATAAAAAATAAATCAAAATACACAGATATCACACGGAAGCTTTTTGTTTGTAGTGACTCTGGCTACTCACATCCATATTCAACGTTAAACTGGTGGGTTAAGTTTGTAATATAGATCCCAAATATATAACTGACTATTGAAATTTACCGGAGATAAGGTGTGCCCTTGACTGCTTGTGTTCCTTCTATTATGTTTTTTAACATTCATGTTTTTGTGTACCAGACAATTTTACACGGATCATGTCATAAAGAACTGTGCATACTACATTGGACATTGGTTTATCTGATAGATGATTTAATATTCAGTATCTTTCATGAACTTGAGTTTTGAATCACTGAATAAAGCATTAGGCAAATATGCATATGTTATTGTCATGGAATATTAATTGAGATAATATTATGATGAGCAAAAAAGAAACTGAAATGATTATCAGGCAAACTAGATATCTTCAGTTTTTACTGCTTATCCTCGTGATACTGTAATTGCCATGGTTATCTCATCAGAGATTTCATTTCTATTCTTGTGCATGTTTTGCATTTACAGGTGACTGAACTTTTGGGAATAAGTTCAGAGTCATTAGCTTTGAGATATTGTTCTGGGCCAACACCTTCAGTTGCAGATGCTAGTATCAGCTCTGAAGTGCACAAGGTCATACATGATTTGGTATTGCACATCCATAAAAATGAACCAGACATAGAAAAGAGCATATTGGTTTTCCTTCCGACCTACCATGACCTGGAGCAGCAATGGTCTCTTCTGAAACGCTTTACAACTGCTTTCAAAATCCACATTTTACATAGTAGTATAGACACTGAACAAGCCCTTAAAGCCATGAAAATCTTGCAGTCACATCGCAAGGTAAATCTTGAATATCATTTTCTTTCTCTTCAGCTGCTTAAAGGGTGGTGATTGTGGTTGGTGAAAAAGCGAGACATGGTATTCTCTCTATTGTTTTTCGCTTTTATAATGCTTGTGGAATTAAGCAGCCGTTTCAGATAATCATTTAGGAGTGGTAATTAGTAATATGCCATTGTTTGGAATAGGAATGTATGTCCCATTTCAACATACTTAATGCCTGTGACTTTTACTACTAACTTTTTTGTCAACTTGCAGCCCAAAAATTATGACTTTTTTAAAAAATTATTTTAAATATGGAATCCTGAAAAGAAGTAAAAAATCTCATCTCCTGTCTGTCTTCTAATAAGTTTAAATTGCTGCAGGTAATATTGGCTACAAATATAGCGGAGTCTTCAGTGACAATACCAAAAGTAGCCTATGTTATTGATTCATGCCGCTCATTACAAGTTTCCTGGGACAATAATATGAAAAAGGATGCTTCTCATCTTGATTGGGTTTCCAAGTCTCAGGTATATAAATAATTTGGTTGATATCAAATTTCTACCGGTAAAGCATGTGACCTCAAAAATCATAATCAACAGGCTGATCAACGTAAGGGGAGAACAGGTCGGACTTGTGATGGCCATGTTTACCGACTGGTTACAAGGTCATTCTTTAAGGAATTAGACGAATTTGAGTCTCCAGCTATATTGAGGTTGTCATTGAGGCAGCAGGTGCTTCTTCTGTGCTGTTCTGAATCTAGAGCAATCAGTGATCCTAAAGGTTGGATGCTGTTTCTAGTTTTAGCTTTTTTTGAGTAAGGTCTTAAAATTCTTCAACATTCTTCATGAATTTGTATGCTTCAAAACTGTTCGGAAGAAAACTCGCAGTGCCCTTTATAAGATATTGGTAAGAAACGGTGATCTGGACATTTGAACCTGATAGCATGCCGTGTTCGTTCTGATCGCGGAATATTGATGATAAGAAAATTTGTTACACGGAAGAGTTAAATCTGGGTTTCCCTTGAGTTTAAGTATTTAAAATTCTATCACTTCTGGAACTTGATTCACGAGTTATCATATGACAAACCTACTTGCACGTGTTCAGACGTTCTTTGAATTTTGAGAGTAATGAATATTGCGAAGGCATGTTCTGATCACCAATGCAATCTCATTAATTAGAAGACCTAGACTTCTAGTTCAAAACAATTATGTATCCTAAATATTACCTTCTTGTTTGTTATACCAGATTGAAGTTTTACAACAGAAACTGGTGAAATTTTGGGCTTGCTAAAATTCAATACTTGCAACACCAAAGTGTCGTTCTTTATTTAATTTTTTCTCTGTATGCAGTAACTTGGCTACTTCTTTCTTTATGTGAATTCAGCTTAGCAAATAAAATTAAAAAGCACAAAAAGAAAAAAGGTTAATCCTAATATATTAACACTGTTGCAGTTTTGTTGCAGAAGGCACTGGATCCTCCCAATCCTGAAGTAATCAAAGATGCATTGAGTCTGCTTGTTAGCATCCGGGCTTTGGAGAAAGTATCTCCTAGGGGTCGCTGTGAACCTACTTTTTATGGACGTCTGCTGGCCAGTTTCTCTTTGTCTTTTGATGCGTCCGTCCTTATACTTAAGTTTGCAGACATAGGAATGCTACGGGAAGGCATTTTGCTTGGTATCTTAATGGATGCGCAGCCTCTACCCATCCTCCGTCCATTCGGTCAGGATGTTCTGGTATTTCATTATATTGCTGAAGTAGTTTTTCTTGGTTCTTCAATCACTAGATAAATTTGAATTAATTAATATCTTTTATTAGTTTGGTGAGTACATGAGTAGCTATTACTCTGGAGATAGCAAGAGAACTGGATTAACGGGTAAAAAGGAGCTGTCACTCATGGGGAATTTCTCAGCTTTTCAGTTTTGGCAACATGTTTTCAAGGTAAGTTCAGTTTTGATTAACTGGAAAGTGTAATCTTCTGTTATGTAAGTAATCCTGCACATGGTACAAAGAGGCACCAGTGACCGGGATCACTTAGCATCTAATTTTTCTTATGAAGGATAAGCTTCGTCTTGAACGATTGAAAGACAAGTTTGATGAGAGAGAAGACAGAGACCTCATGCTTCCTGGGAGTGAAGAACAGTGGTGCTTGTTCCACAATCTTGGGCAGTCATCACTCAAGCATGTTGCTGAAATATGTATGGTCCCTTTAAGTCTTTAACTCCATGCCGTTGGCAATTATGACATATTTTCCTTAATAGAGAATATTTTTATGCAGATGAAGATATTTTGAATGGTTTGCACCAGTTTCGCCCCAAGTTTCTTTTTTCATTTGATGGTTTACCATCTTACTTGCATCATCGTGAATTTCAACATACATGCCATCTTGAGTACAGGCGTAATGAAGATGGTGATGCACTTGCTATAAATGATGAAGAGCAGCTTGATCCTGTTATTGAAATATGGAAGTGCATTGATGAACCTTTTGTTGCTCCAAATTGCTTCAAGTTGGATGAGGTGGCTGCGATATTAGTCACAAAAATAAAAGAGGTATACTTTTTGGTTATCATGTTGTTGCATAGTTTCACCATCTAGCTTTATCTTTCTTTTTGCTTGCTTGGTAAATAGATTAAAAGAATCCAGCATATTGAGGAAGTGTCTGGGGATCAGCTGAATTCGGTTAAAAATGACAGTCCTCGTGAGTCTGGGGAGCTTTCTCTTTGTAGATACTTTGTTGATGGGATGTGCAACAGAGGCAGCCAATGTCTATTTTCTCATTCACTACAAGCAAAAAAGCCCACGTGCAAATTTTTCTTTTCCTTACAGGTAGTTAGCTTCAAACATTTAACTTCATTCTTATGTTTCTGTGGTTTCCTGTCTACTATAGCTCTTTAAAGTATATCCTATTTATGCCGCCAAACCAATGCAATTTCCCTTGTTTTTATTAATACATTTGAATTGTAAGTGCAGGGATGTTGGAATGGAGACTCCTGCTTCTTCTCCCATGATATGGGGATAATGCCCCCTTCACATAGTGGGTCAAGTTTATCCCTTCCAGAAGATGTGGTGGCAGATGCTTCATCACTTCTGCAATTGTTCCCTGCATCATCTGATGGCTATGTTCTTCTATTGAATGACATTGATTTTCGATTCGCTTCGAATCTTGCACGTTACTATAATCCATTCTCCATTGTTTGTACAACATCGGTAGCGGGTGGCTCAAATACTGACCCATCACTGATGGGTATCAGAATTTTATATGGGCTTTCTCATCCATACCAGACAATCATCAATAAAGCAGGAGAGAGCTCTATTCCGTGGAATCAGGTAAAATGTGTGCTATGGTTTCCAATGTTTGATGCTTGTGATGGTAACCAGGAATTAGAAAAGAGGGTTGTGCAAACTTTTTTTGAGTGCCTAGCCCTTCGGATATTGGGAGATGCGCTATATGAAGTGCAAGTAATCTTAACAATGAATAACATCCGATTTTCCCAGCTACAGGTACTACTAGCTTTGTAAGTTTCATTGCATAATCTGGTGTAGCATTATGATTACTTGAATGGAGTGAGATCAACTTTCCTTTTTATTTTAAATATAATTTATCTAATGTCCTTGCTTTGTTTCTTCTAATAGCCAATTTATAATTTTAAAGGAGATTATGAGGTGACTCACACTCTATACTCTCGAAATTTGTGGCTTGAATGTGTATTATTTTGGATTTTTGGGTGGACATTAAGTACAGATGAATTAAGTAATCTGATTGCTGGATTAACTAGCTTTTATACCACTCAGCCATAATAATCTTCCAACAGCACCTCTTTCCCCCCTTTCTAGATTCTCTTGAATTGCTGTCACTGGTTTGCAAATAATGTTGTTTCCACTAAAATGACCCTGTGTTTGTCAAAGTCTATTGATGCACGTCGTAATGTGATTCCAGGTAGAAAAGTTGGGCAGAGAAAGCTTCTTCGTCCTTAGCAAGTCATTTCCATACGATGAATCAAGCTTCGGGTTACTGGGTGATGATATTGTTGTTAAAAGACCAATGTTGGTTTCTAAGCCTGTGTCGTACATTTTTCGCTTGCATCCTCCTAGCAGCATTCTGTTAAATGATTATACAACTATTATCCGCCAACATCTACACGGCTTTCGGTAGAACTTGAAGACAATTTCTTTGTGCACTGCCGTTTTATTTAGAACAAGTTGGGCATACATCTTTATATATTTGTAAAGCATTCGCTTTCTGCTTTTTGTGATTGTAATATATGCAAAGAGGGAGTTAGTTTAAATTAATGTTATATTCTCTAGGGTGATATTTGACAAGTTACAAGTCTTGGCTGTTGCCCTATTTTGTCCGCGCCTGCTTAACTAGACTGTTTTATGTTTAATTTCCTACAACTTTTCTGTGCATATCAACACCTAAATCTTCTCTTTTATTTTTTGCCTGTTCTGAACGGTTCACAAGGATAAATGAGCATTAAATAAAACAATAAAGTTCTCATTTACGAACTTTCGGTATAAAACCTACACAATCTTTTCGGCATCTGAATAATGCAGAAATTTGTTCAAGTAGTCTGAAAATGTTCCCCTTCCTTTTCAGGAGGTATTCTAGCTGTTTCGGCACTACTATTTAGAACTTGGATGCTTACTAATCGGTACAAACATTTGCAATCAAATTTTAGTTTTTGAGCCTAATTTGATATGTTTTATTTTAGAAGATGCATGGTTTTGTATACTCCGTATATAATTTCAAAATTGTTAGATATCTCAACACACATGGCAATAAAAATGGTAACATTAGAATTTTACAATTAAATTTATTTTGAGATTTGAGTGTTAGTGAAGAGGTGAATTTAATGGTAACATTAGAATTTTACAGTTAAATTTATTTTGAGATTTGAGCGTTAGTGAAGAATTGAATTTAATGGTTGATGTTGAATATTATCCGCTAAAGACCCAGTTAAAAGTGGCCCAAGGTAATGGATTGATCAATAATAATTAAAACGAGTTGAAGTCCATTATTAAAACTTTTCGGTTAAGTCCAGATAATGATAAAATTAATGAATATATTCCTAAGGTGAATATGTTTCATAATGCTATAAAATATAGAAATTCAATTTTTATTAAACTTTTGTTTAATGATATATGTCACTATAAAAGGATCATATCATTCTGCAATTAGATCCGTAATCTTTACTTGATACACAAATTATTCTTTCTATTTTGCAGGTTTTGTGGAGATAGGACGTGATACTACGCTGATTAGTTGGCACGTCAATTGGCGGAGAAATCGTACAAAAAAGTGCAAAAACTTGAATCATGGTGAAAACAGATCTTCTCAAGGTGTGGAGGCTGCCAACAAACGAAATCTCCCCCCTGTCATACCAACAGCAACAGAGCGACCTAGGACAGCGATGCAAACCCCTCAACAAGATATTGTTTATGTTCTTCTCCCTAATCCGAACCCGAATCCTCCCATGGACGTTCAAGGGGACAATATGCAATCTGTTCCAAGGGAACCTCAACTAAATTATGAGGGTCATGTGGAAATCGATACAAATATAGCTGTTAGAAATCAGTGAAATAAACCTCGCCGATGGCGAAACGACCTTCGTGAGGACTAAGAATGCCAAATTAAAAATCCTAATTACCAATTCTTTATATACCATTACAGTTTTTTTACTCCTTTTCTTTTTTATTATTGCACTCAAAATATTATTATTTACATAGGAAAAATATGAAATAGGTAGTAGCTTGCTATCATATAAAATATTAACTAATAACATTATGTTAAATAAAGAGAAAATGAGAGAGGAAGAGGTGGTTTTTAAATAAGTAAAACGACACGAATAACACGATTAATCAGATAACCCGAATAACTCGTATAAATAATCCGAATAATTCATATAACTCGAATAACCTGAATAACTCAGATAAGCCAAATAATTCATTTACACATTACTACACGAAACCCGAATAACCCATATAACTTGAATAACTCATATAACCAAAATAATTCATTTGCACATTACTACACGAATAACTTGTTTAAACATTACTATTTGAATAACCCACTTAACATTATTCTCAAATTAAACTTTTACAAATATGTAACTCAAATTCTACATAATTTTGAGTCTTTTGGCAAAATAACATATTTTCTTAAGTTTCTTAAACATAAAATTACTTTTTGTTTGTTATAAATATTGTTTTGTAAATTAATCTATATAAAATAATATCAATAAAAATAATTTAATAATTTATATTCTTTATAAATTACATATATAATTATTAGTTATTATTATATTAGTATATTTTTTATTCATTAAAAATTATATAAACTAGTCTTAATTATAATATAAACTCATCTTATATGTTTGATATATATATTAATTTATGTATATATAGAAAAAAGTATTATATTACTTCATAAACCAATAACTAATGTTATAAGGTGAATTTAGATTTTTTAGAATGATAAATAAGAATTTTAAGTATATATGACTTACTAAGTCAATATATATTTAGTGAATATGATTCACAAATTCATATATACTAATCGATGATATTTAGTCTAATTCAAAATTTATAATGTATACTTAATTAGTTAATTTAAAAGAAATAATAAAAATATAACATGATTATTTTAATAAAATATTTAAATATTCTTGTTTTGATAATCGGGTTAAATAAGTCATAAATGAATTTTGATAGGTTGACTTGTCAACCGGTTATTTTAGTCGACCTGTTTATGACTCAATCCCATATAACCGACCCAAACCTCTTAAGTCGTGTCATGTCGAAAATTACCGCCCTTAGAGAAAAGTATGCAAGATTAGTTACAAAAGAATTATTCTATTCTTGAAAAAAATATGAAATATCATTATATATTTTTTTGGATTATACAGGAGGCTTTTGAAGACACACATATCAACTATCTTATAGAATTTTTTTTTATTAACATGCAAGGTTTGAAAGAGAATAGAATATAAATAAAATATATGAAAGAGAATTAAAAGAATTAATCTTTTTAAAATAAATTTATGATGATCTTGAATGTAGATATAATACTATATTAAAGATTCATCGAATTGTTTACCATTAAAAGTGAAAACAACAAATAGCGTAAATAATTTTTTAAAACACTGCTAATAATTTTGAGCAAGAGCAAATATTTATTTATTCTTATATATATATATATATATATTTGTAATTTAAAATTTAGAATGTTGTAGATTACATCATCTTTTTTTAAATTAAAATATGATTTTGTTTATTTTAACTTAAAATTTAAAATTTTGATGATACAATTTATATTGATAAAATCTATAACATGTAAAATTTAAGTTGAAATAAATTAGACTATATCATACACTTAAAATGTTTATGGATTATGGTGATAGTTTATGTGATATCTGCGGATTCCTTGCAATAAATTTAGACTAAATTGATAAAGCGAAGTATTTAAATATCATCGACTGGACAACTTTACATTAGCATGATTATATGCGAAAGTATTTAAGTTTAATTTATAAAGACTAAGGCTTCGCTTGGTAGCCAAACCTTTTTGGAAAATGTTTTTTTCTTTCTATTTTTTGTTGTTTAAAAATGAAAATTATATTTTTAGAAAATATTTTGTAATATTTGTTATATAATGTAAAATTCAAAGTTAAAAAAATGTTTTACATATTTTTTGTGTTTTCTTAACTATTTCCAAAAAATAACTTACTATATTAAAAAATATATATATTATCCAAAAATTAACTAAATATTAGTCGTCTTTATTATCATTGTTACTGTCGCCGTCACATCAATCACTACAGTCACCACCATCATTCTGTCGCCGCTACCATCATCATTTTCCCATCATTATAATCACATTTTTTATTTATTTTTTAAATTAGTAATCAAACATGAGAAATAATATTTTTGGAGTCTAAATTGATAAGTTGAAGTATTTAAAGATTATTGACCGATCAACATATATTAACATGATTACAGGCTGGAGTATTTAAGTTAAATGTATTACTGGTCAAAATCATGAAGCATTTTTTTAATTGAAGTTTGTAAAAGAAACGTGTGTTTTTGTTATTTTCGCCTAAAAAGTAAAAGCTCACGTTAACATGATATAATGCACAAAGTATAGATATTTTATATAAAAATATTAAAAATGCTTATGACAATTATCTTTGTAAGTCTATACTTTTATTTTTTTTTATTACATAAAGATTTAGATTATTTAAACAGTAGTTCGTTGTCCACTTTTTTCAACTATACATGTCGGACCTAACTTTTTAAGTGTTTCTGTATACAGACTACAGAGAGCTCCCTTCTTCTCTTTGCTCCTCCACAAGCCCCAAATTCAATCGATCAATAAAAATCCAATCTTTACAACAATCATAAGTTCATAACGCTAAAACCCTAAATTATCACCATCAAAATGTCGCCTAGAACTACCTTAGATTCAAGACACGCCATTGATTCCTGCACATTCCAGCTCCATAGCTGGAGACCCTTTCACCTCCCAAGCACTCTCAAAACCCTAGATTCTGATAATTCCCCTAAACCCTATTACACGTCTACCTCTTCCAAGCGACCTTGTCTCTCCGATCGAGCTACTTCCTTCCCGATCGATGCTATTGATATGTCCAAGCTCAGCTTGTTCGAGAATGATGATAATAGGCCGATGTCGGCCCACAAACGCGAGAGTCTCCGGTGGATTGCGCGGAAGAGGCGGCGACGTGGGTCTCGATCGGTTTCGGGTCGCAGCAGCGATCGCAGTGGGACGCGGCGGAGGTGTTGTTCTGTGGGGGCGTCGGCGGCTTATGCGACTTGTTCGGATTTTCCGGTGGCGGCGGGGACGGATTCGAGTGGGGAGTTGTTTGTGAATGGAGGCGGGGATGCGAATTGGGCGTCGGATGTGAGTGAGGCGGCGAGGAATGTGGTGAGGAAGGAGAAGGAGGGTGGTGGGAATGGGGATAGAGAGATTTTGAATGGTGGATTTGGTCAAATTGGGAATTTTGATGGTCAGGGGAATGAATCTGGGTATGGAAGTGAGCCCGGGTATCGAGGAGATGCTGAATTTGGATATGGTGATGAGTTCGATGAAGAAGAGGATGATCCAAGGCTGTTGTTTTGGGGACAAAATTTTGGAGGTATATTCTGAATTCTTGAATAAGAATTTCTGACCAAATATTGTTTCAGTGGTAAAAATCACTTTTTTTTTAGTAGGTTAATCATCAGTTGTCTGTGTAAAGTTGGTAACTTTACTTTAAGGCAGTATCTAAAAAGAATATGAGAAAGCATATGAAGAATTCTAAGTGATAACTTAGCTATTTTTTGCGGGTATATTACACAGAGCATCATATCCTATTGCAGTCAATGCAGCTAGAGAAAGTGTTGGAAGGATAATTGCTTGTAAAGCCGATATTCTGTTTCAGTATGATTTTGATTCATTATGTGCCTGAAAGGATATTGTTGTGCCGATTCTATGAGAGCTGTGGTAGCTAGCTGGATTAATGGTAGCTACATAAGCAAATAATGTTGAGGGCTAAGAGTGATATGGGGATGTCAATATAAAATTATTGCATCATCATCCTATTTGAACTTAAGCTTTAGAGGTTACATGGTGAATATAGACTTAAAGACTCCCTTGTGAGAAGGATCTAAACATACATCATTCAAACAAAGAAACGTGATTTAGGAAACATCAGAATGGGCGTAAGTTATGACTTTGAACCTTTAAAGATGTTGTCTCTAACTCTCTAAGGCCTAGGCACAGAGGGAGTGTCTTACCTCCCAGCAAGTAGTCGCAAATAAATATTTCCCACCAAATTTGATTTCAATTGGGGAAAAAAAAACTTTATAACACACTAAGTTTTCAGTTGGCCACCCAGCCAGCCAATCCATAACTTGTTTAGTATTTGGCACCGTAAGTATCTTGTGTAGGTGTTTGGTGCAGCACACAGACTAGATGATCATCATAAATTCGTACTCCTAATGCTCAGTACTGGTGACATTAGTCTTTATTTCTCTGTTTAGTTGATTCATTATTTTATGAATATTGAAGCTATTGCAAATAATAGTAGAAATTTCTCCCATTAAAATTACGCATGCTATTTACTAGGGTTGGAATGTTAACCATACACTTCCCAATTTTCATTACAAACTGTAGTTTTCTCAGGGTAAAAAGTTCACTTTTGTTCTGTCCTATATTTAGCTACTTCAAGTTCATTGTGTTTCATTCTATTCATGAATTTGCCTTAACTATCATAGTTTGGCTCAGTAATGTAGTGTTAGTTAGATCTGTATTTGCAGCTGATTGATGAGATTGGCGCATTACCGATCTGTTAGCTCCAGTTACATTCAACAGAATCAATCTACTCCATGATCTGCATTGGTGTTAGATAGTACTGTTACGTGTCTACTGTGCAACCTTGGAAATCATTTCAACAAATATTTGCATGTTAGTTCATTAATTCAGCTCGACATGTCTGACGCCTTATTTTTTCCTTGCTGCGCCAGACACAGATTCTAATATGGATATAGTTGGTGAAAACACCCTTCAAAAGACCCATCATAGATGCCGACGTAAGAAACAGGACTTGAGAATCGTTGATCCTTACCATTAATATCATATTAATTTTCATCATTTGTAAGTTTATTATTAATTTTTTTAATTTTTTTAATTTTGTAATATTTAATATCTTATTAAATTCCATGGCGAGATATGTGCTGTTTCTTTTTTGTGCAACATGGCAAGGTGTGTCACTCCCTGAAGTACATCTGCAGCATTTTGCAAATGCGTGTCTTCCATTTTATCAGATACCATTCCAGCTCTGCTCATATTAGTATAGCAGCAACCATTCTGTAGTTCCCTATTAAATTTTTGATTGTACAGAAGCAATTGTAATTTTTGCAACTAAATGTAAAATTGTTCATTATCATGATGAAAGGATGGGAACTATTTATGTGAGAATATTTGGCTGATGATAGTGAATCTATAGTTCCACCGACAAAACTACGTCATCCTTTTTCTTTTTCTTTTTTGGGAGTGATTTCAGAAATAAATCAAATTACGATGAATAATAGAACACAATTGATTATTGTAAACTGTTCAATGATTCTATGCTTTTTTTTTATACGAATGAGGGTACTACTTAAAACTCACGTTAATGCAACTAATTGTGTTTGTATTCAAATGTTTATGACTTTATGTTCATAGCTTAGGAAATAATAACGATCTACAAAATTGAAGAAAGATGATCAGTGTATTGATGATAATATCCCACATTAAAGCTCCATTAGAAACTTGAAAATAATTGTAAGGTCTACTTATTGTTTGATTTATCTATTAATAATTATCTTGGATATTATACTCCACGTTACGAATAAATAATTATGCAGTACTCTTCAAAATGGAGTTGTTTCGGTAATAACATTATTTAATTTAAAAAACAATTGACGATACTTCAAACATCAAAATTGCGATTCATAAAAAATTAGCATTTCACATAGTATATAATAGTATTACAAAAATATAAACAAATAAGAGTTCGTGCATATCAAAATCCAGATAAATTATATCATGTTTGAAAATTGAATATTTTATTTTGTTAATTTTCTCACTACATAATATTGAACAAAAACAATATTCAAATCTTTATACATGCATAAATTAAGTTAAAGATTATGCATGTACTAAACAGATACGAATTACTGATTTAATTTGACATCAAATACTAGTATTAAATTATGCACGTATAAAGAATTAAAGATTATTATTATTATTATTATTCTACGGAGCAGTTATTAATTATAGTATGTGAGTTTATTTGAATAATCATTACTCAGCGAGTCGGAGTTAAAGAGCAGCCGAGTTGAAGTGACCTGCTTCAAGATTTGAGAGATGAGAATGGAGGCTTTGAGAGCTTACAGATTGGTGCTGAGGGCCACTCGGAAATCGTTTCAAGGAGACGACCTTATGCTCAGGGAATCCGCCGCCGAGGTCAGGAAAAAGTTCGAGGAGTACCGCAACGTTTCCGATGTTAACGAGATTCAGAAGCTTCTTGAAGAAGCTCGCGAGGCTTCTCACTTCATTTCCAACATGATTGTTCAGGCCAAACTCAATTCTCGCGGCGGTTATGGTAAACTTCTCCTTCTTCAATTCCTTCGATCACCAGTGGACTTCATATTTAAGGCGAAGTTTGGTTATGCACTCTATCTATTTGTTCAGTTGCCTGAAAGAAACAATATAATGAAAGATTGAAAGAAACTGGGTTGGTGGTCTTATGAACTTAGTGATAAGATGAATCTTTGATTTTTAGGAAATTGATCAAGATTTGTCCTGATAAAAGTAATCGAGCTCAATCAGCGTAATTTGCTTTAATCTGGTGGGGAAAAAATGCCATTTTGTTTGGTCATTGGAGTTTGTTGGTATGTGTTAATTATTGGATACACTTTAAGCGTTTGGCACATTTGAACATATACAGTTATTTGGTTTAATAGGTACATTCTATAGTTTGTGAGACATGGAAGTTGTGTAATCTACTAAGAGTCATATAGTTATGTACTCTTTCCAAAATTGAAATAGTAGCTTTCTGGCTAACTCTCACTGCATTAAGATTTGATAAGTGGGTGTTGAACAGGTGTCCCGTTAGTCTAATGTCTTCACCAACTTGAATTTAAGACATCCGTCTAGGTACCATTTTATGTTTGAGCTACTGCAGTGATTATAAACAACAACATTTTTATTTTGATTTTTTTGATCAACAATATTATGGGTATAAAATTTGTACCAAGAATATGCATCAAAATGAGATTCATCATCTTTGTGTGTGGGTTTTCATGTGTGGGCTCAGTGTGGACCTCACAATAATAAATGAGGGAGATTATTTTCAGTTCTCGTTCTGTGTCCCAACTTTCTGCACTCTTCTTATCATTTGTCTTGTTGTAACAACTGCTTCTGCCCTTCAGATAGATCTTGAAAATTCATGGACTAGACACATGTGACAAACCCATAGCATAACAAACGATAGTATTGGATGGGAGATGTGAATTGTCTGTTGACTGTCGTTTTGTAATGTTGAATTTTGAACACCCTTCATCTCAGTTACATGTTAACTTTGTAACTGTAATTGCCTTTTTACGATGCGATGCTTTGTCTTGTTGCTGAAATAATTTGTACATATAGCTATTTATATTAGATTACAGGATGTGACAAGGCATACCTTCAATGATTTATTTTGCCTTATGGTAATTGGTATAATGGTCCGTTGTGATTGATCCCGCTTGATTCCAAGAAATAGCTATCTATGATTGCAACTAACTCGCATGCCTACCATTTCTGATGCAGAAATGAAACCAAGCAACGAGCATGCAGGTGCAACCCTTGAACTTCCTTCTGAGGATATGCTTAAGAAGTCTGTATGAATAGGAAAATAATGGACAATACTGATAGAGATGATGCCCGGCCAAGAAAATCTCTGAATAGAAACTTCTTATTGTTTTTCTCGGTACTAGTTATAAAAAATTTCAGGAAGTTTTTGATCCTCAATGCATCAGCTGAATTTAATGCTCTGTGGTTTGTTGAATTTAGTACTTCATTTTTGGCTGAAGAATTTACACTGTTTTAGATTATTACAGTTGTCATGGTCTGTGTTTTTCTTTCTGTTAGGACCATTGTACTCGTTTGGTCCCAATATCAAGTTAATAAAGTATCTTATGAATACTGTGTTTATGCTTGTACATTTGAATCTGAATTTATTTATTATTATTATTATTTTTTTATCATTTGATGATTTACATATACGTTTAAGTAGTTTTGAAAGTGATCTAGCCTATTGGGTTCTTCAAGTGACTTGCAATTCTGTCTTGTGAGTTGCAATCTTCTTTCCATTGATCACGTTGATCACAAATACGGACATTTGCACTTTGTATATTAGTCTAAATTCTCAATTGAAGTGTCGATCTAACATCTTATTTGTTTGGACTTTGGATTTTTTATTTTTTGGCTAAAAGACGAGAATAATTCAGGTAAATGCTTTTTATGTAAACAAACTGACTGCATGTTCCCAATTAGGTAAAATTGTGAAGGTTTCGTTTCTTCATTATGATAAAGACAAGGCAATCGGTCTTCAGGAAAAAAATAAGAAGAAGAAAGAAAGAAAAACTAAACCTGTTCTTTTTAATAGGGTTGGTCCCTTTTTACCCATGGAATTCTTCTTATAGTGCAATACTTTTTCTAGATATCAAACAAAGAAACGCAGTTATTGCAAACGTCAACAAAGATTTGACAAAACCGAAATTTACAATTAGAGCATGTTTGTTTCATGAAATCATTAGCAAAAAAAGGTGAGAAATTAAGTAGATATTAAAACATGGCTGAATTAATATACAATCATCTCTACTAGCTTTAGCAAATAAAACACATAAAGCTACTCTACAAAAATACCATATATCTTCTATTATACTCTAGCAAACCTACGACATTACTTAATAAATAATAAAATTCCTTTCTAACCGATTAACATATTTTTTTTTATAATAATAATAATTTTTAATAGTAAACTGATTAACATATCTATCAACACACAGTCTCAGTAGGGCAAGCCAAGTACCAACTCCAGGTCTTGCTCATCGTCATTCAAATCCATGAATTCTTCCAAGTCCAATTCCTGTGGAGCAAGATTCAAATCCATCTTCATCCTTTTCTCTCTAATTCCCCATGCAGCAGCAGCAGCCATTGCATCTTCTTCTTCATCACTCGGCTTCTCATTCAAATCCGGAGTTGCCCTTTTCTGTACTCTCCTTGAACTCCTCATCGCCTCTTCTTTCAAATCCACCATCCTGCCGCCTATATCATCATTCCACCCCATAAATTCCTCGTTCAAATCAACCTCAGGAGCCTGTGGACGATGATGATGTTGTTGTTGGGATAGATTCATCAGTTTGTCCGAGACAGCAAACGGCCCGCGGAGACTAAGAACAGAGAATGGCATTACTCCAAGCTGTGCCAACACCATCTCCTCTGACTGCTGACCCTCCGATGGCTTCTCAGTCTTGTCATCTCCCATCAACAGAGACAACTTCTGAAGTTGTATTGGCCCCACAAAATCCTCTGCCATCTTCAGTTTCAGTTCTTTCAACGTTGTACTAGTTATATCCACATCAAGACTGAGGGTTATGTTACTGTTTTTACTTGTAACATAAACCATGATGATACTCGATCTTTTTTCTCAAGAATATAATAAAAACGAAAAATCAAATCAAAGAAACTGAAAATTTGAGAGCAGAAAACAAGAAATCGAATAAGAATATGAAGTGGGGTTTGAGTGGGAGTACTTGATCAACTCTCTCTATATATAGGGGTACGTCGAAGTTATTAATTTCTCCAAGTCCTAGTATGATTTTTGTTTTTGGTAGTAATTCCCAGTTCGATTAGGACAAGGTCTTTAGTTTCTTGACTTGGGACTCACGGGGAAAATACCTTCACTTGGGCAATAGGTACTTACATATGTCGATACGAAGTGATAGCGTGGCAATCAAATTTTATTTATCTTTTCAAAATTTTAAATAATTACTAGTAGCTCCTTTTTATTGAAAAAGTTTCGTTAGAATTATTTACCAAATATCAAGTGTATATTTACATTTTAGAATTATTTCAAAAACTAATAGACGTAGTACTGTAGTAGTTGATTGGTGATTGAAATAAATAATTATGAAATATTAATTTTGAGAATATTTTATCTGTTCTCAAGATCATTAATTCAAATGATATTTTCTGTGAAACAATTTTTTTGGTTATTATGGAATAAAATTTTTGAGGAAAAAAATGCAAATATAATATAATCCACGTCAAAATTAAAATCAAAATACAAATTAATATATAAAGATTAAGTAGAAGTTAAAGTTTGTAATTTACAGATAATATATAATCAAAATAAAAATATATTTCAAAATGTAGAACGAACTAAAAATTTTACAATTAAAAGAAAAATCGTTTCAGATCCATCCTTTCAAACGGCAACATAATCAAATTTGCAGACTAAATGAGCAAGGGCAGAATTATCGGAATGAGGATCGTATATTGATGTGGTGATAAAAAGAAAATACGATTAGAGGGACCAAAATGTAAAATAAAATATATAATACATATGAAAATTTTATAAAATTGAGAGAGGTGACCGCCACAATCCTATATAAGACCTACTTGAAGGAAAAATACACACATTACATCAGAGTAAGATATAATTAAACTAGAAGATGAATTCACCAATTCTTTTCAGAATAAGCTAATCTACTCTAATATATGTCTTATTGTTTCAGAGTTGTAAGTTCCCTTTAGAATTATTAGTTCCTTCGAGTTTCGTGCCTTTAATTGGAAAGAATTAGGCTCAGTGACCAAATTGAAAATGAGAGTATAGCACAAGTTGAAGCTAACTTTGAGGATGCTCACTCCTTGGCCTCTGGCAGTTGGACATTAGATAATTTATGTGTTTTGTTTCTGCTTAATTCTGATAATTCTAAACTTGCACATTTCCATGTTTACATTTGCATAAGATTATCATCTCGTGTTAGAAATAATCTAGGACGTTTGTGTTGCATATCATACAGCGCTAGAACATTTTCTTTCATATTTTTCATGACTATACCTTAAAGGAGATTCAGAAGCTTCTAGAAGAAGCTATCGAGGCTTCACACTCCATTTCCAACATGATTGTTCAGACCATACCCGACAAATGGGTATGACTCATGGATAATTGTTAATGGTTAATGAGTCATAAATGAGTTAAATCATAAATGAGTTATTTTTAATTGAATAATAAATAAGTTGAGTTTAGTGGATATGACTCAAATTCATGAACCCATATATGACTAATTTGACTAACACTAAAATTAAATAATGTTTAACACGTTAGAAGAAATTTATATTATTTCCAAACAATTTTGATGTTAATTACTCTGTAATTGAACAATTGGATTAAGAATTTATTACTGTCCATGTCATATCATTTCTTATATATAAAAATAAGAACAGTTTTAATATAATACGTGACAACATATACCAATAACTAAAATTTAATACACTACATGTTATCATGTCCTAATAGGCTGAGAATTTAACAATATACCCAAAACCAAGTCAAAGCCATTAGAACATTAACAAAACTAATTACTTAGCAGTTATTAAGTTAGTTAAATACCCAACCCATTTGCCAAATACAGTTCAGACCAAATTAATTAAGCAGATATATGTAGATTGATCAAGATAGATAACATGCTGAATGAATAAACAATATTTATCCAAGGAATAGCAGCTTTAGCAAATAAGAAAACATGAAGTAATTACTCTACAAAAAACACCATAATACTTTGAATTCATTCCTTTCTAACCACTTAATTAACATATTACTACTAGATCAACAAACTACATATCTTATACTCCATATTGTATTTGAATATTACTTTTGGAGAAAAAATTTGGCAAATTTCTTTGAATAATGTAGGTAAATGATTAAACAAACTGCATATATATTAACAGTTAGGTTTTCTGCAAGTCTGATTCTATCATTTTGTTAAAGACAATTTGTCTTCAAAAAACCTGTTATTTTACTAGAGTTGGACTGGTTTTTTTTCCATATAATTCTTCTTATAGTTATTACGTAAGTTTAAGATATCAAACACAAAGCGGTAGTTAGGGACATTACAACACTAACAAATTAAGATTTGTGGAAAACCAAATTTACAATTAAAGTCAACACAAGTACCTGTTAAAATCATTTGCTGAACACACCAAAATTAAGCAGATATATGTAGATTGATCAAGATATATAACATGGCTGAATGAATAGACAATTTTTATGCAAGAAATAGTAGCTTTAACAAATCAAACAAAAACATGAAGTAATTCCTCTACAAAACACTCCATATCTTCTTTACTTTGAATTCTTTTCTAATCGGTTAATCAACATCTATATCAACACTCTAGGTAGGGTAGACCAAGTAGCAATTCCATGTCTTGTTCCCATTGCTCATCAGCATTCAACTCCTCATACTCTAATTCCTCTGACACTTCATTCAAATCCATGAATTCTTCCAAGTCCCCCCACAAAGTCCAATCTAAATCGCTATTCTCTGGAGCACATTCAAATCCAACTTCACCCTTTTCTCTCTTCCCCATGCAGCACCAGCCCCCATTGCATCTTCTTCATCATCATCGTCACTAGGCTTCTCATTCAAATCCGGCATTGCCCTATTCACTCCCCTCCTCGAACTCATCGCCTCTTCTTTCAACGCCGCCATCATCCACCGCTCTTCCTCCCTGATCAATATATCATTGTCTTCATCATCCCACCCCATAAATTCCTCGTTCAAATCAACCTAAGAGCCTGTGGATGATGTTGCTGTTGGGGTGGATTCATCAGTTTGTCCGAGACAGCAAACGGCCCACGAAGAATAACAACAGAGAATGGCATTACTCCAAGTTGTGCTAACACCATGTCCTCTGACTGCTGCCCCTCCAATGGCTTCTCAATCTTGTCATCTTCCATCAACAGAGACAACTTCTGAAGTTGAATTGGCCCCACAAAATCCTCTGCCATTTTTAGTTTCAGTTCTTTTAACGTTGTAGAAGTTATATCCACATCAAGATTCAGGGTTATGTTACTGTTTTTACTTGTAACACAAACCATGATGATACTCTTTTTTCTCAAGAACAATAACAAAAAATCAAAGGAATTGAAAAACTGAGGGCAGAAAGCAAGAAATCGAATAAGAATATGAAGCGGGGTTTGAGTGGGGGAGTACTTGATCAACTATATATATATAGGGTTCCAAGAAATCCTAGTTTGATTAGGACAAGCTATGTCTTTAGTATGTTGACATATATGGGACATACTTTGGAGTATCTTGACGTGGGACCCACGGGGAGAGGATACCTTGACTGACTTGAGGAATAGGAATTTATACCTAAGTAGATATGTTGATGCACTCACTAGGGAAGCGACAGCTGCCGGGCAAGCAAATTTTGTCCAAGTTTGATTGTTGCACTCTATATGTTTGATCAGTTGCCTGAAAGAACTATGATAATGAATTGCGTAATTGGGTAGGACATATATGTTATGCAATTACTCATGAGATAAATGTGGGATTTTCAGGAAATTGATCAAAATTTATCTGATGAAAGCAATGAAGTTCAATCAGCATAATTTGCTTTACACCGGTGGAAGGAAGAAAATTCCATTTCGTTTGTTGTTTGTTTTATGTTTTGATCATCGGATATACCTTTAAGAGTTTAACACTTTTGGACATAGTTAATTATGTGGAAATGAGATGATGATATACAGTAATGCAATCTAATAGGGTACATTGTGTTGTCTAACATCTTTTTTATAATCATGCAAAATTAATATTTTTTTTTATACAAAAAAATATTGTTTTTGTATGGTTATAAAACAATGGAATACATCATTAAAAAAAAAATTAAAATTCTTGTGCCCTTATTATTACATCATTTTTCAATCCGTAGAATTTAAATTAAAATTTCAAAACAAAGAAAAAATAAAAAGTCCACTGACTTTTGCACGGGTTTGCATGCCCATTTTTCCCACACATAGGATTACGGGAATTGAGTTTTATATCTACTAATTCATAATTTATTTTAAAAATTCATAAATTCCCTCATCTTTATTTAAAAAAATTTTGATTATTAATTTTTTTAAAATTAAATAAATTTTCTAACATACGTAAAAGTTCACCTAAAAAAATCAAAAGACAACTAAATAAAAATAGAGGGAGTAATATGATTTTTTTTAACCATGTAATATTAGTAGATAAGATATATTGATTTTAAAATAATAATAAAAATTATGTAAATGACTTCAAAAAAATTCACATATTATATTGTTTTGACATGATTTTTCAATCAATATGGTTAATTTTTTCTCAAATAGAAAATCAAAATATAAAACAAGTTGGGGAATTATAAAAATAAACTACAACCTTCTTTTTTTCTCGAATATGTGCGCATGTATGTCGGTTTTCTAGCATTAACTTCTCATCGCCAAAACAAATCATACAAACTTTGATATAAGGAGTATTTAATTTTTCAGATCTTTTTAGTTTTTACCCGTGTAAAGGTACAACCTTTTAGCTGAACTTTTATGAGAACAATTTACTTCGTTTATGTACGTAGTTGTTTGCTGAGCTGTGTATATACTGTACATTGTATATTTTTTATAATATCCAAATTTAAAATTTAAAATTCCAACATTTTTTTTTATTAAAGGCTGAACACTTCATAAAGACAGTCAAAAATAATTAATATCCCAAGACCAAAAGAGAATCCAAGTAGATATTTTCCTACACAAGTTCATGAGAAACCCAACTACTCCTTCACAAGATTATCTCATTATTCTCACCTATTTCTGTTCACCATCTCATTCTTTATTGCACTCATAACCTTCTTGCTTCTCTAACAAACTCTTTGATAAAAAAAGTTTTCCAATTCTTCTATAATCTTCAATAGCTTTTTAATTCTTTAAAAGGCCATCCTATTTTATAAGCTCTTATGACTCCATATGCTTCAAAAAAATTCTTGAATTTCTCATCCTTTCCCCTTTCTCTATATTAAAATGTCACAAATTTACATTCTTCTGTCGCTAATGATCTTCGCATCGGTTACAAATTCAGTCTCATCGTCGTCCAAAAACGGCAATAATTACGTCAGAAATGCGTGTAGCGTGGTTCAATACCGCGACATTTGCATCCGATCTCTGTCACCGTTCTCAGCCACAGCCAAACGAAACCCCACGACATGGGCGCGAGCAGGAGTTTCAGTGACGATTGGCGAAGCCAAAACCGTCGCTAATTACCTGATCAAAGTAAAAAAGCGTCGCGTAATGGGAGGAAGAAACAGAGCTGCGCTCTTGGACTGCATTGAGTGCATTCAAGACACAATTGACAATCTTCACAGATCGCTAGGTGTACTTCGAGAACTCAGTAGTCAGACATTTGTTTCACAAATGAGTGATGTCGTTACATGGATGAGTGCTGCTCTTACTGATGAAGACACTTGTTTGGATGGTTTTAGCAACGAAAAAGGTAGACAAATTAAGTCGCTAAAAGGTCGAGTTACTAATGTCACTTATGTTACCAGTAATGCTCTAGCTCTTGTTAATAAGCTTGCCACAACAGGTCCTGAAAGCCTATTGTATCCCTAAATTTTTCATTTATTGGAAATATTAGTAGTTGAATATTATAATTACCATATACGAGAGTTTTTCATAATTTTCAGAATAAGTAGGACTAATGAACATTTGTGTTCTGAAGTGTTGCTTGTCATTGATGCCTAATAAGTTATAGTGTTGCTTATCATTGATGCCTAATAAGTTATTCAGTTCAAATTTGAATAGTTTCTGGAAGTCTTATTTTTTTAAATTTAATTAATTTTAGGGTGGGAATGTGGTGTTTACAAAAGTAATATGAGTTTATACGGTTTGAGTCAACAAAATTATAAACATTGTACGCTATCTACCAATAATTATCAGTAAAAATTTTATAGAAGATAATTGATAAATGTATGATGGTCTACTACGTAAAAAAACACTATTACTATTTCTTCCTTTGTTTAGTCATACGATATTTGATAGTCTCCAACTAATTTATGCTGGACTGAACAACATAACAAGCGGTCGAACTCTGCTATTTAAAAAAGAAATACTCGAATACAGGACTTGGGATAGTTTTACGGGATAATTATCGATCGGTTTATTGCAAATTTCTTACGAGTATAGTTTTGTAGATATAGTAATTTATAAATAGTAACTTGCAAACAGTGTATTATGGGTCCAAAGTTACAAATAGTCACAACTAAAATACAAACTACATTGAAAACATACAAAAAAATAGTAATTTGAAAATAATAATTTATAAATAGTAACTTGCAAACAGTGCATTATGAGTCCAAAGTTACAAATAGTTACAACTAAAATACAAACTACATTGAAAACATACAAAAAATAATAATAACTTGAAAATAATAATTTATAAATAGTAACTTAAAAATGGTACGGAGAAAGAAAATACAACTAGAACTTGATATGGGCCCAAGATTTGCCCTAGTTTTACGTGATTTACCACTAGGTTGAAAGGTCTTAACTACACTTGTTATGGACCTCCTTTTTGACTTTAAAGACTCTCAGTTATATACTAGCCTACTAAAAGATCCAGTTGTAGACTTATAGCCCAATGGTTTAATGGTCTTGCAATGAAGTTGGGATAGTCAGCTAAATAGTGATTCAAACTCCAAAAGCCCATGGAAGTGAAAACGGGCCGTTGTTATACTAATCAAAATCTACTGCACATTTCTTTCTATAACGAAAATGTCAAATATACAGAGTCCACAATCTTGAGATCCTGAAAAGATCATTTAACATTTTAACATACCCTTTTCGTCCCACATAACATATTTTTTTAGGGTGAGTTACAGATTTTAAGACATCTAAAACTCTTGTTTGAATATTTATTTCTCAAGAAAATAAAATAAACTAAAAGTTCAATATTTGAATATATCAATATTGTAAAGTAAATATGGACCAAAGGTGATAGTCTAATGGTAAGACCTCTTTTTTTACTATGACATTAAGGTCACGGTTCGAATGTAACCACGAACAACACCAACAATTTTCACAATTTATTGAAAAAGACAAAATAAGTTATCTCATTCTCCTCTAATAGATACTAGTTGTATCTCAATTTAAAAATTGTGTAAAGAAGATATAAAGAAAATCTAATGCATCTCAACATTCATGTCCCACAGATATATTGTATTTTAGTCATAGTTTTAAAAACAGGATCGGGTTGGACCGGTTAAACTGATTTTTTAAAATATTTTAATTCACATTTTTTAGTTTATAGTAAAACTAAACATGTAATTCAATTATTAACACTACTATATATTCATTAAAAATAATAATTAGGGTTTGAAACATAAAATTTTTAGTATAAGTGAATGGTAATAGTCTAAATTATTTTATCTTATTTTGTTAATTATTGCACTAATTAATTGTGCATAGTAAATAATTAAAAAAATTAGTTATTAGGTTCATTTATGTATTTAAAATATAGTTATAATTTTATTTTTGTAGAGTAAACTATAATTTAAATATATAAAATTAGTTTCACATATATGATAATAAAAATCCAGTTCAAATGGTTGTACCACTAAACCATTGAACCAATATCCCGACCGATTCAATGTCCGATCCGATTTTAAAAACTATGATTTTAGTTAGGACAGAGGTAATATTAATTTGAAACTTTGAAGTTTCTCTCTTGATTTTTCTCATAATAACTAAAAAGTATCGTTAAAGTGTATTTTGTCTAGTTGATAATAACTGTTACTCTGATTTTTTACGCATGAGTTTAAGTAACGTTTTTTATATGTTAAATATTTTATTTTAATTCATATTAATTTTTATTAAAAATATTATTTATTAATAATTTTTTAAAATAAAATAAAATATTTAATATATAAAAAATATCACCTTAAAAATTAAAACGATAATTATTAGCAACAGAACAAAATATTTAAGGACAAATCATATGGGACAATTAGCAAGCACGGCGTTTGTTTTTGGGTTACAGCAAGGAGTGTGTTTTATGCATCACTAATTGGAGTCGTGCGGCGGAAAGTGAAAATTAATAATGCTAGGGACTAGGGAGTATTTATTTGGACGCTATGTTGTCAATTGTCACCTCGTAACAGGGTATTTCTTAAAATTGAGACGCGAAAAACGTGCGATTGCTTTAAACAACCACGTGCTGTTCAATGAATCGCTTTGTATCCAATTCACAAATCTTTTTTTTTAATATTATTTAAGAATTCCTATTGTATTTGGATGGTGGATTGAACCTTGGCCAACTACCGGGCACGATGAGCCTTCAATATCGACCTCCAAATCAATTATTCTTTTTAAATTTTTAACCACTATTAATTTTATATTTTTAATTAAAAATATAAATTATAATTTCTTTTTATAAAATTTGTTATAAATCTATAAGTTATAACAAAATATATAAGTTTGTAATTGAATTTTTTTTAATTTATCGCAAAATAACAAAAAAAAATTAATGCAACTCTTTTTTTAAACAATTTTTTTTTTCAAATGTAATTTTTTTTATGAAACGAATGGAGTATAATTAATTGATTTCTCTCTGCCCCACTTTATTATAGCTTGTTTTATTTTAACTTAAATTTTAAAAGTTTTACATATTTATACTATAAAAATTAAGAATCCCAAAAATTTTAATCGAAATGAATAATGAATATTTTATCCGGCGACAACTTCAATTTTCAAATGTGATGGACTTGATATTTATATACCTTATGTTAACCTTATTTCACTTTTGCATTTTTAGATGGAAATGAAAATTCATGTTCTTTTTCAGGAGTATGAGTTTTTGTTTTTTATTTCCAGTATTTCAAAAATAAATTTACCCCTATTATATGATAACGATGAGGATACGTGCTGTTGATGTTAGAATCCACATGTAGATTTAGAATACTTAGATTCTTGGCCAAAGTAGAAATATCCTGCAAAATAACAAGTTGAGCGGGCTACGGGTGAATTTATATGATATATATCTTGTGTAAAAATAAATAAATTGGTAGAAGTTTTTAGGGAGATCTAGGTTTAGAGAGAGAAAAAATTATTATTTTACGTAAGATATCAAAATAGATAAAACAACTTATCATTAAAAAGAGTAGTCATCTTTTCGATATTTCTGTCATCTTGATCAAAATGACTATAATACGTGTGATGTTCCCATGTTACTTCTCAAGTCAATATTATCTGGTAAGATTTTTGAATTCTTCAAGTAAGAAAGATTGAATTTGGACCTCAACTTCTTTATATAATGGGTTATGGATCGGATCCATGGTCCAGAATCTCATCAGCTATATATCTTTTAGAAGGTCACTATATATTGGTATAATTAATTTATCATTTCATTTAAATCGATATAGTCAGTACCATGCACTCTAAATTTAAAACGTTGCCTTTATTTTCTTGAAAGGGAAATTACCCCCACCCTCCTTTAAATCTGAAATTAATTACCACTATTATTGTTTATCAAAATGTGTTGTAACTTGGATGTTGGAATTCCTTTAATTTTATTTTTTTTGGGTGACCATTTTTTTAAAATGATATCTTATTAAGGTCACATGTGAAACACATTTTACGAAGATTATACGGTGTCAATTGAAATATTATATATACATGAATGGACATTGACCTATTAACTTAGTCTTTTTGATTAGACTGAACATGCATTTATATATGATTTGTCTTTAAAAAATTTGGCTTAAATGTCAAAAACGAAAATAATTAATTTCATCATAGTAGATTCAATTGGTTCAAAATGTATGCAAAGTAGGTTATGGATCCTTGTATAGCCTATGTTTGGGACCCCTGCAATTAGAGATGATAATTTTATCCGACTCGTTAATTTTTCGTCAAATTTCGACCCTAATAGTACCCGATTAGTTGAACCTTATAGGGTTAGGGTAGGGTATGAGATTTACTATCTCACCCCATTTAACTCCGATTCCGACCCGTTTATATATAAAACATATTTTATAATGATTTTAGAAGATTTTGTAAAAAAATAATATAAAAAATAAATAAATTAAATAAAAATTATAATTTTAGGTAATTGGGCGGGGGCAGGACGGGTTTGGTAGAATCGTTAACGGGGCGAGGCGGGTTTGGGTGACTATGTAAGTTTAGCCGGTAAAGTTTGGGAACAGTTCTCCCGCCTGTCCCGTTACCATGCCTACCTACAACTTATTTGCTCCAGCCGCCACTCCACACTACAGAACTTTTGTTCCTCTTTGGAGAGTTTAGATTTCTTCCGAGGTGATTATTTTTTTTTCCTTTTTTATTACATAAAAGTTTAGGTGAAGTCCCACATTCCCAATTCAAAGTTAAGGCGTGTCATCGATTTTTTTGAGAACTTACAA
Source organism: Centella asiatica (assembly GCA_014636745.2). NCBI lineage: Eukaryota > Viridiplantae > Streptophyta > Magnoliopsida > Apiales > Apiaceae > Centella > Centella asiatica. Next base: position 4,346,863 of record CM025786.1, on the reverse strand, counting down.
TGATATTTATAGAATTACGATGTGTCACCAATTTATTTGAGAACTTACAATAATATTTACAGATTACCAATTAAATAGGACGACAAATTACTTGTTATTTGATAAAGGCAAATTTGTTTAAATTTATTATTTATATGCTACATATCCCCTGCGGGGGATCGTAATCAGTTGTGATCGTTTCCATAATTATTTATTAATTTTGTGTGTGAATTTATCACCATACTTTATTTTTCAATTAATCGTGTTTAGTGTCTTAAAACTTATAATATATTTTTATCGAATTTTAATTTGTTTACTGATTTATAATTTAGGCATAGAACTAGAGAATTTCATAAAATGAACTTTTAAAGGATCTTTAACAATCAATCATATGTATTACCGAGATCCAATAAATTCAACATTTATCTCTTTATTTAAATGTATAAATTAGACAAATACGTCCCATTTAATCGACTAAAAAAAAGGAAAAAGCAACCCTTCACTAAAGTTCCACTAGGAAATAGCTTATGGAATTGTCTTGGCCAGCAGGATAATCATGTGCCGGAAGTCCTCAAAAGTGATAAAAGGGTATCTCTTTAGTAACTTTATTGATTACAAAAATAGAGATATAAAAGGTCGATGCATCTAATCGTGTGGCAGCATATAAAATAAAAAATAAAATATAAGTTTTTTTTAATACCATTTTTACTTTGTTATGAATATTATACTTGTAATAGTTAAGATTATATCCATAAAAATGATATATAATACGGATTACTTGTTTGTATTCTTTTTCTTTACCTTCACTTCGAACGTATTTTTGGAGTTTGAAAACTAAGGTATTACATTTACCAAATTTATTTGTTTCTTTGTTCCAAAAAAAAAAAGTATATATCGACAAGTTAAAAAATTTTACGATCTAAAGCTTGGTAAATCTTATTTTAATTGTAGAATGTTTAAGGATTAATGACATTTTAATATTTTCTAAAATAAAAAATTTCACTTTAGTGGGGTAAGTTTTTCTTTGTTCTACTTTAGTCAAGTACATAATTTTTTTTTCTTTTCTCTCTTCCACCTCCACGACATCATCTTCTTTCTTACTTTCATGTTAGTCATCTTTACCTCTTTATCGTCATTGGAATCATCATCGATAGTATAATCGTCATTATCTTCACAATTTTCATTCCAGACACCAACAAAAATAGATTGAAAATATCTACACATTACAAATCTAAAATGTTCGATCTAAGTCATCAAATTCGTCATCATTGTCGACACCGTTATAACGGTTAGATTTGCCACTTCATCGTCAGCGACACCACCATAGTAACTTCCATTATCATATGTTGTGAAAAATAATCCAAGATCTAAACAATAAAAATTTAGATATAAACTTGAAATTCAAATTTTATTCTTCTTTTTAAACGACATAAACTCAAATCTAAATGAAATAAATACTTAAAGTTATTATGTGAATATTTTAAAGTTGTTATGTGAATATTTTAAAGTTATTATGTGAACACCTTATAATTATTATGTGAACATTTTAAAATTACTATGTTATGAAAAATAATATTATATAAACAACGTAAAATTATTAATTAACTTAAAGTTATTATTTAAGACTCAATAGTATTAAACTGACGACAACAAAAAATTATCCATCTAAAGTAGTATTTTGTTTAGAAATACATATCAAACCATATTTGTCCCAATACTTGATGCGGTTCATAGTCATTTTAGGTAATAAATTAAGTGCATTTTGACATTTCTTCGACACAAGGTGTTCTTTGACATCACATGAAAAAAGAAATAAAATAAGAAGACGATCAATATCAATAATGGAAGGAACTATCGGCCCCAATCTATTTATTTAAGAGTGGTCATTTTCTTCTCTTCTCACTCGGTCTAAGATATTAATTAATATTAGTGTAAACGGGGTATATATCACGCGTGTGCAAAAAAATTTATATATGTTTTTCTTCTTTTAATATGTTTATGGTGAGAAAAATTACGGACACAAGTGAAGATAAAATAAGAGTTGTTTTAATTGCAATTGGCAGTTTTCTTTTTTTATTTATTTGCTGATTCAATTACACAATGACAAATTGACAGTTATTAAGAGACTTAACTTCTTAATATAATAGATTAGTATTTGGAACATTTCTGCATGTGATTTTTTTTTTATTAAATCTAATATATATAAATAAATAAATAAATAAATAAATAAATATATATATATATATATATATATATATATATATATATATATATA
>CM025786.1:4283789-4344599 GCA_014636745.2 Centella asiatica | reverse complement strand
ATATATATATATATATATATATATATATATATATATATATATATACATGAGAAAAAAGAATATAAGGCATGACTTAGATAAGTTTGCCTAAAACTACTAATTAAAATGATGTAGTCTAAGATTCAATAGCTCTTCATATGGTTTTTATTTTTTATTTTAAAAAATACTACAATTAAAAAAAATATGATACAAAATTATTATTATATCATTTTATTAAATAACTTTAGTCGAGTTTAGCTAAAACATACTTTAGATTTCCCTATCTTTTATATATATATATATATATCAATGATATTAAACGGTTGAAGGGGAGAAAGAGAATAAGTTGGAGATTTCGAAAAGGTTTAAAAAATTATAAAATAAGTCCTCTAGATAGTATAGTAGATTAGTGAATATTTGGTGTAATTTTATACTCCGTATAAGTTATTAAGATGTTTTTAAAACATAAAATGATGACTACACTAAGGTTCTCCCGGATAAAATTGAATGAAAATTATTGAATAAATAAATAATCTGAATGATTTTAATGAATTAGAAATTAAACCTAATTTGAGTACTATTTTTTTTATTTGTTTGATAATATAAATGTCTGAATAATCTAAATGACATAGTTTTTAATTTTATTCAATTAAATTATTTTTCTTGATGGTTCAAATATAATTCTTAATTGAAAAAACACGAATCTCTCTGTACTATTCATACTACATATATAAAATAACCAACAAAAGTGTTAATTTAAAATATAAAATTTTATAGTCTATTATCGTAAACATAAAGAGTAAGGAATCGTTATGTTTAGATATATTTTTTTTACAAGTTCTCCTCATTTTTTGTGCATCAAATACTTGTATTATGCGAAAATATAAAAGTAAAAAAAGACTGAAAGTAATAATTTTCAAAAAAAATAGCGTCAAATATTTCTCTTCTTGCTTGCGCGTCTTTTTAATATCAATTATCTACCACCAAAGAAAAAAGGCAAGTTAAATAATATTATATAGAAAGTTACGGCTTTATATATAATTAATACAGAGTATACAGAAAGTTAAGAGCTTCGTATAGTTTGGTTGGAGTCGAGACATTTGAAAACTATGTGATCATTATTAATTCGTTTACTCGTTCAACAAGTAAAATTGGCTGATTCGGCCGGTTATGCTCTTCAAGGTTCAGCCCAATTAAAATTCAAATTAAACAAACTTAATAATTTGTTAATTCAATTAAGTAGTCATTTAGCCCATTAAATTGTTATGAAACATAGTCTAAGATAATTATCTTAAGAGTCATATGAGATTAATGCATATGCATTGTCCCCCGTCCCATACTCTATAGGCTATATCTCTATCAACACGTAACCTCCAAGTCAACTAGTTCTTCATTTCAAACTAAAAATATACTTCCTAAAAATTTTCATTTTTCAATAGTGTGAATATATTCTTTTCCATTCATTAACAATAATAGTTTTAAAATTTTATTATTATTGACATATTGTAATAATTTAATCAAATAAATGAAAAGGTTTATTTTGTATTATATCATCTTTATTTATTGTTTATAGGGGAAATACATACTAATCGAGAAATGTGACAATTTGACTTACTCCTTCTGGTTTATATGTGTCTTTTAATTTTTTTGGTACATAGATTTATGTGAATTTTTTTATATGTTAAATATTTTATTTTAGTTAAAAATTATATTCATATTAATTATTGTTTAAAATATTTTTCATTATTAAATTTTTCAAAATTAAATAAAATATTTAATATATAAAAATTTCACATAAAGATATGTGTGAAAAATAATTAAAAGACACGTATAAAAATCGGAGGGAGTATTATTGTAAGGTAGTTTTGTGATTTGAAGTTACATTTAATCATCGGTTTAGCTAATTAATATATTTTTTAATGCATAAATTCTTTTAAAATGATTATTATTGTGAACGGAAAAAAATGTGCGCGGTAGGAGCAAGAAAAGACAAGACATTAAACTCAAAATATGCATAAAGCGATTCAACGTTAGTTAATATTTCATTATTATTATATATCATATATATCAAATAATTAATCAATTAAAAAAATACCATTCAATATTTTATTGGGCATAATATTTTTCAAGTTTACCATGCTAGCATTCAGTTATAAAATTCAAAATGCATCACTCATTTTGAAAACCAATAAATTAAGTAGTTTTCACACAATTATTAGTATGAAGCATTTAAAAGAAAATTTTGATGATCGTTGGAAATATACATATCGGTTTCAAACTGTTTCGAGTCTTTGCCTCATAAAGCTACTCCCTCCCTTACAACTGAAAAAAAAAAAAAAGCATTTGAAAATAAATTTTGTAATATTTTTTATATTATAACACTTTTTTTTCAAAAAGTTGTTATTATAATTTTTTTATTGAACAATTATAATAAATTTCATAAAAAAAAACTTATTATTTGTACACGTGTTTCTCAATCAAACGTATAATATTAATATTTGTTAAAAGACCAAATATTTTTTTTTTGGGACATATAAAGTATTCTTTATTGCCTACCACTTAAAATTCCGTTAAATTCTAATAAAATTCGCATAACGTTGATTAGTAGCATATGTTTTAAGTGTTAGTTCCTCTTTTATTCTCCAAATTTACTTAATATTGCATCACTCTCATATAAACCGTTCACTTTTTTACACGTAAGGTTCATTTAATTTTTTTATAGTTAAAATTTTATTCAAACGAACTCTTATTTAATATATTTTTTATTATTAATTCTTTAAAAATAAAAAAAATTTACTTAAATTTACATATAAAAAGTTGGAACGGCAGTTATTTTAAAATGAAGTGAGGATCTTTTGAAATATTGTAATTGTAATGTAATTATGATTCGAATTTCGGATTCCCAAACCAAAAAAATAATAAAAACGTTCCACAATGCTAGAAACCTGATGGTCCCATCATTTTGTTTTCTTACTTAAAGTGAGAATTGCTTAAAAAGACTAAATCATCAAATATTTACTCTGTACATGACATAACATTAGAGTTTGATTATAAGGGAAATGGTAATCATGCTCGATAGTCCAATAAAATAGGTGGTTCACATAGATCTTGACTTTTTCAAGAAAAATGAACTTCCAAACTACTCAAAGTTTTCTTATACCCTCAACGCGCCCGCCCACCCTAAAAAAACAAAACAAAAAAATGTTTTCTGTACCAAGTTAGGGTTTAAGCACCTTTTATTGGTCCCTCTATAAGCTAATTACCCAAGGGATCGGTTATGAATTTATGATAGGCAATAAATATTAAGGAGATATTAACAGGGGCAGATTCAGTGTAGGATGAGGGGTGAAAACTATTCGTTGATTTTTATTTATTTATAATTATATCTAGAATATTTTTATAATTTTAAAATTAAAGATGCATTTTTTTGATTTTAAAAAGAGTTCAATTTGAAATTGATACATTTGTATAATGTTTTTATTATAAATATATTATTTTTAGAATTTATCATTACAATACTCTTATTTTATCATTAATTTAATATTACAAATAATTTTTTTTTAAAAACTAATTTTTTGTAGAATAAATTTCAATAGTTTTGAAGTGAATATTATGAAGTACGTAAATATTACTCTTATGTATAAATTTTTCTATTTTTAGATTATAATAGATATTCTGATTTTAAAATAGTACTATATTTTGAAATATAGAGTATTATAATTTAATAAACTTTGGACTTAAAAGTGAAGAATAACATAGTAATATTGTGAATCTTCTGAATTCAATATTTTTTTAATTATAATACATTAGTATATTAACAAATTCATTTTTATTGCACATTTAAATTTTTTTGATCCCTGCTACACTAAAATCTAGTGTCCGCCACCAAACATATATATATATTTAAATTACAGATACATTTTACTTTGTTTGTTTTGAAAGATGATATTTTCAAATTTAAATCTAATATAACTTTAAATATTTGTGATATATTAAATATTTAAGTTGAAATTTGTTTCGAGAAGTTCTCGGAGATAATAGGGCGATCAAATTGTGATATCAAAATAACATAAGTGATGTACTTTTTAACTTTTATGCGAATAAATATTTAGTAATATTGATAGATTACTTAGTAATTTTAATAGATCAATTAATAACATAACATATCATTTAATAATATTTATTAATATTATCAATAAATATGTTAAAATTATAAAAAAATCAATTAAATTAATTTTTTTTAATAACACTCGAATAATATAATTGGAAAACAAAATCACTAAAATGAAAATAAAATTCGCATAAGCGTCGGCATGTCAGTTGATGTTAAATGTATCTCTTGTGGAAAGCACTTATGAAGTAGCATCATAACATCCACGCGCCGAAAAAGAGAGTGCAGGAATTCCCGGCGACAATTCCTCACTTGGCGGCAAGTTGAAGCCTTCACCATCTGACCCTTTTTTCTCCCTACATATACACAAACTCAAATCTCTCTCCCTCCACCTATATTCTCTCTCTCTCTCTCTCTCTCTCTCTCTCTGTCTCACGCTAGTCATCCCTCTTCCTCCAAAATCGTAGAAAATTGAAAGACCAACAATGGCATCCGAATTGATATTCAGGGGGCACGAATCCCAACATTCGCCGGACGAGTATTTCCCCAAACCCAACAAACCATGGTCCTCCGCTATCCGTCCCATTCGTTACATGCTCCGCGAGCAACGTCTAGTTTTCGTCCTCGTCGGCATTGCCATCGCCACTCTGTTTTTTGCCGTTCTTCCATCCTCCCCCTCAACAGCATCCGCGAACCACGCCGCGATCTCCGCCGACTACTTTCCCCACCGGTCGGAGTACCAAAACCGGGTGGCCGCATTGCGAACGTTTCACTCCGGCGGGAAGATTCCGTTGGGGCTGAAGAGCAAGGGGCTGAGAATCGTTGTGACCGGCGGCGCCGGTTTCGTTGGCAGCCACCTCGTAGATCGGCTGATTGCCAGAGGCGACAGCGTGATCGTCGTCGACAATTTCTTCACCGGGAGAAAAGAGAACGTAATGCATCACTTTGGGAACCCTAGGTTTGAACTGATCCGACACGACGTCGTTGAGCCGTTACTATTGGAAGTCGATCAGATATATCATCTCGCTTGCCCTGCATCTCCAGTTCATTACAAGCATAACCCCGTCAAAACTATTATATCCTTTTTTTTCCGTTTGAGTTTACAAATTTAGACGTTTTTACCATTAATTTATTCCTTCCGATACTGTTACGATATTTAGAAATTTTTATTTTGTTTGAGTTAATTTATCTTTATTTGTAAAAATTAAGGTTGATTTGATTTGTGTTATATTTTTGGGAGACCTTAATTTGATATTGATGTTCACAAGACAAATGTTGTTGGTACGCTGAACATGCTTGGTCTGGCGAAGAGGATCGGTGCGCGGTTTTTGCTAACGAGCACCAGTGAGGTGTACGGAGATCCTCTGCAACACCCGCAAGTCGAGACTTACTGGGGAAATGTGAATCCTATTGGTACGTTTTCTCATTTCCGTCCTTTTTATTTATCTTTGGGTCTACTGTGCCGGAGTTGGGGAATTCATTCTCCGGCGGCGTATGTTAGCGGCGGCAGTGTGGTGGTGGGGCTAAGATTGTCGGAGCACAATTATTGGTAACTTGCGTGCGTCGTACCATGTGTCAATGGTTTGGTGTGTTTTAGGTATGAGGTGTGGGGCCCACCGGCCACATGTTAAACGCCGGTGGAGGTTATGAATGACTAGTTGAACATAGATCTGGTCGGGTGGGATCAACCCCGTGATTTCTGGTGCAGTGATCACGGTCCTCGTGGAGTCGCTCCTTTTTTGTTTTTGTTTGATTCTGCACTTTGAAACTGAAATGACATTGAACAGGTAATGACACTTTTTTTTTTATAAATATTTTGGCCTTAAAATTGGGGAAAAAAATCGATTTGGATTGAATAATTTTCTTACAATTTTTCATCTTCCATAAATTCTGGAAATATAGTTTGAAATGTAATAGCTTAAGTTTGAATATAACAATCCTATATATATAGTATCTATAAAGATTTTTTGAATTATTTGTTTGGTTCCAAAATTAGAGAGATATATGGCTTTTGTATAAGAAATTTCTAGTTCAGAATTGAGGTGACTAAATCCCATAACGGATATTGGCGGCACATAATTTGCCACATTTGTTTGTGTATATTTTTTTGGTGAAATTTGTTAGTGTTTCTTGTATTATTGTTCTAATATACTCTGTATATACTTTTGAGTATTACAAAGTCAATACAGTAAACTTCTTAGGTGGTGTTGTCAAATGCAATTATTTACTCCCTCTATTCTAAAAAAAAATATATATATATTTGAAGATAAATTTTATTTCAAAAATAGAGCTAACATTTGTATAAAATTTTCACTATAATGTCATATTTTTCAAAATTTGTCATTATAATATTTTTATATGATTTTTAATTGAATATTCATAACAATTTAATAAGAAAAACTTATTATTTCAACATGTAATTCTAGTCAAATATATATTATTAAAAATTTTTAAAAGTACAAATGTTATTTTTTTTGTGAAACGGAGGGAGGGAGTAGTTTTATGGGTTCATTGATTGCCGATCCCAACTAGTTTGGGTTAAAAAGCGTTGATGTCTTTGATGGTGTAAAGAATCATAAAATTTCACTATTTATTAGGGTAAACTTAAGCAGATGATTTTTTTCAATTATGTCTTATATAAAAATACTTTAGTTCTGGGTATCTGACAAATAATATATGGGCAGGTGTTAGAAGTTGCTATGATGAAGGAAAAAGAACTGCAGAAACCTTGACCATGGACTACCATAGAGGTGCTGGAGTTGAGGTTAGTAAGCCTAATATAGTAATACCGATAATGATCTGATTCATATAATTAACTCTTAAAAGCTGTTGCTTTTTAATTTGGTGGTTAAATTTTCAATAATAATACTCCGTATGGAGAAATATATAATTTTGCTTATATACGAAATATATATGTGTAGGTGAGGATTGCTAGGATATTTAACACATACGGACCTAGGATGTGCATTGATGATGGTCGTGTGGTCAGCAATTTTGTTGCGCAGGTACTTAATTAGTAGAGACTTTTATCACATATTTTGTTTTTATATTACATTTTATAACTAGAATATATTGAATTGATGATAATAATTATTATTAAAAAAAAACTTCAGGCATTGAGGAAGGAACCATTAACGGTTTATGGAGATGGAAAGCAAACAAGAAGTTTCCAATATGTTTCAGATTTGGTAAGTGACTTCTTGATGATCAAATATTCAACTAAAGGCATGATGTGTTCTTAGCTGGCTGGTTGACTGTTTCTTTTAAATATAATTTTCATAGTATCAAATGCTTTAAAAAATATTAATCACAACGTAGTTGGTTTTCCTGACCTTTTGTTTTTTGAAGTTGAATGCAGCAAAAAAAGTTGGTGAAATTACACTTCAAATTATCATTTCGTTTCGTTTGTCGGGATATTTTATTTATTTTCTGTTACTAAGCTGTTTGCTTGGACTTGTCAGCAATAACCGCAATATATTTAGGTTTACAGTTTACTTAGTAGATATTTTAAACTACTTTTAGCATCAAATGGATGTTATTAGCACCAAAAAGAAAAGTGGCATAATTTGTTTGCAAATATCATCCTTCTTTGTGTCCACCTGCACTTTGGAAAATGAAAAAAGTGCTACTCCCTCTGTCCCATTTATTAAGCCTCTTTTAGTACAGAAACTTGGTTAACAAAAATGCCTAATCGATGATGGGACGGAGGGACTAGTATAATAAGAGTCAATAAGATTTTTTATGTATTATAATAAGAATAATATAACATCTAAAAGTTCAAAAAGAAACAGGGGACTTAAATTTCCGTTCCAACCTTATCTTTCCCGTCTTGTTAAAATTCACTTAGTTTATCTTGCCAAAGTAAATGCAACATTATGTATGTTTAGGAACAGCAGGACCCTTTCTCATGTGGCAGGTTTCAATTTTTAGATCCTCTGCAGCATGCAGTATACAGAAGACAAATAGCTTGTTAAGTGGACCATGCTACTATGATTAATTGACTGCTACCAAACTGAGTTAGAAAAGTAAAAAAGATCAAGCTTAGTCCTTCGTTTAATGAAGAAGGAAAGATAAATTATTTAAGTGGATACACTTTGAAAATACTAAGAAAGTGACACTTGAAGGTCTTCAAAGTGTTGAAGAACATTTAATCATCATATATTTTATTTTATTTTGATTAGTTAGCATAAAAAACCAGTAAACTCTCATCCTGCAGTATGATGTGTGTGTGCGCGCGTGCGCATGTTTTTCCTCTTTTGACAATAGTGTGCTGTATTTGACCACGTCTTCCTTTCTAGGGTAGGATTTACCCTGGGTCACCATTATGTGTTGTCTAGATTATGATTTTTTTCTTCTTAATTTTCTTTGCTTGGTAGGGACAAGGTTTTCTAGTTATTGGATTTTTTGGTAATTGGATATAATACTTGACACATATCTCTAGATTTACGAAAAAAGATTTATGCAAATTACAGATGTTGCTTGCTCTGATTTCCAATTTATTTGGTAGGTGGAGGGTCTTATGCGTCTGATGGAAGGAGAACATGTAGGACCTTTCAATCTTGGAAACCCTGGAGAATTCACCATGCTTGAACTTGCTCAGGTGCGTATGTTTTGTTGATGAATAAATCTAAAATCTAAAACTTGCAATCCACTTTTTAAAGGTTGTCGCGCTGTCATAGTCAAAATCTCAATAAAGTTGGAGATTTGGAAAATATCAAGGCACATTTTTATGTTATAAAGTTCTCTGATAAATTGATTTTAAAACAAGTAGAGTGCAAGTAATTTTGTTCATTCAAGTGCTCAACTTTTCAATTAGAAAGAATTACCAAAGCCCATCTGCAGTTTATTCTCATATTCTACAAATAACATTTGTAATTTGATGCACAGGTTGTCCAAGAAACAATAGACCCGAATGCAAGGATAGAATTCAGGCCAAACACTGAGGATGATCCACACAAGAGGAAGCCTGATATTACAAAGGCGAAAGAACTACTCGGTTGGGAGCCGAAGGTGCCTCTTCGCAAGGGTCTGCCCCTGATGGTATCGGACTTCAGGCAACGCGTGTTTGGTGACCAGAAAGAAGACAGTGCTACAGCAGCTTAGGAAAATAGGAGCGACGTGTATTTACCTCGAAAGTGATGCAAGGGAAGGAGAAATTGTTCGACATGAACAATTTTTGGCTCCTTTTTTCCCACTTAGTACAGTAGCAGCCTGCAGAAACAAGAGCTTTATGTGCCACTTGCATATAGATTTGGATCTTCCATTGTTTTGGGGTCCTCATTTGTATTGTAGTTGCTCTCATCCTATAAAGACTTTGTGTAAAATACTATAGCCTGCCTATCACAAAAATAACCTTTTTACATGCTAATTTTGAATGCAATCATCAGTATTGGCATCATTGATTGCTTTCGATATTCATTTACCGAATTTTCTTTTATATGATATATCATTGTTGATGAATGAATATTTCTTTACATGAAGAGACTGTAGTTGTAGTTGTAGTTGCACAATGGTCTTATCTGGTCTCAATTAGGAAACACATTAAAATTTAATCATTTGTAAAAGACAATGTGAAATATAGAGTAACTTTCTTTCAGAAATACGTGATATATTTTTTGAGAGGCGATATTAGCAAGATAAAATTATATTTTCAGAACATCAAACGTCACTTTAGTGATTTTTATTAAATGCTCAATTGTTCTGACGACATAAATTTTGGTTTGAACATATCATTTTTCTTAAATTTTCTTTTGTTACACGGCGAACACTCATGCTCAAACACCCACATTAATTCTCACCGTATTAGTTGTATCTATAAACCAATAGTTAGATGACAAGTTCCTAGAATAATATTTTGACGCAAAAGAATCTTCTGCAAAAAGTTTTGAAGATGACGCCAATCATCCAGTGCGTTTCTAGTTTAAAGTAATTTCGTCAACCATTATTAGCCAAGAGTACAGACTAATCTGTGATCTTAAAACAGAATCCAATCTGATTCGAAACAATATCCTTATCGCTAGTCAACTTATGAAATTATTTTAAAAAGATGTACGCATAAGAGGAATGGACAAATTTGTAATAAAACTCTAGCATACACCTTCTATTCCAAATTAAATGATCGATTTAATAAAATTTAAATATTATGAAATTGTATGTCATTTCAAATCAACAACGGATACAACCAACTAAACAATGATCAAAGAATATCTTATAGTTATTTAAAGAAAAACCTTCGTATCTTACAAAGTACTTTTTTAAAATAAACACAAAATATTTGATTTGTATGCCTAACGAAAATTTTAAATCACAAAATCTGTTCTTCATAATTTAGACAAAATTCTTAACCATCTCTCGTTTCGCTTAGAACATCTATTTTACAACAAAGAACCAACTCATTTGGTATAATTATGATACGAAGAAGTACTACTTAAATAATTACCGTCATATCAGTTGCTTCCAAAACCTATTAAAAAATTTATTTTTATTTTTTACTTAATGAAACATATGGATGAGCTGAAGCAGTACAGCACTTTAAAAGATTGATAGAAACTAGATCATAGATAAATTACCAAAAATAAATAAATAAATAAAACTCTAAAAACAAAGCGAGTTTGAAAGATTGACAAAATCTAGATCATCAAAAAACAAAACAAAAAAGGGAAAAAAAAAAAAGAACAAGAAGAAGAAGTGAACAAAAGCAAGCCAAAATAGAAGACCAGTATGATCACAACAAGCATAGTCTTACTATTATGGTTCCTATGCCAAGTGCAATATTGATGAAAAATTACATTTTGAATGTATAGCCAGTAATTCTTAGCTTTACCATCTCCATTAAGCTTTACATATATATAGAGGGGAACTTCTGAATATAAAAGTTGTTTGAGACGATGAGCACTTTAGTCCCAGATCGAAACAAGAAAACACAGAGCCTGGAAAGAAAATAGAGTACTACATATCAAATTTGCCAAGCAGCGTGATACTCTGTTAGTCTGTTAAGGTAACTGCAGCAGATAATTAGATACACCAGCATATTCCAAAGTCGAAACCATAACATTAAGTAATTGACCAACTCCATATAGAAATTAAAAAGTAAGAATCACTTAAAATTAAGTAGCCATGGAATTAAGTCAAAGCAACCTTCATTACCACCTACACTCTTTACAAATCTGATAGAGAAGTTAGTTGCAACAGATGGTGTAGGTCCAGATCTGCTTTTAAATAGTACCTGGGCATCAAAGAATCTGTATTAATATTGAAATAAAAGTACCACATTTTTTCCTCTTTTATTTATTTATTCTTCTGAAATTTAGAATACCACTTTGGGTTGCTGTGCTAAATCATACATACTTCACTTGGGATTTCGAAGGACAATGATCACAGAATCTCCTCGAAGAAACATCTTGCTGATAAACCTGTCTTTGTTAACTGGAAGTGCTTTCTTCTTACCTTTACCGGTTTTTGGAACCTGAGAAAAAAATTATATATGAATTATTCGTGGCATGTGATATTGTGAACCAAAATTTGTAACCAATCAAACATGATATTAGTGAAGTTTATCCATTGTTAAAGCCAACCTCAGTCCACATCTCTCTGACGTTCTCCAGTACCATGTTACAGTGTCGATCAAAAGCTCTTACACGGCCCAGAAGTTTTTTGTTGTTCCGGCAATTGATAAGAACCTGGATGCACGCATAGAGATAGAAAGAAGAAAATTATTTTATGTATGGGACAATACTAGGGCAGAGCATTGCGTTGTTATAAACCTTTTATTGCACTAAAATATTTAGGAACATACCTGTGTGTTATTTTTTACACTCATCTTCAACACAGAAAGTGGCCCTGTGTTGAACTCCTCCTCCTCATTCTTGGCCTACAAGATTGAGCAATAAATATAGAGATCAAGTCATATTAAGGCTTTTTATATGCAATTACAGAGCAACCTAGCAAAAACGACGAGCCTACTTGATCGGGAACGCAAGCAAAGATCAAAGGAGTCAATTCCTTTATTTATTTAGAGATTTTATTATTGTGGAGATTAATGTAATTAGTTATTATTGGTAGTATTTATTATTACTAAGTAATTTCGTATTTATAATATTAGGCCCAATGGGCTTAGGATTTTAATAATAGGGTTTGTTCCCTATAAATAAAGAAATACGTAGTACGTTGTAATTAGACTTTGGATTACTGATTGAATTATTCTCTTCCGTTGGTTGCGATCAGTGAATTTTCTCCCTTCTGAGGTTGGGAAACCCTAGGGGTGGTGGTTCTTCTGCGGTTGAATCCCCCTAGTTCTATCTTTATTGTGTTTTTGTTAATTATTCTTCAATCTTAATCTTGTCCTGCATCACTACTACAACCAAAAGTGAGTAGCATCTATGCAATTACAGATGTCAGAATTTGGGGTGTATAACACGCAGACACACAAATCAAAACTCTTTATGACACATGTAATTCTCATTTGGCTAGTACACATGCCCAAATGTACCAACTGCTACACAAAGTACTCCTTTCATCGAAAATGCTGCCACATTATGTTCGGTCTTTGTGGCATCAACTAAAAAGTAGTGAAAGTGGAGTCAATTCTGTTTTAGTATTTTAGAATGAAGTACTAAAAATTGTTATTGAAGTAAATTGAATACATAAATAAGCAAATTGAAAAAAAAAAAAAGCAGTTGCAAACAATATGAACTGGAGACAATATTAACCGTATATCTACATGCATTATATGAATTCGTGATTGAAGTTTCAGTAATAAAAAAAACAGATGTCAAATAAGAAAGAACAATGCAAAATAAGCATTCAATGAGAAAAGTAATAAATATTGTGATTCAGTCACATGGGGTAATTGACGTAACATATAGAAAGTAGTGGAAAAACTTACAGGGACATCCTCATCCATAGGGCGACTGCAAAAAAAATTAAAAGATAGAATTAGTAACATCCAGAAATATAATTGAGAAAAAGAAACGCATGCATATGCAATTTCATCTAGAAAACTGGAGTGAGAATAAACTTTGCGGAACTTTGGTTTTAAAGAAGTTCAAAACTGACTCTAAATTTCGGACAACTAGAGTAGCAGGTAGTATAAAAACTGTTGCTCCAATTTTTATCAAGTTACCAAGAGAACATGAGTTAACTATTTCTATTCACATGTCCATTTTAGACTAAAACCATACGAAAGGTATCATTTAGAGGACAAGTTGATCCACAAGAAGTTCTTTCACACGAAAAGGAACAATGAATTCTCAACAAAAAAAAGTGCTCTCATACAATTATGATGCCTGTATGTTGAGGAAAAATTCCGTTTATAATCTATGTGGATGGTTGGATATCTGTGCGAAGCAAGAACCTAAAGCAGTTGGCACTGCCTTCACAATGCTATTCAATTAAACCTAGTCTCTAATAGTTCTTCGGTTTCTACCCCATAAAACTACCCAAGTTCCCCTAATTCAAAATTCTGCAATTTCTATGCAGCCTTTGACAAACAGAACAGAAAAGGAAGTGAATAAAATCTACAGAAACGCGAAATTGTTTTCATGAATTATCCAGTATCAAAACCTTGCTTACCAAATAACAAAATTCCATTATCAGGTCAGTTCAAACAAAGAAGAATAATTGAATATAATAAAAAAGTTAATAATGTGTTGGAAGATTGACTATACCTCATCTTTGAACGAAGGAAGGAATTCAAAAACCTGCAATACCGAGACAAAATTAGAAAAACACAGAAAACACAGAACCTTGGGGAACGAAAAAGGGTTTAGGGGAGAGAAAAAACTACCAGGCAAATCAAAGACGAAGTGAATCCGAAAGATATCCGAGAAGCGTTTTGAGATATTAGAAGACAAGAGAGTGTGATTTAGGGTTTAGTACCTTTAAAGTGCAGATTTTGGGCGCCCTTTCTCTCCCCCGGGAGATTATAACCGAAAAGTGTGGATATGAGAACAGGGGTGGTGGGTTTAAAGTGGTTTCTTATATGGGCTTTTTAAGATATCCAAATTCATACAATCCAAAGCCCAAGAAAATTTCCAAACCAATTTTTGGGTAATTCAGTTGTCCAATAAAAATAACGCCAATGATAAAAGTCATAAACGAATCGAGTTTAGTTGAACTTGATAGGAGTTTAATTAAATTTGTAGGTTGACGAAGCCTAATCAGGCCAAACAAGTTTTGTTTGATAAATAATTTATGTTGTTGACTTGAGACGCTTCGAGCTAAGCTGAGCCAAACATTAAATCAAATTTACACCATAATTTTGTCTATGCCCAAAAATTAATTGTGTTGTTAATTTGTTCAATTCTTAAAACTGCAAATATTTTACTTCATTTAAATATGAGTGTGTGCGTGTGTGTATAATGTCTGTTAAAACATGAGTATATTTGTCTAATTCTTTTCATAAAACTAAATAAGAGATATATCATATAATTAGAGCATATGCAGCGGGCGGTTGTCTCGTTTTCCACTCAGTTGACAGTGTAACAAAGTTATAAAAATGGGAGATCAGGTGCAATGCAAAGTCCAATTCCAACAGGATGACACGCGTGATGGCTTTAATACAAAAAAATTATTATTATTATTATTTTCATGCTAAAATTATTTAAACATCGAATAGAATATAGTGAAAAGTGAGGTCGAAAGAAAGAGGAAGAAAAGTGAAGTTAATGGAATATTGATACGTGTAACTAGGTATAATTTGGTGAAGATAAAATAAAATTTTTAATTAAGTTGTGATAATGGGTATGTGAATGAAAAAAAAATCTAAATTGTGTGGCGAATGCGGATCTTAAAATGGAAGGTGTGCATCAGTGCACGAGAGAGAGAGAGAGAGAGAGAGAGAGAGAGTAGGCATGTAACCCCTATTCATCATATTGTAACATCATTTGAAACGATATGTCGACTTCGCACCTTCTATGACGTAAAATGACTTTATTACCAACATTAATATAATAACTCAAAATTGTCAAAAAATCAAAACTCATCCGGATAATATTCATTCGGTTCTAAAATACAAGAGTTGCCTTTGTATATTACAAAGGCTATTGATATTTCATTATAAAGGATATGTAAATTAACTTGAGAAATATAATTACTTGGCCATGTCCATGAGCAATCCCAATAATTTACATTACAATTATTAGGAACTCACTGTTATTTCATTTCACATCATAAAAACAAACAAAACATAATGGTCTACATAGAGGAGAAATGGTGCATTCGACTTCCTTTCCACCCACAAAGATACCTTCCAGGCGAATGCTTTCTCTGCGGCTTGTGTCCCTTCGATTTACCGATGCTGACATTCTCAATAGCATAGTCAGAATTTTGCAGCGCTGAATTCTCAGCGAGAACAGAAATGTTGTCATCTTCTGACCTCTTGTCAAGCCACGTGGTGATATCCGCGAAAACTGCCTCGATATTGCTGTCTGGCTCACCTGATGTCAGACCATGCCACATTCCCGGATACAGTTTTATGGTCTTGTCGATGCTGCTTGATCGTTCATACAATGCTCGACTCACCTCAGGGTCTGTCACTGTATCTGCCTCTCCGTGCAACACAAAAAATGGTAATGTCACCTGCCAAGAAACCATTTATCTAAAACTCATTGTACGAATGAGTCATATTCGACAAATTGACTTTGATCACTATGTCCGGATTGAACACCATTACGAATTTATTTATTTATTTTAGAGGAGGGATTATGGATACAGTTACAAGTGTGTTGTTATAGGCCTTGATACGCATAAAGGTGCAATGTATTCAAAGAATTAGACATAGCACGTATCACTTCATAAACAGGTGGGTGACTGCTGGAAGGTAGGTGGAATACTGGTATCACTAAATAACCAATGTCATACTAGTCGTCTACCATATATTTCAGATTTTCAGCATACAAGTTTGGCAGTGTGAAATCATGGCAAAGACTAAAAATAACAAACACATGGTATTATATTTAACAATGTGGGTCCACACAACAGTATATATACAATAAAATGCTTTAAAACGGTAAATTTTAATTAAAACTATTTGTACTGATGGACCTTTCTATGACCAAAAATGCTACACAAGCATGACAACTATTCAAAACTTTCATATAATGTACAAGACAGTGGGGAAATAGGATAATGTGAATTAACAAGTATTTGATCTCACTGATGCAAGTTATTTTGTATAGCCTCTGCCTACAAATAATGTTTAAACATCAGTTTAAAATATGGATTGTAATATTACATCAATTACACATTATAAGATTGTACAGTACTTTGGAAATATTGATATGTTAATAAAGAGAACTTTGGAAATAATAATAGTAATAACCTGGCTTAAGCTATCCTCAAGGTTCATGCTAGTTCTCAACATTTCTAGTGCTGTTTTCAGCCTGGGTTTGTCTTGGTAAATCAATCGATTTCCACGTATCTGCATAATCATTCAAGAGAAAGTTTAAACCCAAAGAATACTGTTCATTGGCCAAAATTCACCAACTTGGTTTTGCAGTTATGAAACATTAACCTCTTCTCGCTTAACAGGGTCCTTGAATGCTGCATCAATAACATCTTTTGTCGGGACAATTTTCCACTTCGGTATAACATCTTCAACTGTGGTTAACATACTTATAACGACTGGATGTGGCTTCACCTTTTCGGATATCTGATAAAAATTACTCCCTCCGTTTCAAAAAAAATAACATTTGAAAATAAAATTTGTTCCAAAAAAAGAGCAACATTTGCATAATTTTTTCATTATAATGTCATATTTTTCAAAATTTATCATTACAATCTTCTAAAAAGATCTTTGATTGTACATTCATAATAAATTTAATGAGAAAAACTTATTACTGCTGCATGTAATTCTTAATCAAATATACAAGATTAAAAATCGTCAAAAATTCAAATGTTACTCTTTTTGTGGAACAGAGGGAGTATCAATTGATACGCATATATAACAAACTTTAATGATGCGGGCCAATTTGTTTGGTAAACTGTAATTGATTGTGACAGTGTTACATTAACCTGAAATAAGTGTCTTTATCACCTACCTTGCACATTGGAGCCACAAGAACCGCGCCATGCCAAAACGAAGGATCTTTTTTGTGAATAAGAAGAGCCACGGCCCCTCCCATTGACTCACCATACAAGAACCTTCTCTTATCTCTGTACTCCTCCTGCCCTGAGGTCCAGGCAAACAATTATACCCAGTTTCAAGTGGTAGACATATTTCTCCACAAACATAAAGTATTACCTCCATACTACTTATGGTATTCTTGGTTTTCATATTTTTGGGATGTCACTATATTTTTCTCTGATAGTTAATCATGTAATATTATGTGATTAGATGTTACATTTTGATGAAAATTGGACTAGTTTCACCCTTGCCATTTTCATAGAAATTTTGCTACCTTTCTAATGGCATTTGTAAAAATTAAGATTTGGTTTGTCTTGGATTTTCTTTTTGATGTTTATGTTTGACTATGTATTAGTGAAACCAAGTCATTTCAAACAGAACATTCGGAGATTTTAAAGGGACCACTGAATAACTTTTTGGAAATAGTTCAAATGGTAGCTCAAAAAGAATTTTGACTCTTATAAAATGACACGCATTGTGTTCTTAAAACTTAAGTTGGTAAACTTCCTACAACTATACTCACCTGCCGCTGTTAGAACAAAGGTCATATAGCTTGACCATGTCATAAATCTTACTGTAATAAACTAATCAAGAAAGAAAGAAGAAATCTTTTGTTAGGTAGCCTACCACAAACTGATTTAAAGAAGTTGCTGCAGTCATTGACAATGTTATCGAACTTCTTGATATAGCAACGAGATCCCATGGATCGTCCATGTCCTTCATAATCAATCCCAAAAACAGCATACCCATAACTTGCTAGCCTGGTCCCACAACCTTAAAGAAAGATCAAGACAGAAATACTTGAGCCTTAAACACAATTTATTTGTAAGACCAAAGAGGAACACGTAAACAAATAAATGTGCAATTTTTTATCAAAATCTTAGTTGGACCAAGTCCACCAATTAGTTGTTTGCTAACCTAAACAATTGTAGATATTGAAGTTATTGACCAATAATGGGGAATTAGCTAGTTTACTCCAAATGTGTTTAGGAACAAGAAACTTGATGGCAGAAGTTATTTGTCAGTGTACCTGACACAACTAGTTGTGCTAGTTAAATGGAGTATACTTGTTACAATTTGTTTACAAACTCAAGAAAGAAAAGATAGAAATTGGAAGAAGGGTGAAATATAAAATTAATTCCTTGAGAAGAAAAATTGCAAAAATTAAACTTAATAAATAAAATATAGACACAATCGTTTTCCTACTTTTATTGCTATTATAATTGCCTTTTAGCCCAACAGTTTCGTAAAATTAAGAGCAAGAAATATATATATACATATTAAAATAAACAGTTTTAAAAACAATATTTTGAGACATTCATATATCAATATGTCACCAGAAACAGCACATTCTGATGGAATAGCTGAGGGGGATGGAAAAGATTGATGAATTTACTGTCATGGACCATATTTAAAAGCCTCACACCAACCATAAATGCAATATCAATAAAATAAATGAGAAAGAATCAATGACAAATAAATAACATATGGCTTGGTTCCCTGTGGGTCGGTGAGTTGGGTATAACCATAATGAAGTCTTAATAGAATGAGGGCAAGTACAGAATGATTTCATTACCCACTTGATTTTTTCAAGTCCTTTTTTTGTTTAAAAAAGATTGAATGAATTATTAGCATTTTTTTGTATAGTATAGTTGATTAATTGACATTTTTCTTTCTAGCAATTAACATATTAAGGTTTGTCAAGACACACTAAAACATGTTATTTTTCAATTTTCCTTCTTTCTAACATACATATCAAGGTATTCTACTGGGAAAAAGAAGAATAATTTCATTGTGGTAAAAGAGGAAAACAATACCATGTCAAATTGTAATAACTCGGCATATTATAAACACATTCACCGACTCAAATCAAGTCGATGTAGGATGTTACCCATACTCCTCCATCCTTATATCTAAAAAGGTGTTTATAATATGAAGGTCGTAAAACAATTTTAAACTCTTCAGTGTTTTATTGCAGAAGGGTTTATCAGATTTCAGTATGAGAGAGACAAAAATAAAGCTAAATGTTTGGACCACCTATGACTTAACTACATGAACATCATTTAACATAGAAGAATAAAGTATCACAGTATATTTTTTTTCAAATAATCCCACTTAATAATCTTCTATTCTGATTAAATTTATTAAAAGCTTCGTCCTAAAGATTCTCCAGTAATTTAACAAAAATTCGCAACAAATCCCAGAAACTACATAGGTACAGGAAAAGGTGACGAGAAGTAAGACTATTTCTCCAATCCACCAACATCCCCACCCCCCAACCGACCCAAACAAAAAAAAAGAGGAATCAACAAGTATGAAATCACTGCATTTTTTACCTTTCATGAAATCACTGCATTCCATGCCATACCCTGCAGCTCCATTATGAAAAATATCAGTAATGAACAAGTAGAATCATAACGAAACTGATTTTTTCTAAAAAAATTAAACTACAGTGAATGACAAAAGAGTACCGTGGCAAAGGAAAACAAGGGCCTTTGGGGAAGAGATAGGCAACCATCTGCAAGTGAAGAGCTGAATTCCTCTGGAATTCCTCACATATTCCTAAAGAAACATTCCCCAAATTTACAAGCACACAGTCATCAATATCCACTTCTAAAACCCACATTTCAACACAAAAATTTTATTAAAATAATAAAGAAATAAAGAAAGAGAAAGACCCACCTCACGATATTCTACATCCATTTCCATTCTCAGCAAGAATAAATCCAAAAAGCAAATCAAAATAACCAAACACCCCACTATCTCAATCCTCCAAAACACTGCAAAATTTTGAAGAAATAAGCAAATGTGCACCGAAAAGAAATAACTTTTCTTCTTAATGGGATAGAATTGATATGGAGTGTGAGGGCAAAGAGAGAGTGAAAAGGGGCAGTTTAAGTTGATGTTGATTGAGAATTTTGGATTTTTTTGGTTGACAGATGGAAAAAGATTGCCCAGTTCTCAACCTTTTAGAAGAGATTTGATTTCATATCAAGAAATTTGATGGGATTTGTGCAGAATTTAATAATGCGGTGCAATAGGTAAAAGATGAATATGTATGTGCAGCCTTGGTTTGGAGTCTAGTCTCATTCTCTCTACTTATATATGAGAAATCCAATCCCAGCATTGGACTGACGTATACTTGTCCCCATAATGTGGGCATATGTGTCAAACGTTCGAACTAAATTGTTTTTTTTTTTTTTTGTGTGAGCGTGTGGGGTGGGGGGCGGGGGGGAAGCTAAATTGTTAGTAGATCCTAATGTCGAATGAACCATTGTGAAATTAATTGTAGTTGGGTGTATTGTCTTTGTATAATATCTGAATAAGAATAGGAGTATTATTTTTTTCATGTAATTGGATGTCTTTTCTTTCTAAAACATGTGATGTCTACATATAATTATATACGGAGTAATTACTAACAATCTATGTAGTATGACTCAAAAAAAAAAAAAAAAAAAAGAATCTATGTAGTATGTAATATTTAGAATCTTAGATTTTTATTACTGACTACTTTTACTGAATAATCTATTTGTATAGCTATAAATTCCCTTTAAAACTTGTGGCATACCTTGAATAAAATTCAAAGAGCCCCTCCACATAATTTTATTGACAAAGGGTTTATGTCTTTCACATTATAGTTTTGGATATGCTTCAAATTTATACAGGAAGTGTAGAAAATGTAAAGAGAAAAAAAAATTATTCGTTCCAAAATTAGATATATATTTCACTTTTAATGTAGCACGATTTTGAATATTTAAGGTTTAATTTGTGACAAGGAATTTATAAAAAATATCAAATTTTAAAAGTATTCATTGGAGTTTGGGCATTTGCCCCAATGGTTAAAGCTCATATTTCAATCGAGAGGTTGAAAGTTCAACTCCCCTCACCCCCATGTAATGGTGTAGTTCTTAATAGTACAAACAAAAAAAATACATTGCGTACTTTGTGAGATTATTAAAAATAATATTAAATTTTAATTTTGAATTATAAGATTTCGCAAACGTATTTTATATGAATTAAAATATATATCTAATTTTAAAATTGATGAATTATATGACTAGATATGTTTTAGATATCGAACCAATTATAAAATAAAAAACACAAGGAAGAATTCACCATTTTTACCTAACATTTACATCACTCACAATCTTTTCCTAATTTGTATGTTTTCTGCAGAATCGTCGTCGTCATTATATGAATGCCGAAGTACAAAATAAATCGATTATCTCAACTTGAGAGTTTGAGTCCTTTTAATTATTTTTTTTAATAATTAATTGACAGCATACCCTAATCTTCGATTGAGAAAATCTCCTCTCACAAACTTTTTGTAAAAATAAAATATTGATTATAATACTACTCATATGCAAAATAAGAAGATTATACATCATTTGGATATATCTTCTAACATATCATTCGTTTCATAATTATAAATATATTTTAGTTAGTATATAATTCATCCCAATGTTCGTGCATAATATATGTTATTTTATTTTTATTTTTTGGATAATGTTAAAAATTTCATTAATTTATATATATATTATGTATAAATTAATACTCCGTATATAGTTTAAATTTAAGTAACATATTTTGGTTATATTGTTATGAATTTAAATTGAATTATGAATTATTTAATATCAAAGACAAATAGTATTTGAGTTTATAAAACTAGTTATAACAAAAATATAAAAAATTTAAGTTGACTGAGCCAACTAACCGACCGAATAGAATCGACTCTCATCTCGAAACAATAGTTATCAATTAAGATATAATAATAAATAGACAACTTTGCGAAATCATATACTCTAAAATTAAAATGAATTTTTTTAAAAAAAATTACAATAATATAAATTTTTAAAGTGAAATATCATAAAATATATGAACACTACTCTTCAATTTCATTCGATATTTTATAAATTTGCACCACAAATCAAATTATAAGATTTATAATTTGTATTATATATATATATATATATATTTACCGAAATTTATTACCTTTCCTCTTTTTCTTCGTTATACTTTGACGTTGGGGTCCTAACGCCTAAGGTAATGTTTCTTTCCCTTAAAATTTTAAAAGTTTATATCTCATCAATAACATCTCATTTTATTTGTATATAAAAAGTCAAATAAAAATTTTATTTAAAAATTTTCAAATATATACTTAAATTAACTTTATCACCATTCAAACTTAATTCAACATTCAATAAAACTGATTCTGACCCAATTAAGAAAAGTCAAACTAAAATCACTTATTACTTAATCCAATTAAAAACTTATTCAGTTAAAATTTAATTTGTAATCAACTACAATTCTTATGTAATAAACTAATTTATATAGAGTTTTAAATTCTTAAATTTTTATTGTAATAAAAATTTATTAAAATATGTACTAAAATATATAATTATGAGAAATTATGTAAAAAAAACTTATTAAACATACATTGAAATAATCTAAAAAATACTAAATTTTTAAAAAAAAAAACTAACTAAATTGACAAGGCAAACATTATAGTTATTTACAATAATTAAAAACATACAAATTAGTTTAACTTTTATAATTAATTTATATAAATATACAATTATAAAAAATAAAACTCATCCTACGCATGAATAATAAAACTAGTTATACAAATTTGAGAAGTTGTGCTCGAAGTTAAAAAGATACAAACCCCATTCGCGAATGCAAGCCCACATATGCATGTAAAATTATTTCCTTACAATATAAAGAAGAAAATGTACATGTAAATGGATATTTTTATTTAAATTAAAATTACTAAATTATTGTGAAAACCTAAAAATTTAAATAAAATGTATGAACATTAAATTCATTTTAGTTATGAAATTTTCGTTTCATTTCAATAACTGATAAAATTTACGATTAAATATACATGCAAATTACGCAAATCGATGTGCGCACATCTATTAACGATAAATTATAGCGAGCGTGACATTATAAAAGTTATGAGACGCTAATTATGATAAGAATTTCTTAATCACACTTTTGTCTCACCAGTGTGGATAAAATTTTTGGTTTATGCAATAAATCAATACATAGCCATTAAAATCCAATTAGTGGTTAAACAAATAAAATTAAACACTAATTAATTCAAAATTTCAGAATTTTTTCTAAATGGCAAAATAAGGAAGAGATTTCTAATTTAAGGGAAAAAAAATTCAATCTAAGTAAAATTTTCAAAAACTAATCTAATGCCCCAAAATGAATTGCAAGTTATATAAATATACTATTATAACTAAACCCTAGCATCCACTTTAGTCATTTTTTTTCCAGCAATCCACCACACAAAAATCTAAAATTTCATTTAAGAGTATTTATTAAGAATTTAATATTTTGCTCATTAAAACTTTAAAAAGGTAACACAATGCCTTTTTATTTCAGCATTTATTGTCATTTCTGTTATTATCATTTTGTAGAATAAATTTTTTAGTATTATTTTTATATATAATACACGTGCATAGCAATTGTAGATTGAGAGATATTTAATTTTAAAGTTGCAAGAAAAAAATAAATCAAAAATCATGAACATTCATATGAACATAAGGACCCTAAATGCCTAGTCAACAAATCAGACAGTATACTCGAATGTTTGGGGAAATTCAATTTAGGGTTTATGTTTCTGCTATGTCGGGTTGCATTTTGGTACAAACAATTTGAGAAATGGTTAGCCTAACACCTAATTCATGTCCAGTCGAACAATTTTTATGCGCATGAACTTTGATTTCGATTTTGAAGCTTGTTTGTTAATAAAAATCAAAATAGGCATCATGATTGCATTTTTGGTAGTCCCCATATTTGTTTTCATGGTTAACTCGTCAAGGATGGTGAGGTTTCGATGGGTCTGACCTCGGCCGAAATCTTGTCATATTTCAAATATGTCAGGGGCGGCGAACCTCCGAAAGCCTTCCTCGTAATGTTTTAGCTTGTGGCATTGCCAAGATAAAGGTATTCCCCTATGGGGAATCTCATGGTGGCGTCGACTTCGTAAATTGGAGCATGGATGGTGATGTTTGGTGTAGTTAGCCACGCCGCCGCCGCCGCCTTTGACCCTTGCTGCTACAGAAACCTTAGGAGAAAAAAGAAAGTGATGATGGGTCAAATTCGACTCAATCCATGACCCAAACTTGACTCGATTCTTACCCGGTTCATGGCCCAGATTTGACCCAGTTTTGACCTGGTCCGACCCAATCTTGTATTTTATTTATGAGGTCCAATCCAAATTTAAAAATTAAATAAAATACATATACAATTTAATTTGATAAATGAATAAATAAAAGATAATTATTTTGACATGTAAATAATTTTTTTATTTAAAATTTAGAAATAAATTAACTACTAAAGAAAGAGTCTCGTAATTTCTACAATCAAGTGACAAAATATTAATTTATAAATAATTATTATTTAATTGAAAGAATTAAATAATAATTAAGAAATAAATTCTAAAATTTATATTAAATGATTAATAAATCATTTAAGTTAAGATTAATTGAGAAGAAATTATTAATTGATTACACTAATAAATCAAGATCAATTATTATTTAATTAAAATAATTAATGAATAAATTCTAAATGAATATTAAATGATCAATAAATCATTTAAGTCAAAAGTAATTAAGAAATAAATTACTTGATTGATAAATAATAATTATTTACTTAAAAAAAATTAAATAATAATTTAAGAATTAAATGTTTAATAAATGATAAAAGATCTATAAATCTTTTATGTTATGATTTAATTAAGAAACAATTATTGTTTAATTAAAACAATTAAATAATAATTAAAGAATAAAGTTTCGATGAATAATAAATGATTAATAAAATCATTTAAGCTAAAATTAATTAATTAATCTAAGGCATCCACCAAGTAAATTAAATTATTGAGAGCATGCAAACGACATATTATCAGTCCAAAAATCTCTCGAATTTCGATTCGATTCCAACCGAATCTCAATTCAACGAATGACGACTCAATTAGTTAATCATAGACTTGAGAATTTCACAAACATTTCACACGTGCATTCTCATATATAATTAAGTTGAGATTTCTCATGTTATTGAATATACATGTTTTACAGAATTGTTCTTTGCGCAAGTTATTAAAATCTAAGATTCACTACGGACTCAAGTCAAGTATATACTCATTCTATCTTCTTTCAGTTTAGATGCATGGTCATTCTTTCGATATACGTAATGTACCTAATATATTATTATGTCAATATTTATGCTTTAATTTATTCAAAGTTAAGTAGCGTACGATCCCTTAATCCGATGTACGTAAAAAAATGTTATACTCGAATCAAGTAATCTTCAGGCAGTTGGTAGCTATTCAAATTCCCTAACACGCTAAAGTAAATCCTATACGAACGTATAAATTTTATTATTCCTTCGTACTTGTAAAATATATATATGTGGTTAATTAAAGGTTAGTGGAATGCATCTGCTTGACATCCCGGGTCTAGGATTCATAGATAACGGAAACCGAGGTATCGGTAACTGAACCTTCGCAGATAAAATATTTTTGCATTGACTACGTATATCATCATGATGAAATCAGACAGTGGTCAAACTGACCAACTGATACACTATTTGATATGAAGTTCATAAGTGCACGTGCGTTAAACGGACATGATTACAAGGTACATATGAAATTATTCTATATTCTTTTAAGTAAAGGATAAAATCCCCACTATGAATTGGGAATCCTAAAAACTACATTTCTCCGAATTATCAAGAGATGTGAGTATTGTTTTCGCCTAACCTTATAAACACTTAAACTCAATAATTATCTATCTTTCAAGACTCACCCAATACATGATTATATAATTGCGAACGTAAATGACATGATGAACACTTCCTGATAAAGGTCGAGCCGAGTCGTCTGATAAAGGTAAAACGAAAATGACATGATGAATGCTTCTTGGTCGTCATCATTTGGATGACATTTAGAAGAAGAGTCAAGCGTAGGATTATTATTGAAATGTTTATATTGTAAGGCCTGTGTAAATCCCATACACTTTCGCTTCCGCCGTTAAACAATTATTTTTGATAATGCAATAAATATTACTATTATTTTTCTTATTTATTGATATGCATGCTTGAATGATATTTTTTTTTTGTCAAATATTAACGATACCCAAAATCTAATATGAGATTTTTGATGATGCCACAATTATGGCCACTAAAAACAGCGGGATACTCCATAAATAATACACATAATGGATTAACCTCCGGCTCCGGCTATATGTTTTGTGTCTTAGTCTTTTGGGACATGCCATGTTCAAGATAAATACATCACTTTTATATTTAATAATAGATTCATTTTAGTTTAACTCATATTAATTTTTTTTTTGTGCTATGTTTTTAAAACAATAAAAATCAATTTAATTAACATTATACTTTTTTCGTCCCATAATAAACGTTTTAATTAATTTTGATACATTCATTAATAAAAGATTGAAATACAATTTACACCATAGATCGAATTTACTATGAATTTTAATTTGTACCTCATACTTAAATTTGAATTAAACGCACCTCGTATTATATTTTAAACAGCTAAATGCACATCGCATGTTTATAATTAAAATTGCTTGAAAATCAAGATTTGCGTGACTTTTGTTGCTACAGACAAAGTATGGGGTGCATTTTGTCCATATGTAAATTCAGGGTGCAAATCAAAATTCAGAATAAAGCTTGGGTTGAAAATTATAGTTCAATATTAATAAACTTATTTTTGTCCAAAATTACCATTTGAAATTATTAATAAATGTCTAGATATTTCTATTGAATAATGTGTATTTCACATTTTCATTACAAAACTCCTGCCAAACAATTGAAAATTTTAATCGTGCTACACAATTAAATGCAATGTAATAAATGTATACAATTAAACCTCGATAAAATAATAACTTTGATTATATAATAATTTTTTTTGGTTCCGACTTGGGCTAATGGGTTAAAGTAATAATCTCGCTAATTGGATGTAATGATAAAAAAAATTAAATCCTTAAGGGTCCAATAAAAATATAAAATAATAATTACTAAATTTTATTAATATATATGAATATTGTATAAACCAATCTTTTAATTCATTTACAATACACTTATAATAATTATTTGTTAAGTAACATGAACTTAGTTTTTAGAAAAATTAACTTTCATTCAAAATATTTAGTTTTTACAGATTCAAATAATAGGTAAAAGACTAGTTTTCATTTACTCTATGCATATACTTAGTTTTTAGAAACATTAAATTTTACTAAAACTTTTGAAATTTTTCTAAATTCAAATATTACTTTTGATTTTTATTATCACATACAATGTGAATATTTATATTAAAAAACCCTTTATAAGATAATAAATATTAATTTATTGATAAATGAATAATTTATTTATTTATCAATAAATAAATAATCTCGCTAAATAAATATATTTTTTCGGTTCGAACATATTATTTTATTGATATTTAACTGTATTCATTTTTTAACATGGACCACTATAACAACTATGGGTTAAAATAGAGAAACTTGGAAAAAAATATTCCTTAATATATAATTAGGACATTTATTTTGAGACATCCAAAAAAAAATTATGACATTTATAATGAGACAAATGTAGCATTATAAATAACTAACAAATCTCAAATTAGTAAATATTTTGATATGGATTTTATATTTAAAAATGTTTTAAATTAGGTTTTATAAAGTTGGGAACATCAATGATCAAATTTGATATCTCATATTTTTTTTTGGTGTTTTATATACTTACTTTGTTCTCTTTTACATGACAATTAAAAAAAGAAGAAGCTTATTTAGAAGTGTATTAATTTTATGTTCAATTGACTATAAATTATATAAGAGTTCAATATCACCCTTTAAAGTTTATTGAAAATAATGAAAGTAAAACAAATTAATATTAAATGTAAGGGTAATATATCAAATTAAGCAATGG
This sequence comes from Centella asiatica, assembly GCA_014636745.2. Classification (NCBI taxonomy): domain Eukaryota; kingdom Viridiplantae; phylum Streptophyta; class Magnoliopsida; order Apiales; family Apiaceae; genus Centella; species Centella asiatica. Next base: position 4,316,424 of record CM025786.1, on the reverse strand, counting down.
ATGCTTCATTAGAATTTGAAAGTGACATGTAAAACAAAAATTTTTTTTTTTTTAAAAACATGTAAATATGAATGGAGGGAGGATGATTGTCATGTCATTTTAGATCATTAAATAAAAAGAATTAAATAAATAGACTTGTTAATTATAAAGAATGATGAGATATAAAATAATTGAGATGAAACACTAAATAAAATACGAAGAATCTGGAGAGGATAGCTCACAATTAATAAATAAGTCAACTCATTTAATTGTGTTTTAAAATGTTGTTGTTTGAATTGCGTTATTGTCAATAATAATTTTGATGGAAACAAAATTGATTACACATGCAAAGGAAAAGAAAGATGTTTGAAAGCCCCCACACGCACAAGAGGAAAAATAACGATTACTGTAATAAGAAGAGAAAGGCTCAAACTAATTTAAACCAAGAAAGTCATTTTCAAATAGTTCCACTCTTGGAAAAGAAAATGAGGGTTTAATAGTTAGGTTGGTAGTTGGAACCAACAACACACATTTAATCTCTACCACTCTATGGGCCACTTATTAAATAATTTTTTGCTTCGTAATAATGAGATGTTTCTTTGTAATTTGATAATTTCACCCATATCAATTTATCAAAGTTATATTTTTGACCTTTTGTAATGGAAACAAATGCCATTATTTATTATATAGGAGTATAATTTTGTTAAGGGAGTTCTAATTTTCTTTTGTTGCCATCTTTTATTTAAACATTGCCTCCATTTTTGTGCTCAAATTATTGGTGAAATGTGAGTAATATTGAAATATATTCAAAGATTACGATGGAGAAGAATTGATTTGACAAGTAAAATTTGAATATATACTATTGTCTAAGTACTCAAACTTCACAAAACTTTTTGCAATACGATTTACAAGCAAATCAAATTCTACTATAAATGTTATTTTTCGAATCGAATACGAGTAGAATTTCTGTTCACCCATATTCAACTAGTTTTTAGGTTTGTTGGAATTTTTTCTTAACGCCCGCATCTTATCATTTGCAACAAAATTTTGACACCCTCTATTCAAATATGGACTACGGAGTATGACCTGCCCATTTATTGGGCTAATGACTATGGACTACTTAAGAATCCAAACATATTGGGCTGGATAGTAAATTTATTAATGGACCTAAGCCCAGAAAATGCAAAATACCTGTTTTATTAAAACTCGTCCGATCCAACTCAGCGGGACGAAGCCAAGACTGTAAAACCCTAGACATATATGATATCCCCTCGTCTCCATTGACATTCATATCCAGTCGCAGACGGCCGTCATACAGTTCAGTCAAGTATGCTCAACAATTCTCTCTCTATATCTGTATATGTATATATGAATGTGTCTGTGAATATGAAATGTGTTTTTAATATAGATCTAATGGTTGATGATTGAATGTCAGAGGAGATTTGAAGCAAGATGAGTAAAGTAACAGGAGCTGCCGGCGGAAAGGGGAAGAAGAAGGGAGCCACGTTCGTGATTGACTGCGGAAAGCCGGTGGAGGACAAGATTATGGACATCGCCTCACTTGAAAAGTTCCTTCAGGAGAGAATCAAGGTCGGCGGCAAGGCCGGTGCTCTTGGCGATTCCGTCACCGTCGTCCGTGAGAAAAGCAAGATTACCGTCACCTCTGACAGTAACTTCTCCAAGAGGTAGCATGTGCTTTGCTTATGTTATGTTGTTTGTCAGTGTTCATTTCTAAGTTAATGAGATTTATACTCGTAGGCGTTTGTACAAATAAGCTGCTAGAGATTTCTTTGGTGCTGGTGATTTTATAGAACAAGGCATGATACAATTTCTAGATTATTGAAAATGTTAAAAATCTTGTTTGTTTTTTCGTGTAATGGTAACTTTTATTGGATGACTATAGTTGGTAGATATACACGTCAATATGTTTTGGTTAACGTTCTGAAACCTCTATGTGGATCCAAATGTACATTCTGCTTGGAATATGCTGAATTGAATTTTTAATTTTGAGAATTTCATATGATGTAAAGATTGCTCATGTTTGTGTATATAATTTTTGGTGTTGGTGGTTGTACACCGTAGGTGTTGTTTGTAGTTAGCATTACTTATTTGCCCTCTCTTAATCTCACTAAATACAGTCTCTAGGCAGTTGGGCAATTCCAAAATTACTTGCTGCGTTTCTGAAGAGCTTATTAATTATTTCTTGTGGTTTATGTACCTTTTGTGTAAATCTGGCATGATGACACTCAAGAGTTCACGCTGTTACTAAGTTTGTTTTTGGTTATATCATTTTAATGGCGTGATGAATTGGTCTGAAGAATGCATCTTTGTCCAATTGATGAGAGTTTTCTTCAACTTTGTGGATTAATGTTTCATTGCATGCACACTTGGGAATAATTACAGAGAAAAAGGAATGTTCTAAAATTCCAAGCCGAGGAAAAATATAAACATGAAAATTCTAATTTTGTCAATGTTAACCATGCAAACTAATGACTAGAAGACAGGGAAATAGATAAGTCCTTAGGATATGTTTCTACTTTTTTGATGGAGCTAGGCGAATGCTAAATCCTTGGGATATGCTTATACTTGTTGGATGGGGCTAGCCGAATGTCGTGAATTTAAATTATGAGTAGATATATTTAATTTCCTCTCCAGTATGATTTGTGAGTAGTTTGAATTATTTTCCACTGATTAGTAGTGTAATGTAATGAATCAATTGTGGTTATTGCTTGCTCATTCTATGTACTATTCACAAAACACAAGTTCGTGTAATTTAGTATGTAGAGGTTCATGTGTTGTTGCTGAAAACCTTGAAAGACATTATTAATCTTGAAAGCAGCTATGCTATATTGCTTACATTTTCTTGCATGCTTTTTCAGGTATCTTAAGTACCTGACTAAGAAATACTTGAAGAAGAACAATGTTAGGGATTGGCTTCGTGTCATTGCTTCAAACAAGGAGCGCAATGTTTATGAGTTACGATACTTCAACATTGCAGAGAACGAGGGTGAGGAGGAAGACTGAAGCAGTAGTTCAACTTACTTTTGTGTTCTGTTTTCTTTGACAATTAGAGCCATCTTTTGGGATCAGTCTTATTTGAATTATCAATAGGTTGAGTCTTTCCGTGTGTCGTCCTTGCAAATTTTGTGTAATGGTGATGAGATATGTTTATTTCAAAACATGTTTAATTCTATAGAATTATTTTGGAGATCCAGATTGAAAACTTAATGCTAAACTTGATTGTCTTTTAAGTTATACCTGTGGTTCATCTCTTCTCTGTAATTTTGGTTATCTAACCATCATTGCATGTCCAGCGGCTGTTATCTGCAACTGGCTTTTTGATGGGTTGTAATTCTTACTATATGGTTCTGTCTTTCTCGTATACCTTTGCCGAGTACTCAACTTGGGTTCTTTGAAGGATTCTTCTGATAGCCATTTTATACTTGATACTTGTCAAAACTTCTTGTGGTTGATCCTGGGCGCTATAAAGTTATACACTTGTTTAAAATTTTTAATGTAAGGTTTAAAGGTTTTGCGCTTTGTTATTATTTATTGACGTAGTCATGAACCAACTAAAAATTGATCTTAATTAGAGAAGATTATGTGATGGAGTAGTATTTACTGACCTCCAGAAATATAAAATTTTGTGGGACTAGGATCTTACTTTTAACTTATTACAATGGGGCAAAAATAAAATTAACAATTTTGACCAAATGTAATTGCTTAGGTACTTATGACTATCGATATATTTTCAAATTGGTAACCATAATGATATAAACTCTGAAGAACCCTGTGCATTATGAGTCTCAATAATAATCATCATTTCATTTTTAATTTGTAGATACAAATTTCATAATTTCAATCATAAAAAAATCATTTCATTTTTAATTTGTATTCAATCATAAAAACAAAACTAATATGTATATACTCCATTGATATTTTTTGTACATATATATTTTTACTTATAAGAATATATTAGCCAAATATCTCAATTACTGTTCTTTCTGGAAAAAAAAACACACACTTCTACTTATGAGTTAATTTAACATGTTTTTTTTACTCATGAGTTAATTTAAAATTAAGTCATTGCTCAACAGAATCTCGAAATCTTAACGTCTCAAATGGCTTTTCCCGCCATTCAGTTGGTTGCCATGAGGGTACCCACCACCAAACTCATATCTTCCACTCACCCAACTCTCAATTTCCTTCACCCATCCCTCGAAAGCTTCATCTGGAACACCCTCATTCGAGCTCATGTCCAATGCAAGGCCTCGGCCATTTCTTCCCCACTCTTCATCTTCCTCCGAATGCGCTTCCATGGCGTCCAACCAGATTTTCACACCTACCCTTTCCTCCTCCCTTCTTTCAACTCTCCCTCTCACCTCCGCTCTGGACAGTCCGTTCATGCCCAGCTTTTCCATTTCGGATTTGCTTCCGACCCGTTTGTTCAAACATGTCTGATCAATATGTATTCCTCTTGTAACAACGTGGGCTATGCACAACTACTGTTTGACGAAATACCCGAACCAGATTTACCTTCTTGGAATTCGATCATCCATGCAAATCTGCAAGTGGGTTTGCTTGATGTTGCACGGAAGTTATTTGATAAAATGCCGGTGAGAAATGTTATATCTTGGAGTTGTATGCTTAATGGGTATGTCAAGTGTGAACAGTATAAGGAAACATTAGTGTTATTTAGGGAAATGCAAAGATTGGAAGTGGATGATGTTAGGCCTAATGAATATACCATGTCTGTTGTGCTTTCGGCCTGTGGAAAGTTAGGTGCACTTGAACATGGGAACTGGGCTCATGCTTATATTGACAGATGTGGGATGGTTGTTGATGATGTCTTAGGAACTTCTTTAATTGAAATGTATGCCAAATGTGGGAGGATTGATAGGGCAAAATGGGTTTTCAACAACTTAGGTCCAAGTACAGATGTGATGACATGGAGTGCCATGGTATCTGGTTTGGCTATGCATGGGCACTCGGATGAATCCCTTGCATGTTTCTCAAAAATGATAAATTTGGGGGTTAGGCCGAATGCTGTGACATTTTTAGGTGTTCTTTCCGCGTGTGTACATGGTGGATTGGTTGATGAAGGGAAGGCTTATTTTCAGAGCATGAGAAGGGAATTTGGTTTTGCTCCTTCAATCAAGCACTATGGTTGCATGGTTGATCTTTATGGAAGAGCTGGTCTTATACAGGACGCGTGGGATGTTATAGATTCAATGCCCATGGAGCCAGATGTGCTTGTGTGGGGTGCTCTTTTGAGTGGCTCTAGAATGGTTGGGGATGTTGAAACCTGTGAGATTGCAATTAAAAAGTTGGTTGAATTAGAACCCACAAATAGTGGAGCTTATGTGCTCTTATCAAATGTATATGCAAAGTTAGGCAAGTGGAACGATGTCAAACATGTGAGAAATCAGATGGAGTCCCAAGGGATTAAGAAAGTTCCTGGGTGCGGCATGGTTGAACTAGATGGTGTCATACATGAGTTTTTTGTTGGAGACGAGTCTCATCCGGACACGAGGGAAATATATATGATGCTTGAGGAGATAATGAATAGATTAAAGTTGGAGGGGTATATTGCTAACACTGAAGAAGTATTACTAGACTTGGATGAAGAAGGAAAAGAGAGATCACTTTCACTTCATAGTGAAAAATTGGCGATTGCATTTGCCATTTTAAAGACCCGTGCAGGTACACCAATACGTATTGTGAAAAACCTTAGAATATGTAGTGATTGTCATGTTGCAATAAAGATGATTTCCAGAGTTTTTAGTCGAGAGATCGTTGTCAGAGATTGCAATCGGTTTCATAATTTTAGTAATGGGTTTTGCTCTTGTGGTGATTATTGGTGACTAAGAACTAAGGTCGCTACTTTCTACTGGGACATATGATTTTTGTATTTTTAGCAGTATGCTGTTCAGCAGAATTTTTTATCAGCCTGCATCCTCACAAGGTACAGAGGATCAAAGTACAAAAGGATTACATTGAACGAAGCACATAGGCAGGAACTAAATGTGCACAGCAATTATTATGAGATGCCTTGAAGTTGGTTATCTTCATTCTTTGAAATGAGAAATTCTTTTTGCCTCAATTCCAGGCCTGTTAGCTACTTTTCTCCTAAAGTACGATTACTGTTCTTCCACGTTTTAATTTTTTAAATTAGTTGATAACATATTAAATTTAGAATTAATGCCAATTTATTTTATTTTTGTCGATGCAGTTTATAATCTTATAGTTAATGACATATTCCTTCGATCAACACAATTTGCATTCAAAACTTTTACAAATTATATTTATTTTGAATTTCAATATGTTATCGTTTGATTCTAAAAATGAAAATGCAACTTTAAATTTGAAATAAAAAGAGTATTTCACTATATTTTGTTTCATGTATTCTTTTACTCCTTCCGTAGAGATACATATTCCTTTTTTGTTATTTCAAAATTACGGATACATTTATATTTTTCGACTATAAAAAATCATAAAGTTTTTTAAATGTCATTCTACTATTTTACTACTCTAACTAGTTCAACTACTTAGTGATTCTTATTATGACTACCACTATTATTACTTTAAATAACAAGATAATAAGGATATGTTTTTAACATAAAAATTATATTTAAAAATCATTCATTTTAAAAATATATTTTTAATTTTAAAACGGATGGAGTAATATTTTTATCCCCGAAGTTGTTTTTTACATTGTATCCACACTTCATGCTGCGTGTATAGCATACGTAGTATATTTTAATATTATGCTCGTGTAATTCTGTAATTCATTCAGCAAGAACGTCTGTTCTAAATTCAATCTAAATGCCATGCTTTATTTAAATGATTGTGGTTTATAATAAAATTGATTTTTCACGTTTCACTCACTGAAGCATTTTTTAAGGGAGTTATTTGGTCATTGTACTTAATTTTGGTTGTACAGGTCATTTACATCGAGTGTAGTTTTACACATCAGATTATATTTTTTTAAAATCTCTAGTTTTTTTTTTTTAAATTTGAGCGGTATAGATTAGAGAGATTTGGATAATAAATTTTTTAATGTAAAAATTTATTGTTCAAAATTTTTAATAAATTTTTTATTTTAGAGATTTTAGTATAAAGATAATTTATAAAATTGCAATGGGAATCTAATGTGATTGATCTAACACAATGGCATGGGCACACGTATACACCATTACTTTTCCTTTTAAAAATTCTAATATTAAAAATGACAGAACATTTTAAAGTTGGTTGAGTTGTTGTATTTGTTATTTTATTCTCTGTTCAATTTTTTTTTATAGATAAAAGTGATCAATTATTTAGTTTTTCTAAATTAAGAAATTAAACTCTAAAAGAAACGTAATAACTCTAAGGCAAATGAAGATAAAAGAAACAGCTGATCTCATTCAAAACATTTCTGCATCACAGTGTATGAAATCCTTTTAAAAGTATTGATTTTGTTTGGGGACGACCAGATCATGTTCATTCCAGATTAATCTGGAGTCATATTTTTAGCTCAAATTTATTTCTGTATCCATTTAAGGTTAACAATGAGATTTATTCGTTAAAAAGGACAGATACGTATAATTGCCGACAGTAACTAATAATAGTATCATTTGTTACCGTTTAAATTTAGAGATTTTAGACTTTTTTAATTTAATTTATATTATAATTTTTTTGAAATTTAAGTCAAAACAAGGTTAATATAAGCTGCGTAGAAAATATTCCATCCTTTTCAAAATTAAAGATATATATTTTTTTAGTGTAGTACTATTTACAAAATATTAAAATTTCGTTTGTGAAATGAATTTTTAAAAATTTGTATTTAAGAATATTATTCGAATATTTTACTTCAAAATTTTTAAAAGTAAAAAACTTCACTTTAGTTTTGAATTATAGAATTTTGTAAATTTATTTAATCTAAATTGAAATGTATTTTTAATTTTAAAACGAAAAAAATATGATGGATAAATTATTGATATGAAGATGCATAATTTATAATAATTGTCGCTACTAGATCTTCCCCGTTGTTTTATGTACGGAGTATTAATTACTTCTATTATTGCCCTTGTAAAATAATGGTAGCTAAGATCTTCCCCATTTTTTATTTAGAAATAGTTATTTTCGGATCAAAAGAATAGAAAATTAGTGGATAAAATTGGACACGGACCTCATTTTCTCAGTGTTCACGTGGATCAGCTGCTACCAACAACCTGCATTATCTATTTTTGGATTCTCATCCTCATTTTATGAAAAGAAAATAAAATCCATAAGTAATAACTTATTTGTAAACGAATTATTTTTTAAAAAAAGCTAACATTGTAGATTCATTATTTATTTATGTCACTAACATTATAACCTTTTCATATCAATATGTTAGGTTTTAGAATATTTGATGATGATTGTTTTTAGATTACTTAGAGTACAAATGTATAAAAAGTGTTAATTAGTAACACTGAAGTTTTGTAGCTATCAGTTATCTCTTTGTTTGTAATTTATTCATTATTTGTAAAGAGATAAAATTATTTCATATTTGTAAGTAACTGCTGGAATGATGTATCGAAACTTCAAAAAATTAAGATGTGTATTTGATCCGTTATAATTTGCAAGAAGGCTTATCGGAGACTAGGAGAATTGGTCAGAGACTAAAAAGTTTTTATCTGTCGGAGACTAGTTTTGCCTATCGGAGACTAAGATTTAAGTCATCAGAGATTAAGTCTAAAGGAGTCGGAGACTAAAGTTTACGTCATCGGAAACTAAAGTTAAAAACATCAGAGACTAAGCTGACGTCATTAGAGACTAAGCCTTAACGCGTCAGAGACTAAACAATTCTATCGGAGACTACACAAGCTGATGTCATCAGGGACTAAATGCACCAGAGACTAGTAATAACGTCACCAGAGACTAAAGATGAAGCATCAGGGACTAATCGTGATTTATTTCTTGAAAGATACAGAGTTCGAATTGAAAAATGAATGTCTTCCACGTAAAGTCAAATATTATTGAAAACGTAGCTGGTAAGGAAACTAACCAGAAATTTGTTCCTATAAAAAAGGAAAGATTGTATTTGATTCGAATAAGGAAGCTGAATTTTATTCAGAATAGGAACTGAGTTAATTATAATTCAGTTGATATAGAAACTGTAATGAAGTTTACAGAAAATTGGATTTCAGAAGCTGTATAGGTTTTTTTGTTTTGTATCTTTTCCTATACAGAATAGAAAAGAAGTTGATGATTACAGTATTGTAATTGTTAGGATTTGTATTCAATTGTAAATCGATAAAGCAATTGTTTATAAATTGATTCGTGTTCTTGTTCTTTATATTGCGCAAGAAAAGTTAATTTCTTTCGGAACAAGTAATTCGAAAAGATTTTAAAGAACTTGTATTCAACCTCCCTTCTACAAGTTCTCGGCATCTCACTGGGAAAACAATTGGTATCAGAGCCAATGATGAAGCAGCTCTAGCATAATGACATATGCGGGAAGTCGTGATGGTGGTACTAGAATTTCCATACTTAAAAAGAAGAATATCCTATGTGGAAGCAAAAGATGTATATGCACTTAAGAGCAACAGATCCATATTACATTGATAGGATTGAGAAGGGTCCTTATCTACCCACCAGGAAATTTATTCCTGCTAAAACTGTTGAAAGACTTTGAACTTGCTCCAGAAAGTGATTATACAAATGAAGACAAGTTACAAGTGTTAAAGGATGTTAAGGTGATGTATCCTTTATTTAAAAAAGATACATAAGTCATATATCATGTAAAAATGATATACTTAAAAAGATTATATATAGAGGGAATGGATATTTTGACTTTATTTTTTTGGGGTAGTTCTTTTATTGATAACATTTATGACATCGTATCATTTATTAATGATATTCTATCATTTAATTAAATCTCATAAATACGTAATTTTCATTTTTTTTTGATATAGTATAACAAAATGTTTGATCACAATATTTAGTAGATTAAAATATTTACAGGAATATTTGTTTTTTTTTCATATGATCCTACATTTATATAATAATTGATACATTTTTATAGATCAAATATATTAGATATTTTTATCGATATAGTGATCCTAAAAGTATCTATTTAAATAATAGAATTACCAATACAATAATATAATAGAATAAGCAAACCACCTCTCTGTCTCTCACCCTCAAATCATAATTCATAACTTTTCGTACTGTACTATCTCTTTTTATTTTAAAATCTAGTTTTGAGAAATAGATATATTTTGATTTAATTTTGTAGTTGTATACGTAGTAATTTTGAATTTAATTTATGATATATGGAATTTAAATAATAATACTATAAAAATTATATTTATTATTATTATTTCTTGCATAGATTATAATATAAGTTAAATAAATTAAATCTAAATGTTTATATGACTAACAAGATTTCACAACCTGTAGTGATTCTCTAATTTTGATATTGGAAAAACAACTGCAGCTGCTATAAAAGCACATGCAGCACAAATTTGGTTTGGAAGATTTCCGACAATATCTGCTATAAACCCAAGTCTGCTTCTGTTTTCGCCATTATCGTCGCCGGTGATTCTCCGGCGATCCGTGTTCTCTCTCCTGGTATGGAGATCTTCAACTGATTCCTTTTCTTTACTTGTAGTTAATGTCTGTATTAGTTGTCCGATATTCTATCTCTTCACTTGAATGTAAAACTGGAATGAATAAATTTTGTGTTTGAGATCTAAGAAACAGATACGGAACTTAGATTTTGGTGATTTATCAGTTGTGAGATTCAATTTCTGGGAATTTTGGATGAATCAAACTCTGAACTTGGTATTTGGAATTGAATTAGCATTTTGAATTCTATAGTATTGAAGTTTTAATCAAATTATGGTGCTCAATTCCAATTCAATAATTGGTATCGAGTTGCAGAAATTTGTGCTACATTATTCACAGAAACAGTATAATGAGAGTCGGGGTAAGATAATCAAACACATTACAAGATCGTGTGTACCAAAATGAAAGTCCGTGATGTAGATAAAATTGTTGAATCTTATCATATGTTTCCACTAGAGCGCAATGAGGATGTCTTGTTTTAAATCACAAAATATCATAGCTTGTGTTCATTTTTATCCATACTAAGGATTCTGATAAGGCAACATTACTTCGTTTTAGTAGTAATTTTATGTTGGTGATGATATTCGTTTGTATTTATCTTCATAGGGTGAATTATGATTTAGGATAAGGGGAGTTCCCAAGCAGTTAATATGTGACAGTATGCACTTTTCATACAACCAGAAGCATGGAGGATAACCGTGCCATTACATATTGTTAATGTATATTCTAAATTTTAATCTTTAAGTTGCTTAAATTCTTCACCCAACAACAAATTATCTGGTGTCTGCAGTCTGCTCATGTATATATTTTATTGTTTCAGTAATAATATTTTTGGCTTTACAGAGAATTTCCCTGGTTCGTCATAGTTTCATATTTGAGTGGTCAAATGCTCAAGGACGGAACACAACTGATAATTTCCATTTGTATGGTATGATATTATAATGACTGTCTCTTCCATGTGTATTGTGTAATTTGTAATGGATAGCAACGACACTGTTACTTGAATCTACCACCTTTGACTGTCTCTTCTTGTGATATGCCATTGCTTCATGACTGGTGCAGGTGTATCATCCGTGTGCTGTGAGAGGGCAACTGCTTTAGATGGCCTCTGCACATAATCACACGGCCTATGCGATTCAAAAAGTTTCTAATATTTTTGCGCATGAAACTTGCAATTCATACTTAATTTTCAGTGGTGAAACCCTCCTTGCAGATGCATTGAGAGCAGTCCTCTATTTTCTTGTTCTTGCTTACTGTTTTATTGGATTGTCTGCAATAACTGGTCGATTTTTCCATTCTATGGAAAATGTTGTTAAGCAAACCCGAAAGGTGGTGGAGATAGATCCTTGCACAAAAGCTGAAATTGTGAGATATGAAAAGGTGTGGAATTACACAATTGCAGATATTAGTCTGCTAGCATTTGGGACTAGTTTCCCCCAAATCTCTCTAGCTACTATTGATGCAATACGAAACCTTGGGAACTTGTATGCCGGAGGTTGGTTTCATAATTTTCCTCTCTTGTGGCATGTGGAAAAAAAAGTGTAATGTGTGTGTGTCTATATATATATATAGCTCTGCTGCAGGATTAATGGATAAGTAATAATCTATGGTTCATATTTTTTTAGTGCGTCAGTCACATTATTCCTCAGTTACAACTTAGATAATCCTCTTTGGTTATATTCTAATTTTAATTACAAACTAAGACAAAGGTATATATGCGTATTTTTATGTACCTCTAACATAAAAAAGCAACTGTCGTGTCAATTGAACTGCTTTCTGTAGCTTTATCAATGTACTGCATATATTATGTGCCTTTTCTATCTCAGTTATTTGATCGTGATTTGTCATTAAGATTTCTAGTATTTGCTCATACAATAGGTCTGGGCCCTGGGACGCTTGTTGGTTCTGCTGCATTTGACCTTTTTCCCATCCATGCTGTTTGCGTCGTGGTTCCAAAAGCTGGAGAACTTAAAAAGATATCAGATTTAGGAGTCTGGCTTGTAGAGCTCTTTTGGTCTTTCTGGGCTTATGTTTGGCTATATATTATGCTAGAGGTAATTCGCCATTGTGGTTTCAAAATTTTTTTTTCTCAAAAAGAGAAGAAATAGGATAGTGATCACATTTTAAAAACATGTTAGTTGACTGGTGATGTCGACTCACGTGGTGAAATTAGAGCCAATTTATATAACCGGAGTTATATTATAAGTGGGTCCATTTGTTTCAACTAGAATTCCTGTTAATGACGTAAGCCAGATGCCAAGCAGTTGATGACTGCTGTCCATGTACCAAGACCTCAGTGATGAGAAGGTTTATCAAATTGCAGGTTTGGAGTCCAGATGTTGTCACCCTGTTGGAGGCCTTCTTAACCGTTCTGCAGTATGGGTTATTGCTGATACATGCTTATGGTCAAGACAAGCGATGGCCCTACTTTTCTCTCCCTATGTATGCTTTTATTTTTGACTACTTAAACTTTACTTTTTTGGTTTGTCCATATATATTTCTGCCCTCGGAAAATTGTAGTTTTGGTTGAAACCTTGACATTTACACTCTTCTCAACAATGATGCTATAATTCGCAGAGAAAGAACTGAAAGGCCAGACGAGTGGGTGCCATCAGTGGCCACTCCAATCAAAGCTAACAGCAGTGCTGATGACGAGTACTCTGAAATGCTTCAAGAAAGCGGAGCCATTGTTGATATATTTTCCATCCATTCAGCAAATGATACGGGTAATCCTCTGCTACGCCTTAGATATTTAAGTCGGGTCTTCAGGAATAATATCTGCTTTTACAAGAATGTGCAAAGGACTAATAAAGAAGGGTAGGAATTCGAAGAGGAGTTGCCCAAAACCGTACAACTCAAGGAAGATAAGATGAAGTAAACGGGATAATTCTGATAATGACAATTCCTTCGTTTTACTGGCATCCTCTTGACAAAGACTTCTGACTTGGTATGAAACAATCCGGGCTTTATGAGGATTCTGAAAGGGTGATCGTAATGAATAATTGAAGATTCCAAAAGGGTGATCGTAAGGAACTTTTTAGAAAGAAAGACCACAAACTTGGTAGTAACAGGAGACCATGAAGAAACAAGGATATGACAATACCTGTATTTTATTAAGAAAATAATGAAAAATATCTGCTAACTATGGCTTAGGGATGTTTTATTTGCTGACCAGGACATATCCAGATACTCCAAAACAAGGATCTCTACCTTCTTTATCATGCCAAGGCATGCAGTATTAATTTTCTTGTGGTATAGATTGATGAGAAAAGGAAAATTATGTAACCAAAAGATCTCCATAAATTACCTTGGTAGACAGTCACCAAAACTGATATAGATTTCAGTATTTGATTCTTTCCAAGTCACAAAGAACTCATTTATCATCTTTGCCTGTCTAAGATCTAGAACACCATAATTGAGTTAACCATCTATAGCTTCAAATCTCTTAGTGGGTTAAATTTGAATATATAAGTTACACTCAATAGCATAGAATCCTCACAAAATAGAGGAAATATAAACAAGAACCTGAAAACTTTCTGTAGCTTGCTACATTAAATTTAAGTATCCCTCAATTCGTTAAATGTTTAATTTCTCTTTATCAAAGTATAACTTGCAGGTCCTGTATATCAAAAGGTCCTTGGTAGTGACAAAGCTGAATCCTCTGGACATGATAACAGATATACCAATTTTGAAGAATCTGATGTCATTTCCATTTGGAAGCAACAATTTACAGAAGCCCTCTTGGTACTACATCTATGTTTTATAAGATTATTACATACTTGTTTACTTGTGTGTTTTAAAAGTTCAGTCAATTTTCTTTATTATCAAGAAAGAAATGTAAAAGTTGGGAAGTTCTTCAAGATTAGTGTATTCCTCCATAAATACTTGATTATCATTGAAGGCAACATGTGAACCATGGTAAGTAAAACAAATAATCTTTGTTGGAAATGGATTTTTCTGTCGTCAAATTATCTTTATAATCAAATTACGCAAAATTGACATGGTAAAGTTTTAGAGTGAGAATGCTGGTTTTTAGAGGAAGAAAATGAGTCTTAGAAATAGAATGCCGAATTTCAGAGGGAGAAAGTGAAAATTTTAGAAGCCATGTGAAATTGAATAATTGTTGAGAGGAAATAATGAGAAATTAAAGAGAGAAAATAAGAGTTATAGTCAGTGAGTGAGAGAGAGAGAGAGATTGGCTTTTTGTAGAACTAATTCGACTTATCCAAATATAAGCTATTTCCAAACAAATATAGGATGTACTTTTATTACGTATTAGATAATACTGGGATATAGTCATAAAAAAGTAATTTCTAGACTATAATCCTTGAAAATAAACATGGCCTTCAATTAGACTATAATCCTTGAAAATAAACATAATCCTTGAAAATAAAGTTTGATGAACACTTCATCTTTAAGTAAAAAATCTACTTGGACGCTGCCAACTAAGTTCATATTTTTGCTATCCATGCAGCTTTTAGTGGATACCATGTGTTTATATTTTATATCCATCTGAAAACCTAATACACATGAGATGTATGCGTAACATTATCTTGCTTCAGAAGTATAATATATACGTTGAACTCTTCTTCATGAAACAGTTGGAAAGAACTGAATTGAGAAAATTGGATAGCAAATATCTGCATTATGCAAGAATGTTATGGCAGTCACTTCTCGCACCATGGAGACTTCTGTTTGCTTTTGTACCTCCATACCAGATTGCTCATGGATGGATTGCCTTCATCTGCTCTCTACTTTTCATCAGTTTGATTGCTTATTTTGTCACAAAGCTCACCGATCAAATCAGCTGTGTCACAGGTTTCTTTACAACCACAGCTTTGAATACATTTCTCTCTTTATAATCCAAACTAAGCTTTGGCTGGCGGAGTTACTCTATTTCCTTGCTTTGTTCTCTCTGCAGGAATAAATGCCAATGTCATAGCATTTACTGCTTTGGCAAGTGGAACTTCGTGGCCTGATTTAGTGGCTAGCAAGATTGCAGCAGAACGTCAGATAACAGCGGACTCTGCCATAGCGAATATTACTTGCAGGTTCACTATTAATCTGAAACTTGATTAGGCCTTGCAATACATTCTATCACTTCTATATCGACTATTAAGGATTTCTTTTATTATTTTCTATATGATGATTTGAATATAAACTTTTCTGGTTTACCAGAATGGAAGAACAGAGTATACATGGTTAATTGTTATCTGCCTAACTACTATATGGACTTCTTGAGAAGAAATTGAAGCTTCACCTTAGTCATATTTTATAAGTTTGCTTTGATTTGAAATCAGCGACAATATATTGTTGTACAAATCCGGAATATTATATTAAAAAAGGTGAGTTCCTTTATGGTTTTCAACAGGAAAAGTTATATTCCCTAGTCAATTATTGCAAGGCCAATCCTCTACAGGTCCAAACATAACCACAGAGAAGTTTGCCTCCATCAACTGTTAAATTATAAGTAAATTGCATAAGAGGTTTCCTGGTATCTTGATATCGCAAAGTCTGATGATTCCAACTACACTACTCTGAAATTGGTTAGAAGTTACACTACGGAAGTCCTAGCTCTTGCTATTAGAATAGGAATATTTACTAAATATTTCAGCTATTCAAGCTCTAAGGTTTCACAAACACATCATACAACACTTACTTATTTAAAGCCTGTACTTTTGAAATGCTGTTTGTATCACAAAGTGTGAGTTGAGTGGAAACACTTTTTAAAGAAAGTCTACAATGTGGAAGCTGAGTGATCTCTGGCATGCACTTGGCTCAAATTCTTTGTATCCATTTCAAATCTAGTAATAAAGAGAAGGATAGTGTTAAATCCACCATTTGAAATTTGTTATCCTAGCACGTGGTCTTTTTACATTGGTAGGATGACAAATTCTGGTCTTGTCCAAAAACGATGTTCGATGAAAAAAAAAGTTAGAAACTGATTTTTGTTTTGTTTTGTTTAATTTGTTTCTGTAGCAACTCGGTGAACATTTACGTGGGCATTGGTGTTCCATGGCTCGTCGACACATTATACAACTTCATAGCATACAGGGAGCCACTGCGGATCGAGAATGCAGATGGACTCAGTTTCTCTTTGCTTGTTTTCTTCACAACATCTGTTGGTTGCATTGCTGTTCTGGGTTTTAGGCGTCTGACATTGGGAGCTGAGCTCGGAGGACCAAGAATCTGGGCATGGGTTACCTGTGTTTATTTCATGTTTCTTTGGGTTATTTTTGTTGTAGTGTCATCCCTCAGAGTTTCAGGCATAATTTAGGGTTTATTCTACTGTAAATTATCATTTGTCTTTCTCCATCCGTTTATTTACTTAATTTATAAAGTACCCGTTATTATCATCATTTGTCTGAAAGATACATGAGCTGAAAACTGAGTATATTCAAAATTTAATTAATTACTCGAGTTTCTTGATATTTATGTTTTTAGTTTATAATGAAAGTGTGGTTTTACGTTTGTCACAGCATTCAGGGTTTGCTAGTATATCATATCACGTGGTTCGATTACCAGCCGACAGAGTGGAAACTTTATGTGACAATATAGTCTTATCTGGTTAAAAGAAAAGTAGAAAACCATATAGGCGACAATGCAAGTCTCGTGTGACTATAATCTTATCTAGTTATCTACCTAAACACGTCCCTTTTCTTTTACGAGTATGTACAACAATATTCATAATAATCTGAGTCGATTAAAATAATTGTTAAGGTGTTTTACTATATTATTTTTACATAATTGAAAAGGATGAGAGTAGGGATTTAGCAGCACTATGAATGAGATGTGCTCCCGGACGTGATGGTCTATTTTTTCAATTATGATTCTTTGGATGGAGAGCAGTGGCTATGAGATGTTGAGGACCTGTAAATGATTGCAGTTTTAAGGGGAGTTTTCATGGAGTTTACTGTTTCAAATTAGAATTTGTAATACTTATTTTAGCTTTGTTGGGTTAGATGTTGAGGATCTGTAAATGATTGCAGATCTTGAATCCCGTCGCTGAGTTCAGCTTTGATTGTTTGCATGTCGTAATTGTTTATTGGTTGCTATTGACCGTTGAGTTTAATAGGTTAGCTGATTTTGCAGCATATAGTTGTTTTATTATTATATTCTATTTTTGTGTTTGATTTTTGGTGTTTATTTACAGTTATAACCTTTGGAATCTCTTAATCAATTTTTTTGCCGGTAAAAAAAATTATTTTTACATAAGAGATAACATAATACATTCTAAGATTATAGATATAAATATAATTTTGTTTCCATCTTCTCTTCAATAATTTATTTGTAATACATCCGAAAATTATCGGGTTAAAATGATAATCTAACATGATAAATTTATCACTGAGTTATATATTTGATGTCATAAAACTCATATGAGATGAAAAAGATATTTGTTTATTATCCCGTAAAAGATACATCCTCTGATATTGCGTGTTGTATTGCCCTTTTTCATATTAATATATATTCCTAAAATTCTAAGGTATTTTTAATTCATTAATTTTGCTTCATAAAAAGGTTATATTAAAAAGTTTCAAAACTTTAAAAACTTAACTGCTTCAAAAACAAACTCAATTGTGACATCGTTATACTAAAATATCATATCACCTTTACATGTGATTTGTGAAGCCGGTCCACATCAATGAGTTATTCACGTGAGAAGTACGAATTTTAATACCGTACGTAATAGTGAATATGGACTATTTTCCGATTTTCAGTTTGGCCTTATTAAAGTAGGAAAATATTTGAATTGAAATAGGAAAAAATAAAAATAAAAAACATGAATTTGAATTAAATTCTAAATGTGATGAACTAGTTAATTAGTACAAAGAAGCGTAAACAAATTAGCAAATAGGAGGGTGTTAGAGCCACAAACTAAAAAAATCAGAAAAAAAATTATAAACACCATAATTTTGCTTTTAATTAAAGTAGAAAGGTGAGATTAATTGATCCAGTTACAATATAAAAAGTAAAATTAAGTATTATCAAATCAAAGTTAGAAAGTACAATTGAAAAATCAAACCATATCTTCAAAAGTATAACCAAATCAAAAGCAAAACCAAACAATCAATATAAGAAAAACAAAAATATATTTTTACTTTTAAATTATAGTTGATATATGAATTTAAGTCATATTGATTCAAAAAAATTCAAAAGTATGTTTGTCTCAGTTTGATAAATAAACAATTTACTTGCTATATTCGTGTTTTTTTTACATTTATAACGGACAAAATAGAAAAGTAAGAAGAGCATAACATAAGAAATAAATAAATACGGATAGAATAGCATAGGCCTGAGATTTCCTTCAATTAATATTATTATTGTTGGGCATATACTTATATATATCTTCCGGTTCAAGATAATAATCGCTCTAGTTTAGATTACAGATATCAAGTAATTTCATAATTACTACATTAAAATAATAAATATCAATCAAAAATAGTTTTTTACCTTTTCATAGAAATTACAAATAAATGTAAGAGAACTAATAATATTAATTTTATTTGTACAGTTTTTTTTGAGATGAAAAAAGAGACAAATGTTAGTTTTGTAAAGATTTTAAACTATTCATCTTAAAATACAAAAATGGCTACTACTTTTTAAACTTTTTTTAAAATGTCTGTTACAAAATCGAAGGGAATATAATTTATCGAGAAGAATGATTGGTAAGATTAAATTAAATATTTATAATTAAGGTTGTGTTTGTTTTATTAAATATTTATGTCTTATGTTTGAATTTAAATAGATTTATTAAAATCTACAAAATTTATTGTTCGATTAATATTTTACCTTAAATATCTGAATTGATCTATTTTATTATTTATCAAAAGAATAAATTTCTTATCACATTCAGTTTCATTTTACTAAATTCAGATAAAACTGAGCATATTAAATATAATACAAGTGTAGTTACCAAAGGAGATCATAAAATGAATGAATGATTCATTCATTATTTTTCATCACTGTTCTCTACATTCCTTATTAGCACTCATTATCAAATTAAGTTCAATTATTGTTAATTTATCAAGTCGAGTCAATTATTTTATGTGCTTAACTAGATATTGGCATAAACATTATTTGACTCGATACTCGATCTAATACTTGATAAATTATTTATTACTTTCATTTTTTTATTTGACTCAATTCAATATTCAACAAAATATTTGGTATTCGAAATTATGTTCAATAAATGTTCAAAATATTGAATTGTTCAAATAACTTGTAAACTATTAGTGAATAACTCAATAAGTATTGGTTGAGTTCAACCATAATAATAAATATTCATTAAACACTCAACTTAATCCAATTTCAATAATAAATTTAATGCGTCAATTTAATTACTCAATACTCGACTTAATTTTACTCGTAATCGAGTTTAATTACTGCTCTATACTCCATCCGTTCACGATATAAACAACGTGTTTGTTCGGACAGGACTCTGATATACAATAATATTATAATGTTTGTCCAACAACCGATCGAATCAAACACAATTATAAATTAAGTCAATATACTTTTTCTAACTTTTGATTTGAGGGACTATAATATAAATGTGCGGTATTATATACTACATTAGTTTATATATAATTAGATGTCCATAAATTGATATAAAATTATTTTATCTGAGATTATGAAAATTCAAGAACTTATTACTAAAAATTAACTGCTAACTACAAGTAGTATATATATTCCATGTATTTATTTGTATAATTTATTGGTCTAAATCATAGAATATGAATTATAATCTATTTTTTCAATTTGGTTGCATAATTTTATATTTTCAAATATCTTTTAATACTCCAATAATACCGATGAAAATAAAGTTGAAATTTGAAGATATATGTAAATTTTCACAAATTTTTATTATGTACACAAATTTTTAATTTGAAATTTAAAACTCTTCTTCGCATTACTAAAATTTATTGAAGATCATGTTTTTAGAAACAATGCAACAATAGAGAGCGATTCTACTACCTATTTATTGAAAAAATTAAATGCAATCTCTTTTTCATTTTCCCTGATATAATTATCCTATATAATATATAAGGAAAACAAAGATGTGAGAAATTTTATTTGTTTATTTTTACATTGTCAAATTATACTAGTATATCACGCACATAATAAGTGTGTAATTTTTTTCGTTGTACGGTAAAATTGAAAGAGATTGTAGAGAAAAATGTGAATGTTCTATGACAAAAGTTATTACACAAGTATTTTTATTTTTATTTTTTTATGTTTAATATAAGTGTGACTCAAATTTATAGGAGTTATTCTAAGGACCAAATTTTTAACTCCAAATAAATTTGAAGACTCTATGGTGCAAAGTCCCACACTTCTATATTACGGAGGAGTAGTATTCCCTCCTAATCTCATCGACCGACACTTGTAAATTGTTTTGGTGAAAGTTGACTTATATTTA
Organism: Centella asiatica; assembly: GCA_014636745.2. NCBI lineage: Eukaryota > Viridiplantae > Streptophyta > Magnoliopsida > Apiales > Apiaceae > Centella > Centella asiatica. Next base: position 4,295,426 of record CM025786.1, on the reverse strand, counting down.
ATTTAAAATTTTGATTATTTTGTTAATATATATGTGATAAAATTATAATTATAAGAAAATTTACAATAAGAATTAATTTTTATAATTTTTACAATTTTATAAGTGTAAATATATGTGTAATTAAAAGTCAAGAACCGATCGAATTAACCTAAACAAAATTTTAAATGACACTTATTCCGGAACTTTGCCATTGTAATTAGTGCAAGTACATGTTCCTGCGCTAGGGTTTTAAAAATCAATTCCCGCTTCCACAGTATCTCGATTAACTTAAATACGCGACCGTACATAAAAAAAAATTGGAGCAGCGAAGTGGGATATCTCGACTGTCTCATTCACTAGAAAAATCGAAGAAAGCAGACAAACTATAAACCAATTCAATCACACAATCCATGCCGGCATCACCGCTTCAGCATATTACTACTCCCTTCTGTTTTTTGTCATTTTCGCCGCCGGCGATTGATCGGTTTTCTCTTTTATTTCTCCTGGTACGTATGGAATCTGCAACTGAATTCATTTTCATTTGCATTTCTACTGATTTATAAAATGAGAATGCCAAAAAAAATGAATAAATAAATGTGTGTAGTTTGTTGGAGATCTAATAATTAGATTTCTGTGAAGTGATTTGTAGTTTTGAGATTCAACTCCTGCAAATTCCGGTTAAATCTGTAATTGGATTCGAAATAGCATTTTAGGTTCGTTTAGTCAATTCCAATTTCAAAAACTGGAATCGAGTTGCAAACATTACAGCTACGTGAGTCACAGATGAGAGTTGGTGTAAAATATATTGCTCCCTTCACTACACGATTGTGTCTCCCAAAATGAAAGCACGATTTTATAATATATAAAATTACACAATCTTATCATATGTTGCCACTAGAGCAGCAAATTTACGAGGATGAGAGTTTGGGGGATTACTGGACTGTTGTGTCCCAAAAACGCGAGTCCACTTTTAAAAATAAAATTACCGTATGACTGTATCTATATAATAGGTTGCCACTAGAACACACTTATGAATTATGAGGATGTGTTGCTTTGTATCACAAAACATCCTAGCTTATTTATGTTCTGTCTTTCTCACAAAATATCCTAGTAATTTCATGTTGGTGGCAATATATTAGTGTGTAACCATGTTGATGTTATTTCAATGGGTGTTATTGTTAACAGGAGTTCCAAGCGGTCGTTCAAGGTTAGTAGTTGCATAAGGGGTTACAGAGTTCTCAGACAACCACCACCAGTCCACCACAAAGGGTAGCCTGTGCCATTAGATATTGTTAGGTAAACAGTTAGATATACTGTTTAATCTTGAAATTGCTTAAAATCTTCAGCTGCTGCAAATTATCTGGTGGCGTCTCCGGTATCAATAATTGGTTTGGTCTTTATTTTATTTTATGGCTGAAGAGAAATTCCATGCTTCATTGTATTTTCATTTTTGAGTGATAATAAGCTCAAGGCTGGAAAAGCAACTGATTCATTATCATCTGAATGGTAAAATGACTGCTGCTTCAATATGTATTGTGTAATTTGTAGTGGATAGTCACTTGAATTTGGTGCCTTTGCATTCTTACCTGTCCCCCTTTTTCCAGCAGCACCCTAAGACAAAATGAAACAGAAAAGGAACGATAAATCTATATCTTCTAATTGTATAATTGACAGGAAAAAAAATCTCCTTTGATTTTCTTCTGTTGATTAAAGTGTATGGAAATCAACTCCTTTTGATATTTTATTTCTTCATGAATGATGCAGGTTATCATGCTTGAGCTGTGAGATCGAAACTGCTTAAGATGGACTCTGTGCATAATCACATGGCCAATATGACACGCAGAGTTTATAATAGTTTCGTGCATAAAACATGCAAATCACACTTACTCTTCAGTGCTGAAACCCTCCTTGCAGATGGTTTTAGGGCCATCCTCTATTTTCTGCTCCTTGCTTACTGTTTTATTGGATTGTCAGCAATAACTGGGCGATTTTTCAAGTCCATGGAAAATGTTGTTAAGCAAACTCGAAAGGTGGTAGAAATAGATCCTTGTACACAAAATGAACTTGTGAAATATGAAAAGGTGTGGAATTACACTATTGCAGACATTAGCCTGCTGGCTTTTGGGACTAGTTTCCCCCAAATCTCTCTAGCTATTATTGATGCACTACGAAATCTTGGGAACTTGTATGCTGGAGGTTTGCTTCATTTTCTCCGCTCTTATGGTGTATATTATCCAAGTGCAAGAGATATGTATGACTTCTAGGAAAAATAATGAATTTATCATAAGACTCTGCTGCCAAGATTATTGGACAAATAATAATTAAAGGTTTATATTTTCTAGTGTCTCCGTCACAATATCACTTTCTTTCTTGGTTAGAATTACAATAATCCTTCCTTTTTAGGTTAGATTTAGTACAGATTTAAAGGATGCTGAAAGTAGAGCAATAAAGCATATATATGCATTACAATCTCTTGATATAATTTCATACTCAGTTCATCTGTATATCATGATTCCAACTGTACTGAAGGTATATATATGTGTGTTTTATGTACCTCTTACATAATAAACAACCACGAAAGGGGTTTCAATTGAACCAGGACTTGAGGGATCACTAATTTCTGTAGCGTTATCGATGTACTGCATGATATATTTACCTTTTCTATCGCATAAATTTGATTGCACTTGTCATTAAAATTCTAGCATTTACTCATACTATAGGCCTGGGTCCTGGGACACTTGTTGGTTCTGCTGCATTTGACCTGTTCCCTATCCATGCTGTTTGCGTTGTGGTTCCAAGAGCTGGAGAACTGAAAAAAATATCAGATTTAGGAGTTTGGCTTGTAGAGCTCATTTGGTCTTTCTGGGCTTATGTTTGGCTATATATTACCCTAGAGGTAATATGCTAAAATATCTATATATATTATCTTAAACTTTGTGGCCATACATATACTTCTTGCATCCAATCACGTTTACTTTACTAGTTTATGCACATTCAAGGTTTCTTTTTAAAATAGATTAACTAGTTGGAACCTTTAATTGAAAATTAGTTTGTGCTGATCACAAAACCATATGCCTAGTGGTTGATGACTGATGTACTTGTACCAAGACCTTGGTGATGAAAAGGTTTGTTGAATTGCAGGTTTGGACTCCAAAAGTCATCACTCTCTTGGAGGCCTTGTTAACGGTTTTGCAGTATGTGTTATTGCTGATACATGCTTATGCTCAAGACAAGCGTTGGCCCTATTTTTCTCTTCCCATGTATGATTTTGTTTTTCACAACTTTAACTTTTATTATTATTTATTCTAATTATTTTTTAATCTTTTTAAATTTTGGGATTTCATATATGTTTTTGTGTCCTCCAAGAAAATTGTAGTTTTGGTTGGAACTTTGAGACATTCACTCTTGATATAATTTCCAGGGAAAGATCTGAAAGACCAGAGGAATGGGTGCCAGCAGAGGCCAAGCCAATCAAAGTTAACAACAATTCTAGTGCTGAGTACTCTCAAATGCCTCAAGTTGGTGAAGAGGAAAGCAGAGCCATTGTTGATATATTTTCAATCCATTCAATAAATGAGACAGGTTCCTCTCTATGCCTTAGATATATATAGTCAAGTCTTTTCAGGAGTAAAATCTTGTTTAGAAGAATTTGCAAAGGGAATAATAAACAAGGGTTGGAAAGGGAAAAAAGAATGACAGAAGATGACCACCCAAAATCATATAAGTCGAGGAAAAATGGATGAATAAACAGAGCAGTTCTGACAACAATACTGCCATCTTTTTTACTACAACTTCTGATTTAGTTGAATGAAATTATTCGGTTATTAGGAAGCAACTACATTTTAATCTTCAATTCTAGGAAGCCAATAACATACTGAATAACTGAAGATTTACGAAGGGTGACAAAAGAAACTTTTTAGAAAACATAATGATCATGGATAATCTTACGTCTAAGAGCTAGAAAATCATATGGAGTTAATCGGCACAGGTTTCATTTTTGTCGTGGGTCAAACATGAATCCATTAATTACACTCAACACCGTATAATCTTAGAAAATAGAGGAAAATCAGAACTTGTAATTTTACATTTTTGCTGGGAATTCCTAGATTAAACTTTATTAATCCCTCAGTTTGTTACCAGTTCAATTTCTCTTTATTAAAGTACAACTTGCAGGTTCTGTGTATGATAGCAAAGAATCTCATGTCATCCCCATTTGGAAGCAACAGTTTAGGGAATCCCTCATGGTACTACGTCTTATGCTATATGAGACTATTGCAGACTTGTGCATTTGAATTCAGTCTATTTTCTTTATTATCAAGAAACAAAAAGTTGAGAAGTTCTTCGAGATTACAGTTTTTCTCCTTCAATTATCATTTAAGGAAATAAGTCAACCAGAGTTGGATGTACTTTCAATTACAAACTTCTGCGAATGCAAAAAACAGATGTTCTTGCTAATATAACTGGTATAATATACAGTAAATTATATAAACTGTGTTTTAAAGTGAGTTTTCTGCTGTCAAATACTATCTTTATTATCAAATTAAGCATTATTTAACTGTAAAATTTTCTCTGCACAAAAAGAATAAACTTATACATTGATTGATCTCTTCTTCATGAACCAGTTGGGAAAAAAAGAATCGAGAATATTGAAAAGCAAATACCTGCATTTTGGGAGAATTTTATGGCTGTCACTTCTCACACCATGGAGACTTCTATTTGCTTTTGTGCCTCCTTACCAGATTGCTCATGGATGGATTGCCTTCATTTGCTCTCTGCTTTTCATCAGTTTGATTGCTTACATCTTGACAAAGCTCACTGATCTAATCAGCTGTGTCACAGGTTTTCTTTCTAACTGCAAATTTAAGTCCTATGTTTCTCTTTCCACATTTCATACTAAGCTTTGGCTAATGGCCTTGCTATATTTCCTTGCCTTCTTCTCCTGCAGGAATAAATGCCTGTGTCATAGCATTTACTGCATTGGCAAGTGGAACTTCGTGGCCAGATTTAGTGGCAAGCAAGATTGCGGCAGAGCGTCAGCTGACGGCAGACTCTGCCATAGCAAACATTACTTGCAGGTATAGATTATTTATTCTCTAAATTATCTGTGTGTGTGTGAGTGAAGCAGTTTGAAATCCTTTTTGCATCACAAAGGAATATTGAGTGAATATGTTTTCCAAGAAAATCTATCTCATCAAATGGAAGCTGATTGATTTGGCATGCACGTAGCTCACATTCGGGATGAGTTAGCCTGATACAATACGTGCAACATCTTCCGCTCCAAACCCACCAAGGGTTGCTCCCTCCCAAATAGGACTTTATATTCTACTTAATTAAAAAACTAATAACATGACACTTGTCAACTTTTAATTACATGTTTTAGGAGATGAAACATATTATGGTATAGACAAATTAAATCCCTCACGTTCTCTCAATCCTTTTCTGAATCTAATAATCAAGAAAAGGAAAGGACTCTTGTCTAACGATGGTATTTGGTGAAAAAAAGTTTAAGAACTGATATTCATGTGTTCTATGTTTTTCCTGTTTTGTAGCAACTCGGTGAACATTTATGTGGGCATTGGTGTTCCATGGCTCATCGATACATTATACAACTTCATAGCATACAGGAAACCACTGCGGATCCAGAATGCCGATGGACTGAGTTTCTCTTTGCTTGTTTTCTTCTGTACATCTGTTGGTTGCATTGTTGTTTTGGTTTTAAGACGTCTGACATTGGGAGCTGAACTTGGAGGACCAAGAATCTGGGCCTGGATTACATGTGTTTATTTTATGTTGCTTTGGATTATTTTTGTTGTACTGTCATCTCTCAAAGTTTCAGGCACAATTTAGTGGTTAGAGAAAAATAATACTCCGTATTTCATTTCAAAATTAGAGTACACTTCATAAACTACAGGTTTCTAAAGATGATGTTTTAACATTAAAAACGGATTTTTTATTGATAGAAGTGGCAAAGATGATACTCTCATCCGTTCCTCAATGGACACTTGTGGACTTTTTTGGATCAAAATTAAAAATGAATTTTTTAATGTTTTATTAAAAACGGATTTTTTAATGTTTCAACAATTGTGAATACATATATATAATTTTGAAGTCAAAATATGATCAAATTGATGAAAATAAATTTCTAAGTGAGGATTATTTTGGAATAAATGGGGTATCATAATTCTATGATGTTAACGATGGTGGGTGAAACCATTATATTTAATCATGCTGGTGGCGAATATATTGACAGTAATGACAGTTTCAATAATGACAATCTTGACATTTAGAACGCATTTATTTTTTCCTTTTTTGGGTTGGGGGGGTGGGGGGCTGTGGAGGTGTAGTGGGGAGGTAACGACGTACTGCTAAGAAATTTATACCACGCATGGTTTCTGACACTAAACACATGCTTTAGATAATAACATGCGAGTTCTGGTGACGCTAGCACATGCTTTAGACAATAACTTGCGAGTTCTGATGGAATAGGAAGATTTTATTTCAACATTGAAAAATATAATTGGGCACTGGGCAACTCACGCCAACGGATTCCTCAGAAAGGTTGCACTTGTTGAAAAATAGATTCAATCGGGAAGACAAAAACATACAAACACCAATACACCATCGTGTGTAAGATAAAAGGGATTCCACATTCAACATTTATTCCGATAGTAATTATACATATAGAAAAATAAAAAATAAAATAGTTTACATTTAAATGTCTCTAGACATATAAAAAAGGTGATGGCTACCGTTTGCATTTAGCAATTAAAAAAAAGAAAAGAAATAACACCCTCTTATGCATTTTCACCTCTTAACACAAATTCCTCAAGCAACAGCGCCTGTACAAGCTGTGACTGGAGCAGCATTTCGTTGTTTCGCTGAACTATATTTCTTGGTGATAAATCTAAAACAGAAAATGAAATCGTTCAGCAAATGGACGCTTGCAATAAGATATGCACGACAACAACTCCTGTCTTGTATAACAATAGATTGTAATTGGAATGACAGACTAACGCTATTGTATTGCAAAGTATTGCAGAATCAAATATATGAACTACTAAGAGAAAATAAAATATTAACCTAACTAAATTTTTTTTTCCTTGCAAGCTCTTAACATTGATTAATTCATCACCAAATGTAGAACATATGATTTCCAAAATTACATTGGCATGGATGAGTATATTTACAGCTGGCATAAATTGTTTACTATGTTGATAGCACAACACAAAACCTACTGAATGAGTATGTTTAAGTTACCTGAAGAAATCCCTCCACAACAACTCATACAAAAGCCAATTCATCCCACTATCAGATGAACCACTGCCGCCATCTTTCTGTTTTGACACGGTGGAAATTGTTCTGTAATCACATGTTACAAAATGATGAAAGTTAGTTTATTTTCAACCACATACAAATGGCAGACAAAATCCAACTAAGGATACCTGGAAGCAGAATTCTTTAACTCATCAAACATGGAACGGGGAGAAAGACATCCCATAGCCAGCCATGGTGAGATTCTGCAAGAGAAGTTTGCACCATATATGCTATCATTACTACCATCCTTGGTTCCCTTAGGAGGTTGTGCTTGGCATTCAGCGGCAAATTTTTTAAGCCTCTGAAGTGCTTCAGTCTCTCCTCCCACTAGAGAAGCATTAGCAGCTGGTTTGCCATCCTACATATCAAAACAGTTCTATCATCTAGGTGACAAAATCTAGAATAAAAGAAATTAATATTAATAATTATTAGTCTACCAACATTTGTGGCTGCTCCACAAGAAACATTACAAATTCACGTGATTATCAAGCCTCACAAATAAAGAGCAAATAAGCCCCACAATAAGGGGAAATAAGCTCCACTACAAGGACAATTACAAAATTGCTGGTGAACAAGCGAGATTTTGTTCATTTGTCATTTTAATAGTGAAACTTCTCATGGTTGGTTTAACATGTGGAAATAGGCCCTCACAGCCTAACAATGTAAACTTCTGGTCTGTCTGTGCTATGGGATTGCCACATTATTCATCAATCAACAATTATGAGAAAGACTTCATCGGATATATAATGTCAATACTCAGGAGTGATTAATTTCTATTTGAATAACAACACAGCAAGGGTACAAAGTTGGTAACTCCATTACTTCACATTACTGCTCACCAACGGTAGCCCTTTTAATATCAAGAAACATCCTTTATGATGAACTTATAATGGTATCCTTAGTATTCTTAACTTGTTTGTCAAACCCCTCTTTGTAATCTATTGAAGAAATTACAAAAAATATAAAGGAAAAAACATAAAATTAGAAAAGTGTGGGCGTTTAATACTGATAAAAATCTTTCCGTTATGAATCAGACAACTTATTAAAAATTGTTCTAAGGTAAAACCCCTGCAATTTGTACTAGTTCTCTTTTTTAATGAATTAGCTGTGAACAATTGTAGACCAATGCATCTGCGTCCATTCTTTGACGATATTTAGACAGCATTCTACTAATAAAACAGTACTTAACCACCAAATCTGATTACAGCTATTTGAAGCACAATGCTCACACATTTAAAGAAAAACATTTTCAGAGAAAACAACTCAAGTCAATTTCTAGAACATTTAGCAGAAGTGAAACCCATAAACTGAGTTCCTTAGATGACCTTGCAATAGTTGAAGTAAGCAACTAAGGTTCTAACAAGAAGAAAATGTTTCTTTGAAACAAGCGACTAGCTTAATATCAGCACGTGGGTCCATTTAGCTTTTCCATTTTGTTTTACTCTGCCTCTTCCAATTTGATCTTAGTACATTTCTGAAATCCTAAGATTCAAATTCTGGTATGGATTTATTAAAATCTTATATTACAAGTAGTTTATATTACTGGCTTTGAGCAAAATTAAAACCACAACAGTTCATTTGTATTCTCAGTTTCAGGATTTCAGAAATGAAATGGGCAAGAACCAAAATTTATTTGACTCTGAGACAGAGTGACAACTAAACAGTTTCTAGAAAATAACTATATAAACTTATTATACAATCCCCAGAACCAACTACTACCCAAAAAAGGTTTAAAGTTCAAAATTTTAACAGCGAGAATAGGTAACAATCAACTCATATATAGTTATAAACACTTTAGGAGAAAACAACATACCTGCCCCATTGTTGCAGATGGGTTAAGACCCAAATCAACCAAAGATGGAACCTCCCCAGGCTCCACATCGCCTGCACTAGGCAAGCCCCTCAATTGATCCAATGCAGCAATAGTCTTCCTAACCTCCAACCCTTGAACTTTCTCTCTAAACCCGCCGTAATTAGTCGGCATTTCCTCCAATTTAAAGGGCAAATCATCAAGATGATACAAAGTACTTCCCCAGAAGTACTTAACATCCAAGCCTTCGTCTTTCATTGCTGTCTCAATTTTCTCCTCAGCCTTAACCTCATCATGAGAAACCTCCCTATGAAAATACACTGCTTCAGCTCCGACAGCCTTCGCCAATTCAATTAAAACCGACTCGGGCTTACCAATTCTCACCACAAGATCCGACCCTTTTGCCTGGAGATTCTTCCTCAAGTCAGAAACGGATTCAATCAAGAATGTTGCACGATATGGCCCTGTTTTATCAAAACCAGAAGAGGATTTTCCATAATCAGACGGGTCAAAACAATAAACCGGAAGAACGGACATGGATTCATTGTTGGCTGCGGCGAGGCACTCGTTGTCATTGACCCGAAGATCGTTTCGGAACCAAACGATGGATGCCCGGCGAAGCCCAGCAGCGTTTGAGGGTTCAGAAGGGCGGCGAGGGTTTAAGGAAAGAGTATTTTGAAGTGGGTTTGCGGAGATTGTGGATTTAAAAAAGGGTTTTACAAAAGAGAGAGACGAGGAGGAAGAAAGAGAGAGGTTAGAGAGAGCCGAGATTTGGGTGGGGATTTTGACTTTGGTAGGCTGAGATGAGAAAAGGGTAGATATTTTTGGTTGAATGAAGAAATGGGTAGGGAGAATTGTGGAGAGAGAGAGTGAGACTGAGGCAATGGGGAGTACAGGGGTAAGGGCGAGCTGGTTTTGGTCTTCTGGTTGTGTTTGGGTTTCTGGGTTTTCTGGAATCTGGGGTTTGGAATCCATGTTTGAGGGAAATGGATGAATGGAGGAAAGAGGGTGAAGAAGATGATAAGCTCTTGTTTCTTCTTCTCCACCAGAAAAATGAAAAAATGTGTACAAGCGTTTGTGTTTGGAGTGTGAAAGTCCGATTTCGGAGTAGGGTGGCTGCACCTAACCCTTGTTACCAACCTTCATCTTTGGTACTTAGCATAATGTTTGGTTGGTGAAGTTTTTTCCTCAAAAAATAAAAGAAAATAAATAATAAGAAGCTATTAACAGTTTTCATAATAAGGACCATAAAACAGTAAATTAATTGATACGTATGATAAATTTCCCAAAAAGAAAAAGATTTTACTCTATATCGGAATATACAAAATGAAAAAGTTTAACCACATAAGAAAAGGTTAGGTACTTGCCACTTGGGTACTTAGGTTTCTTTTTACGGAGTATTTTTTCCTTTTAATTTTCTCTTAAGCTGAATTTGGTTGAATTAGTCCAATTTGCTTCAAGTTTTCCCTCTTCATTCATGGAGCATATTTCCAACTTCGTAAAGGTTGTGTTTGTTGCGGACTCAATGTCTAGGAGTGCTTTGTCAATTTAAATTTCAAGACCACTTCACTTAAATAATTGTTAATTTTCATATGAAACTAAATATTTCAATGTTATACTTTTTTTGGTTACATTTCAATGTAATAATTTTGTCCCACTACTTCATACGGAGAAATTTCAATAATTCTCGGACAAAATACTTTTAAATATTATAAAAGAGTAGTTAACGAAAATTGGTTTAGTAAACACTTTCATTTAGTTAAAAGTTGAGATATTGTTAATAATCATAATTGATGACATGTCTTGATTTTGAACTGAGGAATTTTCTCTCACTTAAACTTTAATCGATTAAAAAAAATTATAAGAGTAAAATAATAAAGTAAATCAATTCAAATGGTTTTAGCAAAATAAATGTATTCAAATTTAGACATCTAATAAAATAAATGCCGCCGAAACTCGCAGTGTTATGAATTGTGACATCACAATAGATAAATTTATATAATTCTTTTGCAAACTTATGAAATACTTCATCTATTCTTTGATATAAACCTTTAAATTTTTTTTTTTGTCAGATTGAATAAGTCATTCACACATTTTAAGAGTAATATTAACGTATTTATTTTCAAATTACTTTTAATGTCAATTTATGTGTATTCTAAGATTATGTATATTACATCACTTTCTATATATTATTCATTGCATGATTTTTAAATTTAATGGAAAATTATTTTAAGTATGTTATATAAATCTTACATATTAATTTGTAATTTTTTAATATGTGTGAAATTTTTTAAAAAACTTATATAAGGGGACGGAGGGAGTATATTAGTACCACTATTATGTATATTTATGTTTTTTAATGTACCATTATCATGTTTATACAATAAATTGAGTTATAACTTATTTTTCACATTTTATCCATTAATTTTAGATCTATTTAAAAAATTCAAATATTTTATCGTTCTCTTTTAGTCCATACAGTAAATTTTTGTTGAATATTTTAAAAATCCAAACATAACAAAACAAAAACACAA
>CM025786.1:4271518-4283779 GCA_014636745.2 Centella asiatica | reverse complement strand
TTTGTTGAATATTTTAAAAATCCAAACATAACAAAACAAAAACACAATCGCATGAGATTATAAAAATGAACTGTTATAAAATGTTTATTAGTTAATTATAGATTAAGGAGCGACTATCCAAGAATTCAATGAAACGTCAAACACGTAACAAAGTAGAAAAACATTTTGAAAAGTGTGGGAGGGAAAGTGGCTACACTATACCATGGAGTGTTTGGCAGGCTTCATTCCTGCAAATGCTATTCAGGGCCCGCCACCGTTTTGCTCTTCCAAGACGGTGAGAGTTTTCGGGTTGAACGCCAGACTCAACGCCACTCAACACAAAGAAGACGACCCATTGTTCGACTCAGCCATTACCAATGCTTCTCTTCGTTTCCATCACTCCAATTCTCCAGGCAATGTCCCGGTTTTTAATACATAATGCACATCTCTTGCTTCTAACATCGGCTCATGTTTGCTGCAAAGAGTTTGTGTTTTGTTACAACTTCTCGTTCAGGCATTTCAACAAACATTTAGGCTTCGTGTTCCAGTTAATGGTCTTTTGAGTTTTAATCCTTTTAGTGGTTAGGATTATATATCGTTTTGGGTTCCTTTTGCTGCAATTATGCTAAAGTTGATTTTGCTGTTATATTGGCTTTAACATCAGCTCTTATAGATTGATATATTTCCGCAAGGGTCTATCTCATATAAATATATTGTTCCTCTATCCATCATGCAAGAAGAGTCTCGTAGAAATATCATTTTTTTTCTTTATCGTCAATTGTTCGCAAGTTGATTCAAGAACCCTCAAAGGGAGGTGGCAAACCCAAAAAGGGTCTAGTAGCCTAATGGATGATGTCATTGGGAAACCAAGTTTTACTTGGCATACCTGATGGATTGTATAAGTTCAGTGACTTGTCTGAAATATTAGACCACAATCTATTTTTGTTAATACCCCTTCATCAAGTGTGCAGATTAACTCAAATTGTGGATTTTTACTGTCCACAAACTTGTTCTGTAAATTTATTTTTGGGAAGATCATGTCCCTTCCGTCTTAGAATATATACTTTGGGACATTTTGGGATGTAATAAGTGAAAACAATGCCTTGAAAAACACTTATTTTGCAGACCCTCTTTTTGTGGATCCTTATGCTGCCTGCTTTCTTCCACCTAATATTGATCTGAATGTGAAGCAGCATCTGAATCACTACTGCCTGGCAACTAAGTTCATAGATGATAAGTTGCTTGGTGTAACAACTAAGATTGAAGGAGTTAAGCAGGTATTCTGTTGATATGTAATAGGCCAAAGTGAGTGATGAGGGATGTTCTGGGGTTCTATTGTTTTCCATTTATATGCCTTGCAGGTTGTCTTGTTAACAGATGGCATGGATACTCGGCCATTTCGCCTCAATTGGCCCAATTCAACCATAATATTTGATGTATCACCAGATAGGATATTTAATATGGCAGCTCAAAAGCTTGAAGGTTGTACTATGTCACCAGTTTATTTTTCTTTATTCTTATTTGTTCAAGAAAGACATTTTTTTGTAAATTCTCAATGAAGTTACAATAATATGTTCCTGAAATATTCTTTTGTCTAGCAGTATAAAAAGCTGACATTATTTTCTTGAATTGTTAGATGTCGGGGCTAAGATTTCAAGAAGCTGCTTGTTTTACCATGTTTCACTAGATTCATATGACATGCAGCAAACTATGCGTAATAAAGGATTTACTGGTAATAGACCAAGTATATGGGTATTCCAGGTATCGGAAGTTTTCTATTGCTCATCACATTGATGAATTATCACTTTTCAATTAGGAAATGAGCTATTATTTGATGCTTAACGGTAATTCTGTAGGGGCTTCCTGTTATAAATTTGGCAAAGTTTAAAGAGATTCTATATCTAGTTAGTAGTTTAGCCACAAAGGGTTGTCTTCTCTTGGGAGAGTTGCCTGTCTGGTTGGCAGAAAGTGAAATTGGGAGGGTCAGTTGTTTCTTTTTTTTCTTATTAAAATCTTTACTAATAGCAGTTATTGTTCTCTTCGACTGTTATGGTCTATAGAAATGAGACTGAATTTTTGTCTTTTGCGCAGTCGACCACAAAGGAATGGTTGGACAATCTCTTCATGAGTTATGGTTTCCAGGTGAACATGGTTGCATATGATGAAGTTGCAAGAGCCTTTAATAAGGACTTGTCGTTAGGGGAGTATGAAAGCCTACTTTTTGTTGCTGAACACTTGCGTTTTTCTGATGATCAGGTTAGACAACTATATCCATTTGTATTCCAAGCTCTATCTTTACATGCTTACTCCATTTTAATTCAGTAACAGATTAATGCCTGAAATTCTAATCACACTGCTAAAACTTCCTTAAATTAAGATAAATATAAAAGGAAAGCAAGAAAAGTAAACAGTTCTCAACTTATTTCTTGTTCTTCTTACATTAACACAATAGTTCCACAGAAATGCAGTAGTAATATCACTTTCTCTGCATCATTTGTTAATGTAAGGTGTTCTGAATTTGTCTCTCGTTTCCTTCTTTCCGTTAGTAAGTGTATACTGAGAGAGAATCCTAAATGTCGTACACATCAAAACGACTGGACTTAGAGAAAAAAGTATTTCATAGAAACATTGCAACTGGAAAGAGAGTTCTGTTTTTCTAATTGTTCCTACTCTGAAGATGTGTATGCTAGTTACTACAATTCTTTTATCTCAGCTGCTTGTGAAATTCAATCGGCGAATCTTTCTAGCTATAAGTTTCTTTGATATGTTTTTTTCTAAATCTGCTAGCTAATCACAAGTGAACTTATTTGTAAACCTCTTACCGTATTGAATAGATGGAAATCTGGAGGAGGGAATTCCAGAGGCTAGAGGAAGAAGCAGACGAGGAAGGTTTTGAAGAGCTATAAATCTAGACTAGAACAAAAATGCATACTTTGTACCCAAATCTTTTTATTCCTTACTCCAGTATGTGCTAATTGGATGCATCTTTCAATCTTTGACTTTGTAGCAGTCTTTCACTTTATTGAATATATTTATATCATATAAAACTTGTGCATTTATGGACAGTGTCAAGTTATTCAACAGTTATTTTTTTTATAATTCACAAAAAACCAAAAAATTGAAAGAAATGGCCCATGCAGGTCTCGAACCTGCGACCTTCGCGTTATTAGCACGACGCTCTAACCAACTGAGCTAATAGGCCTCAATGTTTGAGACTGTTGATTATTTTCGTCCATTTCCAGCAACCAAATCTCATAAACCATAACATCATCAATCTGGCTCGAATATCTTACCAACCTTTTCAATAAACGATTGTGCTAAATCTCAAAGGAAACTGAGAAAAGCATATCCGAAAAGTTAAGATGTCTTGTTAGTTGCAAGTCGATTTAAGAGAGAAGAAACAATTTAGATTGAAGGAACCGTCAGAAACCAAGTATAAGAAACATGCAAATTCATTTCTTTGTATTCAAATTGGAAATCTGAAAACATTATTATTGTTTTGGAGAAGTTTAAAGTATCTCACTACATATATTGCGTTGCAAGAATGAACTCATACAGGCTCTTCTTCTTTTGTTTCTTTTTTTGGTGTGTTTGTGCGTGGAGGTGTTGGGGGTGCCGATTTGTGGTGGTGGTGTGCGCGCGCCCAGGGGGTGGAGTCGGGGGGTGGGGGGGGGGGGGGGGGGGAGAGAGGGGGGGAAGAAAAGAAGAAAGTTGGGGCTCCAAGATTAATTTAGGGCTGCATATAGTGGTGTACATTGAGTAAAAGACGGTGACACATACTCTAGACTACCAACAATTGATCCCACTAATATACTCTTCCTCAACTATTATCTTACAAATACAGTCTCAATTGACAAATCCTCCTGTTCACAAAACGGAGGACCCAAAAAATGGGGGAAATGTAGAGTTTCTATTTTTCCCAAGGAAACGTATTTAGTTACTAACCAAAGGAGGGGAAAATGTAAGCATCTCAATTCTGAACGGACAAAAACGGGGACTAACTCTTTTCTTACAGCTTTATCTCAACTCCTATTCTTCTGTTTCTGCACCTGGCACTTATTGCCTGTGTTGGTTCTGTTCCACATCTTTCCCTCAACTCTTGTTCCTTCGCTGTTTCCCAGTGCACTTCTTTCCACTCTGCTTATGTTCTTCTGATCTCTCATGAGGATTCACATCTTTAAATTTAATAGGTTTTATAATCATACCAGATTTCTTCACCACCTGTAAGATTGCAAAAAAATTAGAATGGCTTATAACCGTAGAGTGAAGTTATCTTCATATAATCATCAAATTTAAACAAAAATCAATTGTAGAATTCTCCAACAGATAACAGGGGACAAGTCTAATAATAGAACGCACTTCTGGACGATTAAGTGCTCCAATTGCAGTTACAGGGTTAAACTCGGGACCAATAGGCATCCGGATGCTCTGCTCAAACACCTCCTTTGAAGTGTACGGATAAGGCAATGTTTTTGTGTGCAGCTTCTCAGCCTGCAAAATAACATTAATACATATTATAGGTAAGATATCAATTTAGTGAATCATATTTATGGATGATGCGATTTTTTAGTTTCAGTTTCTGTTATTTGCAGTGTGATCACTTGTATAACTACTAAAGAACTGACCTTTTTATCGACCTTTTCAGATATGATTACATTCTTTAGATGTGCGTCCTTCCTCTTCTTAAGAGCTTCCTCCCTCTTCTTTTTGGCCTTCTCGTGCTCATCCAACATCCAGGATGGCAAGCCTTTCTTTTTTTGCACATGGGTCCATTGACCCCATCCAGGGAGTAAAACTGGCTTCTCTGGTTCAGGATTTTCCTCATTTAGGATCTCCTCCTTGCTTTTTTCGAACTCTTCCACAACATCATCACCCGCGAAGGCACTCCGTATAAGATCAGCTTGAGATGGAAGTTCATAAGTTGATTTATCAACAGCAGATAATATCCCATCCACCATCCCAATATCGCCGTCCGTATCACTATCATTCTCTAGTTCCTTAACGAAAAAACACAGAAGGGAAAAAATAATTATACCACAATTAAGCAAAATCACAATCCATTTAACACGTGGAAAGGCCATACCTCTGACTCTTGTTCATGCACAGAAGGCTCCGTAACTTGCGTAGAAATTGTGCCATTTGCATCCACTTCATTATTTTCTTTCATCTGGTCACCATCTTGAGGCAGATTTTTTTTCTGTTCATTATTGAATTCAAAGAATGATAAGAACAGGAGAAGTTCTGTTTAGCAAAAGTGAGGTATATAATCACAGGAAATCAAATCTAACCTTTTGCCACGAGTTGGATGCAAATAGAGCAACTTCATATGTTGTCTTCGTTCCTGGGTCCTTAACAATTTCTTCAAAACTCTGCACGATGCAATTGAATTCAACGTCTCTCTCATAAAAAACCGAGCTTTACAATTTGAAAAGAAAGCCAAGAGAAAACGAGAAATTTCCTCACCTTGAACACGCTATCATGACCAATCTCAGATTCCTCACTAAGTACATCAGGATTCACATTAACATCTGTATGCAAAAAAATTCTTCTGGCATGTTCAACACCATTTTCTTTGGTCTCGATGTCATCTTCAATATCAGAATTACCATAGAAATTGTCTGATCTGATCTTATTACTTGAATCTTGAACCTGCTGTTTCGGAGCACCAAATGCCCTTCTACCACTTGCGATGCCCGATTTTAGACTTTCTCTGTTATTCTTATTGTCCAAATGCTTCAATGATGATTCATATTCTTCAAGTGCAAGCCTAGCTTCTTCATCAGCTGCCTCTTTTCTCTTTTTCAATCCACGCACCTAAAACATTGCAATCAACAAAAGAAGAATAGTTAAATCACTGCCAACTAAGGTAGAGAGGTAGTTTGGCTGATCAGAAACGATAACATAACAAAGATTACCATGAAAGGTAAAGAAAGCACTCCCGTATTAGGTGTTTCATCATCCTCTAATGTTTCAAGTGTCTGCTCTTTTGCTCGCTTTAACAATTTTGATGCAGCCTCGTGATCGGAACCAGCTGAAACGTCGTCATCGTCGTCATGGTCGTCACTGCTATCCTCACTGCTACTATTATCTCTCATAGAGTTCATTTTTCTCGTCAAAAGAGCATGTTGATGGAGCTGTTCAGCTATAGCAGCTCTTGTTTTGTCGTCTTGGTTACTCAGACCGCGCTCTAGTATCCGTTTTGCCCATTTATTGTTGTTCTTGTGCTTAAGTGTCATTCGTTCCTATGAAAAAATAACAAACAAAAAAAGTCAACATTAAAAGAACTACTCTTCCTTTAGTAGAACAACTTATTTTTCAATAAAAAGCTCCTTTTGTAATCAAGAAACACATTCATACTTGGAAAGAAACTACATGCAATCCAATAACAATAAATTATATCACCTGAAGCCTTTTAAACTCTTGCTTCTTTGCAAGTTCTTTAGCAGCTTCTGGGTCCATGCTAACTTCGGAAGCTGCAGCTTTCAATCTGTCTTTCTTTAGCAACCGATGATACGTTTTCGATTTTATCTTTTTGATGCGTTTCGCCTTCATCTCATGACGAAAAAGAAGACTGCGCATTTTGGCAAGACGGTCCTGGTGATCCTTTACATCTTCCACTGATATCTGATAACCATCATTCAAATACAATCAAAAACTTAGTTGTGTAATACACCATATAGATATTCTTATCTTATACTGAGTTGCATTAATATATGACAGTGCAATGCATTAAATCTCTGCTCTCTGAATAATGAAAGTTAACAATGTTTTCCACCCTTTTTACCTTGTTGAGTTCAAGGAGCCTAGCACCATCCTTTTGGTGAGCTTCCACAACTTCATCATTATTAACTAAAGCAGCCATTTGTTTCTCAAATGCAGTTCTAGGTTCGAATTCAGAAGCTATTGCTCCCACAGTGGAAAAACCAAGGTCTACATCTTCGTCAAAGTATATCGTCGGTGCCTCCCTGTTCCTCTTGACCAATGGTTCCCACTTGGTGATGTCCTTCTTTGATTGTTCATAAGCTGCCTTCCTCTCCAATTTCTCTCTATCTGATTTTGGAAGGGGTACATGAATGGACATCGATTTTGTTTCCATTCGATGCACGCTCTTCTTAAGTTTGCTGAAACCAGACTTCCCATGAAGAGGGTCCAGAAGATCATGAATGCTGATGTGACCATCGCCATCCAGTACATCACCACTAGGATTATATTCATTCTCTGGATATGCCTCAGATATGACAATATTATTTTTCCTCTTTTTGCCTGGGAATTAGTGATAACATGTGATGTCATATATCATTTACCAAGAAATGTTGAAAAGTATGCATGGAATTCGCATGTATATCAAGCCATGTCTAACATAATCCTGCCAAACTACCAATCCAAATATAGGGAGATTCCAAGTGTTTATTTCAACCAACATTTTGTTAGATGCAGATCGACGGAAATTTTTTAGTTCCTGATTAGAAAAATCATGCATGAAAGAACATAGGTGCAAGACTATTGATAGAATGTACATACTATTTTATTCTCTAAATGTCTCAAATTCAAACTAATTTCATTCCTGAACTAGATCGCAATTGCCCACTTTGCTGAGACTGTCTTATAGGAATTTCTTTTGACAATAATTCTTCAAAAGAACAACGCAAGTAAAGTGAGCTAACACGACAATAGAAGATAAACATAACTTTGGAGGCCAATGGAGAAACAGTAATTGAATTCCCTCATGCTTTGTGCAATATGTTAAGCTTTCAAAACTATGCTTCTAGGAATATAGGGTCAATCTCCCAATTGTAAAATACTTTTTCAAGTGATTGAGGCTCAGTTTACCTTCAAAAGCATCACTGGGTATTCCAGTAATTTCTTGCAACATCCTTGCATGCCTTCCATCATCATTTTCTTCAACACTATCTTCTTCTGGCTTTCTTTCAGTACCACCAAAATCATCGTCATCATCAGATTCAATATTTTCATCCTACATAATCAAACAATACAGACAAAAGAGTAACCAATGAAAGTGGGTTTCAGAAATTGGTAAATGGATACTGGAAAAGGGAAAGAGCAAATACAGGTCTAACTTATCCCAATTGGTGCAGCAGATTAAGATTGGATTGCCAAGTTTTAAACAACCTGGATTGGAGAAAAAATGTTTCCCTCCCATAACAACTTTTATCTTTAGGAACTATTACACATCAAACTATTGAATCAGCTAAACCTAGGTGAGCTAATCCAAGCAAGGCCAATCTCAGTATAATCTGCCTCTTTTCCAGAAGCATTACTTGCTAGAGCCTTTAGCGGCTTCTTCTTCTGGTCACTGATTAGCAAGACTCCTCTTTTTGTTAATCTCAATAGCATACCACTCTAGATTTTAAGCCCTTTGACCAACATGGCTACAATTCGACTTCTATTAAGCATTAGCAATAGTCGTGCAGATAATACAAAGTTTACTTTTATTCCAATTTCAAAAATAGTTCAACCCACATGCCCAGTTCTTACAATATTACAATCACTATAATAATCCTAATGTAAGTGAATAATATGTCGCAAAAATGGGATAATTTTAGATTAGGTACTAAATCCACACCAAAAATGATAACTATGATTCGACAATATGTCTTCCTTCTGTCCCAAAATTAGAGAAGGCATTTCAAGTTGATCCTATTACATGACCTAATATTTAAACAGTTTCAAAAGTTTCTAAGGCAAATTGCTTAGTCTATAACAATAGTATTTACTAGTATATTAGAATGATAACTCTAGTGGTAGTTATAAATAAAGTAATTCACATCAATTTGAATCATAGATTCACCAACTGAACAGCATACGAAACCAAATGCATCAACTAGAATGTTTCTTGTATTTCACTGTAATTTTAGAAAATGACCTAAACTGAAAAATAAACAACAAATTACAACCTGAAACAAATCAAAACTTCATTCAACCATAACCAGCTAATAAAAACTTGAAAAAAACAAACTTTTATAACTAAAACGTCAAAAAAATGCAAAACAATCAAAGAGCACTGACCTCAAATTCCTCGGGAAGTTGATACTCGAAGTTCTCAACGGGGTCATACCGGCGATTCTTCCGGGTTTCTTCCTCAGGAATCACTTCTTCGTATTCGTAAACGTCGTTAGCATCATCGGAATTAACTTCTTCGTCGTCGCTTGGGTTTCCATTAACAGTACGATTCAATTGCTCCACTTCTCTTCGCAAAACATTGGGTAAGTGCGGGCCCGTCCTCTTCCTCTTCCATCGTCCTTCTTTCTTCGAATTGGAATGCTTATTTTTGCTGAATTTGTTGTCTGTATCTTTCTTGGGTTTGTTGGAGTCTTCACTTCTTTTCTTCAAATCCGCCATGACTGCAATGAAATCTTGCAGACAAAGAGGAAGAAGGAGGAGGAGGAGGAGGTGGCGGCGGCTTCGACTTAGCAGCGGCAGTGAAAGAGCTATTCTCTGTTCTCTTCTTTCGCGTAAGACATTGTTTGGAGTCGGTCTTTAGGGCCGTTTTCAATTTGGGCCATTATTCTGACGGGGGAAATTGTCCAATAAACTCTTTTTTTCCCTTCTCTTTTTTTTTTCTTTCATTAAGTAACATTAAACAATTGGAATTTAAACCCTCAAAGGTGGCAGGACTCGAATAATTTTTTAATTGGAGTTAATACTCAAGCATAAGGAACTCTTTATTTTTAATCGAAAACAAAATTGTTGGCGCCATCACACTCAATCATAACAAAATTTGAAAAAAAAAAGAAAAATAAGTGACTACTTTCATCGGCAGTCACATTATAATACTTATTTTTTCTCTCCATCCCCTTATATTATGAAACTCATTTTCTCTTTTCACTCCCTTATATGAACTTAAATTACGTGACTACTGATAAAAATAATCACTTACATTCCGTAACCCCAAATTATAATTACAGATTTTAATTATTGAATTTATATTAAGATTCAAGTGTTGTGAATTTCAAAATGAATTTAATGATTAAAATTTAGAATTACGATTTTTATTACGATAATTATTGCGATTTGAAGCAAATCTGCTCTCGTAACGTAAAACAATAAAGTCCCCTTGCATGAATTTTGAACATTTTTTAGTTATACATTGAAATATTTTAGGTTGAAACAAGTTACATTAATAACATTTTTCCCGAAATAAACAGGAATTCGTTGTTCACTTGTCAAGGCTTAAAAAAATTAAATGTTTCAATTTATAATCATTTTTTTCCTTTTATGTAAACATTTAAATTCTTGTAAGTCTTATTAGATTTAAAAACTAATTTACTTCTTCCTAAGAATAGATTTTCAAAGGAAATGGAATTAGATTTTTATTTTTATTTTTTATGGTTAGTGGAAACTCGAAAGCAAGTTGTACAATCTCGCAATCACAAATGTTTGGGCTAGACGGTGATCTATTGGGCTAATTTTCATGAAGCCCAATGGATGCGTAGAGAAGAGTTAGAACTAGTTAGCTGTATAGATAGTTTAAAAAGGAAAATAAATAACATTTTTACTAAGAAAAACAACATTTTTACAAAAAAAAAAAAACAAAAACTATCAAATGGATACATGAATAGTTAAACGGACTCCCCATTCAAGTGAAATAAACTCCAATAAAAATATAATTTTTCAAACAAATAAGGGTTCGGAATATGATAAATGTGAGGTGTCAAACTTACAGGAATAATCGACTTGTCTATTTCGATACATATTCTCATTTATTTACTCTATTTATTTTATAATTGACAAGACAATAAGGTCTCTTTTCTTTTCACTAAATTCATTGCGTATATATTGTTCAAAAATTTGGAAACAAAGTATGTGAAACATATGGTTTTAGGTAAATTACAATTACGACAACTAACTACACAAATTAATAAACTTATATATACGTACTGTATTACAAATCTGTAAATTAATTAACTATCGAAAACAACTAACTTCACAAAATTAAAAGAATTAGTACGTTATAACGTTGTAAGCTATATATAGAGCTGTTCAAGTATTGTCCACTTGGACTTACTGGCATCATCACTTCTTCTTCAAACTCCATTTTTGTTCGTTGTTTCTCTTCAATTAATATTCCACGTTCGTTTTGAACTTTGTGCATCTCAAAGTTAAGAAAAAACAGAGGAAGTAGATTGCACGAAGTCATGAGGAAATCTAGATGGAAGACAATAAATACTGGCGTGTGAATCTTACAAATACACACATGATGATGTTATATTATATATATATATATATATATATATATAGGAGGGCACATGGCGTAGTATACGGCTTTATTTATTTTCTCACACTTGCACTCCCGTCGCTGAATTTTAAATTTTTTAAAAAGAAAAAAGAAACTCACACATAATTTGCAAGAATATTGCAAATAATCTTAGTTGTTATATATTATATATAATGGAAGATATTTCAAGTCGCAACAATTCTTTATTTCTATAGCGAAAGATATTTTGACTGAAATTTGGTATAATTCCGTCTCGAAGGTCATCATTTAAATGTCTTTCGCTATGCAATTAATAATTGTCTATTATTATAACTTATTTTAATTTTTTTATATGGACCCATTTTGAGTTACATTTTAGTTCTTTATGGATACTAATATTGCATGATTGAGAATTATATGTCTCATGAAATATAAGTGTTTAATTTATAATAAGGTAAGACAATTGTAATGACAAATTTATAAAAATATATAATTATAATAAAAAAACATGCAAATATAATTTTTTTTTATGGAACAAATATCATTTTCAAATGTATTTTTTTTTTGAAACATATGTAATATTAGTTAACGCACACACATATATTGTTGAATCGATTAAAATTCAAATAGGAAAGTTATTTAAGACAAATAACAGTAGAATTTATTATAGTAAAATTCAATAAATTCTTTTATCACGTGGCACATAATTTCTTTATTTTTTAAAGTAATGTAATAGATTCCTGAATTTCAACAATATTCCTGTGAACCAAAATCTTACCATACTTAAATCATGATTACATATCCCCGTTTTTTTTTTTTTTTTTTTGGGGTGGAAATTACAAGACACACTGTCGATCTTTACTTGATAAAGTTCTACGTAATTAAATTAAATTGATAGCACAAATTGTAGTCCTAATGTTTGAAACTAATTAAATAAACATGACAAGGTGGCAGCTCAAATGTAGTGGTTGTTCCACCTCAAACATTTGATGTGGTTATATTCAAATTCTATTCTCAAATTATATATATATATATATATATATATATATATATATATATATATATAT